>CM044008.1:46723760-47158289 GCA_024085815.1 Flaveria linearis | reverse complement strand
TATTATAATGAGAATCTCTTCCTTTATGTTTATTGGTTGTTTACATGTTATATCTATTCATATCAATTCTTAGTACACGCATATATGACAATGTTATATAGTTTACAGTTGTTAGACATAGGTTTGAACCATCAAAGGTTCAAGAATGTGTTTAACTAAGTTATCTGATTCAGTCGCACGACTGGACCATGCGAATGGGCCAGTCACACGAATGAATCAGGTGATTGAGTCATCGTACGATTGATCATAAGACTGACTCAGTCGTCCGAATGAACCAATCGTATGACTCATGTCGCATGACTGAGCCAGTCGCCTGGCTCAGTCGTACGAATGATAGCTGTAACCTATAAATACCACTTAATTCGTGGAAAAACGTAACACTTTGAATACTTGCAACCCTAGCCGACCCAGAGCGTCCTGTTCGTCCATTCCAAGTTCATAGAACGTCTGAGTTCATTCCTAGTCCGTTCTTAACGTTTTCTAATTGTTAAGATTGATCTTGATTACATTCTCCCTGACTAGATCGCCAATCAAATAGGATTCCGCACTATTTGATCCGGTATAACGAAGAATCAGTTAGTACTCCATACGTACACGGTCCTAACAAGTGGTATCAAGCATAGGCTCTTGATTCTTTGTGGATTCAATCAAGTTTTTGTTAAAGTCAACGTTTTTACATGAAAAGATCCAATCTTTCTGCTAAAAATCAAGTCTTTACGTTTGCATGTTCTGAAAATCAATATTTTTCATTTCTTCAGCCGTCTAGGGTGTCAAAATTACGATTTTAGGTCAAAAGTTGCGAAAAACCTTGATTTCAGCGGTCTCTGTCGCACGATTATCTCAATCGTACGACTGAAGTCCAGTCGCCCAGTTCAATCGTCCGATTGAGTAATTCGCTTATTCAATCGCCCGGTTGAGTCATTCGGTCTGTTCAGTCGCTCAAGTATCCTAATCGTCTGTCCAGTCGCCCGTTTGAGTTTCAATTGCACACTGTTAGTGTCAGTCGCCTGCACAGTCGTACGGCTAAGTTCAATCGCACGATTGTATCTCAGTCGCTTCCCAGTCGCCCTTTCAAGTCACATACTCAGTCAAATTCATTATGGACTCTGAAAATTTCGCGTTCTCAGCAGGGAAAGACTCAAGGATCCAGAACTTACTGCTTCTGGAGAATGAGATTGGTAACCATAATAAGCCACCTAAGCTTCTGTCTATTGATGAGTTCCCCAGTAGAAGCAAAGGTTTGAGATTCATCTCAATGGTGTGGACACTAATCTTTGGAATGCTATGAAACTGGTTACACCCTGCCAGTTGGTGCTGATGGCTTGCCATTAACGTTGAGTGGAATGCCTGATACTCAAAAGATTGCCTACAATGCTGAAAAGAAAGCTTACGCGATGCTCACCCAGTCTATTCCTAAAGAGATCTTCCATCAGTATTTTGATCATAAACAAAGTAAGAAATTCTGGAAAGCTCTCGAGAAAAGGTATGAAGGGAGTTCAACTCTGAAGTCTTTGAAGGCCAAGCACTTAAAAAGAATTTGATAATTTTCTGGCTATTGGGAATGAGAGTTTGGACGACATAATTGACCGCTTCTATCATCTGATGAGTGAACTTCACACTCATGGGTAACCACTCTAAAGAAGAAAAGGTCTCCAGTTTGGCTAACAGACTTCCAGATAAGTGGGATTCGTTTATTTCCACTTTGAGACACAATTCAGTTCTTGAGACATTGGATATAAATGACTTTATTCTGAAACTACGAGAGGAAGAAGTTAGACATAAGTACAAGGCAAAGAAGGGTTCATTTGCTCAGGATCCGACACTCTACAATGTGACTCCAACTCCTATTGCCAAGTCCTCAAATGCTCCTCTGCAAACTGCTTTTGTTACTAATACATCTGCATCTGGACAAAGCTCATCATCTGTTGGTAAGTCAATGGTCTCATCAGGGTTCAACACAGTGTTACTGAAGCTCATTCGACAAAGTTAGTAACAGAGAACTTGGGTAAGGTAACTGTGGAGCGGCCAAGGAACACATGGACCTGCTTACTGCTGTGGTCCATTCCTATGATGGTTTGGTTGCTGGAAAGATAGGAAACTGCCACTTGCTGATGAAGATTATGAGCAGGTGGATGAGAATGAGTTGGACAGGATGGATATTATGTGGGCTCTCGCAAGCGCTGTGCGACGAGCAAAGAAATTTGTAAAGAAAACAGGTCAAATTTGGTGGCTACAAAAGATACTACCTTTGGTTTCGACAAGTCAAAGTCACCTGTTTCAACTGTGGGGAGAAAGGACACTTCAAGAGGAATGTGTAAGCCTAAGAAGACTGGGAACGGAAATCCATTCTCCTCGTTCAACAGACAAGATAAGGAAAAGAAGTCAGCTCCAACAAGCAGTGACTCAAAGGCTATGGTGGCGCAAGGTGATGAAGGACAGGACTGGTCCTTTCGATTCTTATCTGATAGTGAGCCAAATAGCATCCGTTGATGATCTAAATGAAGACTCAGCGAGTGAGGGAGAACTCAGCTGAGCCTGATACTGCTGAATTGGATGATGACATATCTGCTGTTGATCAATTGTTGAGGATGAACTGAATGCTGAATCTGAAGCACATTCTGAACCCCAAAATGCTTTCATGGCTGGAACGTCTACATCAGCACTGGTAGAATCAAAGGATGACTTATTTACTAAACATGCATGTTGAATGTGAAAATTTAGAGGAAGCATTGACCTGAATTTGCTAGGTTATTAGATCACAATGATAACTTAGTAAATGATTTAAAAATGGCACTGAGGCAAACAGAATCTTAAAAAAAATGAAAACAGCTATAAGAAAAGGTTGAAGCATTAAAGAAACAGTTAAAAGAAACAGAGGTAGTTGCATTTAACCAAGAAAATGATATCAAGTTATACTTAAAGACAATCGAAGAAACTAAGAAGGAACGAGCGGTCTTACAAGTTGAAAATGAGTCTTTGAAACAAAACTCCACAGTCTAGCTAGTTCCTCACATATTTTGAAAAACTTGGTTAAAGAACGCAACAACAGGAAGGTTTGGGATACAAGTAGTGCCTCCACCACATGAGATCCTTTGAACACCAAACAACGACCAATAATAATAACCCAATAAAGGATCATGTGGTTACAACTCCTCTGGTCAGTGATCCGGACACGGCAGTTAAATCTGCCTCTCCGGCTACTGACCAGAAAGCGTCTACATCAGGCACAACTGACACAAAAATCACTGGAAACCGGGCGGAAGAAAATATTCAAGCATCTCTTGGGTTGGGTCAAAAATCGACTACCACAACCTAAAAATTCCAAAACCACTCAATCTAATCAATGAAACAAGAATCCCATAATCTCCCAAGACAAAACACACATAATGTTAAACAAGTTAAATTTGTCAAGGGAGGTGAAAGCCTTAAAAGTGAGAATAAAAAGAAGAGCCTGAAGTTTACTCACCGCCCCACAAGAGATCTCCTAGCCCTAATGAATGGAGGTCCTGCTATACTTGTGGACAGCGCGGTCATTTTCTACAAATTGTCCTCACTATCAGACTCCAAGAATTAAGGTTGAGCTAAACACAAAGTTAATCTAGATTCAAACAGCGATCTAAGACTCCTGTTAGATCAAAAACACCTATTAGGTCTAAAACACCTTCTAGGTCGTTTTCGTCTCCTCCACGCCAAAGGCAACACAGACAAGTTACTGACAAGTCTGTGATGTCAGCGGCAAACCTGTTTCTGAATCTAAACCATATGCTCAAACTGTAAATCCGTCTAAGGTTTACCACAAACAATCCTTTCACAGGGATGGTTTGTGGAAAGCCAAAACGACTGATGAGTCTGAAAGCAAGGACAAGCTGAATGTTGAAATTCCACCCACTGATAAAGGACAGTGGGTCAATTCATGATGGTGATTCCTCTGGGAACCCAAGCCAGTCAAGGCTTGGGTCCCCCTCCTTAACTGATTATTTTCTCTAATGTGCAGGTTGTCCGCTATAGTGCGTCTACAAATACATGGATCGTAGATAGCGGAGCTTCCAGGCACATGACGGGAAACATCTCTCCTTTTCAATGTCAAACAAATTAAAGGGGACACGTTTCCTTTGCTGGTAACAAAGGACGGTACATTACCGCTCAGGGAGAAGTAGGTAATGAGAGGTAAGGTTCGACAAAGTAAACTTTGTTCAGCAATTAGAAAACAATCTGCTTTCTGTGTCTCAGATTTGTGATAAGGGCTTTAATGTCATGTTTGACAATCGCAAATGTTACATTCTGAAGAAAGAAATGGATTCCAGAGGAGCAGTATTAATGTCCGCATCTAGATATAATGACTTGTATGTTCTAGATATGTCTAATGCTTCTACTAGTACTTCTATTGTTCAATGTTTCTTATCCAAAGCTACAGAGAAGGACCCCATTTCGTGGCACAGAAGAATGGGACACATTAATCATAGGAGATGAATCATCTGATTCATAACAACTTAGTTGATGGAGTTCCTGTCAAGAACTTCAAGCTTCCTGATTTCTGTGTCTCATGCAAGAAAGGAAAGCAAACCAGGAAATCTCACAAGACCAAAAATGTCAATTCTATTGAGATGCCCCTGGAGCTACTACACATGGATCTATTCGGTCCAGTTAGCACGAAGAGTATCGCAGGAGACTGTACTGCTTCGTAGTCACTGATGACTACTCACGATTCTCGTGGGTGATGTTTCTGAAAGCAAAGTCAAAACCTTTGAGTCATTCAAAGTGTTGGTCACCACTCTGGAATCACTTTAAAAGCTGAAGTGAGAAAGATTCGCTCAGATAAGGGAACCGAGTTTAAGAAATAGTGGATGGATGCTTTCTACAAAAAAAGGGAATTGTTCATCAATTCACCTCTGCATACACACCACAGATGAATGGAGTTGCTGAGCGAAGAACAGGAGTCTGATCGAGACCGCCAGGACTATGTTGGCAGACTCAAAACTGCCAGTGCAGTTCTGGAACGAAGCTGTAGCCAATGCCTGCTACACACTCAATCGTGTGTCAGTAGTGAAAAGCACGGGAAGACTTGCTATGAGTTACTACAGAAGCATAAACCAAACTTGGAGTATTTGGAACCTTTCGGTGCTCCTTGTACGCTTCTGAAGAAAACTCAAGAAGGCAAATTTAATGAAAAGGCAGATCAAGGGATCTTTCTGGGATACAGTATACCCGACAAACGAGTTTACAACAACTCTACTGGTCAGGTAGAAGTATGTGCAATGTTGATGTTCAACGTTTCACCATCCCCCCTGCTGGAAAAGGTCCATCGTCATTCTTTGACTACGATGGCTTTTTCAAATCATTCAATCTTCCTCAGATAGATTCAGATGATGATATTGCTACTCAGATGATGCACGATGTTCTAATTCACCGAATCTGGATACTAGCGATACAACTCCTGCATGTGGTTCATCGGGATCTGCCTCAGCCGATCAGGATGATAGTGAGGACTCATCAGAGGATGAGAAGCAACTGAACCAGTACAGTCACCTAATGTTGATCATGAAGGAAGCTCTTCAGCTGCTACCTATCTGGAAATATAGATACTGAACCTCCAGTCACAACTATGGACTCTGAAGTTGTTGTTCCAACAACTCCCTTGACTAGGATCAGTACGAGTCATCCGCCAGATGCTATCATTGGTGATCTTCACTCCGGCGTGCAGACTAGAAGTCGATTGTACACTGCTGATTACGCCGAAGTAATGAAAAGGGCTACGTGAATGATGGAGCTTACAGATGTTTTGTCTCTCAAATTGAACCCAAACACGTAAGTGATGCCCTTAAGGATGAAGCCTGGGTCAATGCTATGCAAGAGGAGTTGCTACAGTTCAAGAAACTTGGAGTGGGACTCTTGTTGACCGACCCAAAGGCGTCAAAGTAATTGGTACCAAATGGTACTAAAGTGCAAGAAGGATGACCAGGGTGTTGTTATCAGAAACAAGGCAGGTTGGTTGTTCAGGGCTTCAGACAAGTCGAAGGAATCGACTACAATGAAGTTTTTGCTCCAGTAGCTAGAATGGAAGCTATTCGCATCTTTCTAGCCTACGCCTCTTACATGAAGATCAAAGTCTATCAACTAGATGTTAAGAGTGCATTCTTGCATGGGGAAATCCGTGAAGAGGTATATGTCAGTCAACCCGAAGGATTCGAAGATCCTTATCATCGGGACAGAGTCTACAAGTTAGACAAGGCTCTGTATGGGCTACAACATGCTCCTCGAGCTTGGTATGAAAAGCTCTCCACCCATCTGTTGAAACACGGCTTTCGCAGGGGTGTGATTGACTGTACATTGTTCATCAAAGAAAAGGATGGTGATTTGCTTCTGGTGCAATATATGTGGATGACATAATCTTTGTTCATGAAAGAAGAGTTATGTAAAGAGTTTGAATCTGTGATGAAGGCTGAGTTTGAGATGAGTGCCATGGAGAAATGAAGTTCTTCCTAGATTACAGGTGGATCAAACACCTACCGGCATCTTTCTGCATCAAACTAAGTATTTCGGTGACATTCTTAGTCGCTTTGATATGGAAAATGTCACTGCAGACGGTACCCCACCCCACTGCCACAAATCATGATGTGGCTCCTGATGAGAATGGGGATTTGGTGGATGCCACCATGTATCGTGGGATGATCGATCTCTCATGTATCTCACTGCTTCACGTCCAGATATCATGTATGCCACATGTTTATGTTCGCGATATCAAGCGAAACCCAAAGTCAATCATCTAATTGGAGTCCAGAGGATTTTTCGTTATCTGAAGGGTACACCAACACTGGGGTTGTGGTATCCTCATGATGATGACTTTGAGCTAACGGCGTATAGTGACTCGGATTATGGAGGCTTCAAAATGAATTACAAGTCTACGTCAGCAGGATGTCAATTTTTCAGGAGGAGATTGGTGACTTGGCAGTGAAAGAAGCAGACATCAGTTGCTCTATCTACCTGTGAAGCTGAAAAGTTGTCGCCGCCAGCTGCTAGCTCTCAAATCATTTGGATACAACAGCAAATGCGGGACTACGGTTTGCATTTCACTTCTACTCCTATATATGTTGATAATTCTACTGCAATTGCAGTAACTAAAAATCCGGTTCAACATCCTAAGACCAAACACATAGGCATAAAGTATCACTTCATACGCGACTGCTATGAAAAACACTTAATGGATGTGGTCAAAATAAACACGGATTTTCAACGCGCTGACCTCTACACCAAACCGTTTGATAAACCCAGATTTTCTATCTGCTAGAGGTCAACGGGGTTAAAAAGAAAAGTGATGTTATATTAGAAAAACAGATACATAGTCCGACACCGTTTTTTAAATTTTTTTAGTATTTCTTTTTATTTTAATTTTTTTAATTTCCTTGTCGTATAAAATCCAAAAACACAAAAAGATTTTCTGTTTTAGAATTTTAGGGGAGATTATTTATTTCAGTATTCATTTACTTAAAAAAAATAAAAAAGGTGGGGAGGTAAGTAAAGCTTAAAAGGCATAGACAACAAAAACTGGAATGTGACTAAATGAAATGGAAAGTGATAGTACACCGCATCGGGTTACTTGGAACACCAAAGGATTTTTGGTTTTGCATGGTTAAATAAATCATAGAAAAATTAAAATCCGAGAGTCTAAGTCTAACAAATGGGAAGATGATAGTATGCTTGGTTGGTATTGTAATTACATAGAGAAAGTTGATCTAGGGAGGTGCTAGTTCACTATACGATGTGTCGGTAGATTCAACACATTAGATGAGTAGACGTCATTGGTAAACTCAATCTAAACTAAATGGTTCAATCAACTGTGGGTTCCCATCTTATCACTGGTTAACACAATCAGCTATTTCCGATAAGGGTAATGAGCAAATAAACGCCACCAAAGGTGTGCAAATGACCACAAAAAGAGCAAAGCATGAAAAAATGAATACAAGCGCAATCATGCTGATAACAAAACGTGTTGTTGGTGCGTTATGTGAAAAAGAAAATAAGAAATGCTCTAACAAGGAGATAGGTTGTGTGCCTCTCTGCTGTGCGATGGCACTGACCTGAGGATAAGCATAACCTACATATTCTAGAATTCATTGTTGTTCGCCGCCTCTCTGTTGTGCGATGGCACTGACCTGAGGATTGGCTTCTCTTTGAAAGCTCTAAGAATACTCTTCTTGTCAAAATACCTATAGACCGCTCGAAAGTCCTCTAAGGAATATTGATTACCATATAAGCTTGGGATCCATAAATGTTGGTTGAAATAATATAACTTAATTCTTTACCAATGCATGTCAAAAGTCTGTGTATGGATTTAAGTGGACAAATATATGACAATCGTCGTGTATGCACCGACTGAAGTTGATAATCAAAATACGTTACGTATCATATCAAATGATTCCCAGTTAGATCTTAAAATCTTAGATGAGTGAGAAAGCTGTGATATGCAAGTGTTTAAAGTTAAATACAAATCAAAGTTCCAAGTAATGTTGTTTATGTCTGTCTGATTCCATATGAGTCTGTCCTTGATATGATGTCAATGTTAATAGGCTACACTAACCTGACCTAACAAAAATCACAAAAAGATGTTTTCTTTTGTTCGTAGTTTAACTCTTTCAAGTTATCTAAATAATGTGTCATTGTCGGACTGCGTAAAATGTTCTCTGTTAACGTCACCAAATGAGCTTAATGTTTTATTTAAACAAATTGTTTCTGAAAGGATAAAAGTATCACGTCTGAGGTGATAGAGTGGATAAATGGATCACGTCTGAGGTGATCGGGTGGATAATGGGTCATGTCTGAGATGATCAGGTGGATAAATGGTCATGTCTGAGATGATCAGGTGGATAATGGATCACATCTGAGGTGATCAAACTGTTTTATTAAAATAGTCATGTCTGAGATTATCAACTTCTTCATAACGTTTTATCTACTATTAAATGGAACTAAATGTCGTTATGGTAATATGGTCAAAAGATGATAAGGATGGCCCAGTCGCACGACTGAACCATAAATATGGTCCAGTCGTCCGATCGGAACACACTAATGAGTCAAATCGTACGAATGGGCAGTGCGAATGAATCCAATCGAACGATTGGAGGTGACAGACTGTAACAGTCATTTGGATGAACCTCAATCGCCCGATTGGAGATGAATGATTGGGTTAATCACACGACTGAGACTCAGTCGCAAGACTGACCTATACGACTAGGCTCAGTCCCGACTGACCAAAGCGACTAGGCTCAGTCGCCCAACTGGGATTTGCCCTAGTATAAATACAGGCCGAATCAGCATCAGTCGCTCATTCACCCAAATCGCCCCCTCTATACGCCCCGACCTAACAAACCGCTGCCAAAATTTCATTTGATTCATATTTACTTCGATTTGTGTGTTCTAACATTCATTGGTGCTTATACAGGTAATATTCGTGGTGTTTCATCGATAAAACCGATAAATGACGTCTAGAATCACTCGAATTCTGACCCAACAGTAACCAAGAACTTAACGAACAAATAGACCATCAAAACTAAGCTAAACGTTCAAACAGAAGTTAAAATACGCTTAATCGATTGTTTCTAAGTGTAATAAGCTTAAGTTCGACGTTTAAAATCAAGTATAGCTCAAACAAGAATTTGAATGGAGAAACGTCGAGTAGGCGACTGGAAACTCTGATGAACTTCAATCGCCGGACTGAGAGACGACTAGTCTCAGTCGCACGACTGAGATGGACGAATGGTTCAATCGCCAACTATGTCCATTCGCTTGACTTAGAAGCTCAGTCGTTCTACTTAGTCGCACGACTATGTTCATTCGTGTGCTCAGTTGCCCGACTTAACCAAGGTGTAAAGTTCATTGACTGTAATTTGATATCTTCAACATGCACTAACGTTTACTTACATTGTGTTACAGATGGCAAGTCGCTGGGTAATAAGCATGAAGCACAACATCTGTGCTCATCTGGATTTGACATCCAGGAATGCAGCAGAGTTCTCTGGCATTATCGCTTTCTTGAGGAGATCTAGGATCTTCAAAGCCATATCTACTTCCTGCACTCCCTATCGCTCGATACAGCAGGCATTCTGGAGAATGCGGTTGTAGACAGATCCGTCGAGCCCTACCGCATCAGGAGCTCTATCTTTGGCCAGGCCATCGAGATCACAGAGGAAGATCTGAGGACAGTCCTGGAGTTTGGGACGATAGTGACTGTCCAACTCGGTTACACCCGCTGACTGTTAGAGGGTGTTTTCTACGGCTAAGTATTCTGGGGACATCAACTCAGGTATGCTCAACAAGAGCAATCTGTGCCCTCAGTTCAAGTATCTAGCCCACGTGCTGCTAAGGTGCATTGCCTCGAGGAAGGGAGGCTTTGATGAGCTGTCTGAGCAATGCAAAGCGCATATGTTGCACTGGTGCTGAACCTTCCATTCAGATTCTCACGGATGATCTTCACCTATCTGGTGGAGAACCTTGAAATCAAGGGAAGGAAAGCTTCTGCATGTACCCGAGGTTTATACAGATGATCATTGATCAGAAGCTTCCCCAGCTTCCGAAGGAAGAAGATGTTGTCGTTCTGGAGGTCATGGACGACACGACATTGGGAGAATGAATGTTACAGGGGGAAGCAGGTGAAACCCCCTGTCAGGCGATTATTTGGGCATCTGGCCCGTGATGACTACGTGGCGCCGGCGAAGAGGAAGTGGCGCCACGATGACAGTTATTCAGATGTGGAGCAGGTGGCTCTACCCTCCGATGACTCCGATGACGATCATGACTCGGATAAGGGAGGAGATGGTCAGGAAGAACCTGAACCAGCTCCGATACACCCTGACTTTCATATGCAAGAGGAGGAGGAATCTGATGAAGAACCACTTACCCGACTATGGAAGTCGGGTAGTGGCAACTGAGTAAGGGATAAGGCATAAGTGGACGCCCAGTGGAGTCCGGGGATGCTGCAACGACATCTGATCCCTCATATGCCCCGGATCCGATCAGTAGCAAAGGGGGAGCATCAGGATCCAAAGGATCCAGGCTAAAGCGAATGGCTCAGCCCCACGGGAAGAAGCCCAAACGCAGGAGGATCACTCTTATCACTACCTCCTCCGCTCCTACCACTTCCACCACCATACCCAAACCACCCAAACCACTCAAACTCTCACAACCACCACTACACCCATTCCACCACCAGTCACCACCACTATCCCTACATCTCACACTCCCACATCCACCACCACCAACACTGTACCGCCTACCACTTCATTCTCTCCTCTCCCATATTCACCACAGCCACCACAACCACCACTACTCACCAAACAGGACCCTCATCTGTTCCATCCAGCTCATTCATACCACCAGTTTCTGTGGTAGAGTAGCTTGCTGCACTAAACAGCATGGTAGTCAAGCTGATGGCTTCAGATGAGGCCAAGACTGCTCAGATACAGCAGTTGAGAGAGTTGAGTTCGTCCAAGCTCAGCTGATCTCTGAACAAACTGATCAGATCACCAGACTCCTAGAGCACAGATATGAGACTGCTAAGAAGCTGGAGGAGTTGGAATCTGCAAACAAGACGATCATGCTGAAGCTCAAAGGGACTCAAAGTGAGACCCTTAAGATCGGAGAAGGCCAAGCTGATGATGAGGATGATGAGGATGATGATGAGATGATGATGATGAAGATGATGAAGATGATGATAGTGATGAGATCGATAATGGAGGTGATGATGAAGAAAAAGACAGAGAAGGTGACGACGATGAAGGAGACGCAGCTACATCTCCCTCTGATCCTGAGCAAGAACAAAGAACAAAAAGAAAACAAGATCAGAGGGCCTCTTCTTCTGCTCCGTCTACCTCTCACTCTACAGAAGATCCAGCTCAGATTCAAGGCAAAGCTCAAGAATAGACGTCTATTCACTATTTAAACTTTGTACTTGAATATTTGTAACAAATTTTGTGTTTTATAAATAAAATGCAAAAGTTCAACCAACCTTATTTATGTGCTTAATGTATACTTACTTGTGTTGTAATTGGTTGTTAAACAGGCTCAGCTAAACAAGTAGATGAACACGATGTAGTGCCCCTCCGTCACATTGATTCTAAATTGACGATCATCCTCGATCTACAAGGGATTGTCAACGATCAGTTAGCTACACTGCTGAGGAAGGGGAGATTATTCACGACTTAACAGATGCTCAAATTGCAGAACTGTTTAGTCTGAATCCTGATGATCTGGTGAAAGACGCTCCAGAGGTCGACATAGTCAGTGATGATGAATTACGAGATGTCGATGAAGTGGAGATTGAGGACATGACTGATGATCACTATCCTCAGTATACTAACGCTGAAGGCGAAGTTCTCCCAGATCTGGGGGAACATTTCACAACAACATCTTCGATAAGGTAGAAGAGATGACTGCTGCGACAGCAGCTACAGCAGAAACTCCTCAGGAAAATGATGCTGATCTGGTAGTAAAAAGGCTGAATGGATAGCCTGCCTGGAGGTGATGAAGAAACAGCGTGCGCCAAACAAGTCAAATGCCTACACCAAGCTTTACAAGATAAAGAAACATCAGAAGGTGTCTGGCAAAATTATCAGCTGGGCATACCTTGAGGATCTCAAGGTGTATGCTATCAAGAGGGAGAAGGGAATTGAATATTTCAGATTCCCACACGATCTGAAAACTCTCCCTGGATTTGAGCTTAACCGTCTAGCCAACTTGAACCTCCTGTATGCTGTTCCAGGAAAGATGTCAGGATGGTTTGAGCAGGCACTGAAGAAAGAGTATCATACAAGGTTGGTCAATTTTAAACCTCAACAGCTCAAAATGTTAATTCATAAGACTGAGGTTGACCCCACCTCTGGAAGACCAAAAGTGGTCTTGCGATGGCACCCTCCGCGCACAATGTCGCGTATTCCATTGAGGGAAATGCCACAGGATTTTGCACCCCATTTTAAATGGTGGTACTATGACTGGCGCACAGGTGAGGCCGTCATAGTTTTGGAGAAAGAAGGGAAGGTCGAGACAGTTAGGGTATTTGACCCTATGTGGCTAACTAACTTGTCTGCTTCAGATGTATACATCTTGTACAAGTGGCCACTGTTTTTTGACACTCAAGATATCGTGCAAGCACTTCAGTTTCAACACATCATACGTATATGCTTCGCACTCAATATTCACTCTGGGGTTTCTACAGAAGATAGAAAGAAGAGATTTGAAGAATTCAAGAAAGAAGTCAAAGTCTAGACAGAACTAGGTCCAAGGGGAGTTTGTTGGTACACATGTCCCCAGTTCTAGTCTAGTGAGCTTAACTGTTATAGAACTTCTTCTTGTAACACATATGTAACGTTTGATTATTATAATGAGAATCTCTTCCTTTATGTTTATTGGTTGTTTACATGTTATATCTATTCATATCAATTCTTAGTACACGCATATATGACAATGTTATATAGGTTTACAGTTGTTAGACATAGGTTTGAACCAACAAAGGTTCAAGAATGTGTTTAACTAAGTTATCTGATTCAGTCGCACGACTGGACCGTGCGAATGGGCCAGTCACACAAATGAATCAGGTGATTGAGTCAATCGTACGATTGAGTCATAAGACTGACTCAGTCGTCCGAATGAACCAATCGTATGACTCAGTCGCATGACTAAGCCAGTCGCCTGGCTCAGTCGTACGAATGATAGCTGTAACCTATAAATACCACTTAATTCATGGAAAAACGTAACACTTTGAATACTTGCAACCCTAGCCGACCCAGAGCGTCCTGTTCGTCCATTCCAAGTTCATAGAACGTCTGAGATCATTCCTAGTCTGTTCTTAACGTTTTCTAATCGTTAGGATTGATCTTGATTACGTTCTCCCTGATTGGATCGCCAATCAAATAGGATTCCGCACTATTTGATCCGGTATATAAAGAATCAGTTAGTACTCCATACGTCCACGGTCCTAACAAGTTCTAAGGTTGTCTTTTCACTATTCTTGAAAACCCTAGAACCCATTGTAACTTGTTTGTTCACCAATCAAGATACAAGCGTCTATGGATGCTAAGTCTTCCGCTGTGGATGATGAATACGCTGTCTGTCGTGGATGATGAATACGCTCTCTGTTATGTCTTGGATGTTGTCCACTGTGAACACTTATTGTATGTGTCTTGTTAGTTGCCCGTTGTGGATTGTTCATCCGTTGTTGATTGAACATCCGTTATGGACTGTTCATCAGCTGTGGACATTTGTTCACCCATTATGTGTGATTGTTCATCTGCTTTAGACACTTGGAAGTTGTTCTTTATCCGCTGCATAGACTTGGTCATCCACTGTGGACATTTCTTCATCCGCTGCCGACACTTGTCAAAATTTCTTATATCTACAAACCTGAAAAAAGATATTTAAACAACAATTAGTGTATGTTATGAATATTAATGATGCTAATGTGTTAGTTAATAATTCTTTGGACGTTAGAACATATTATGAATGTTTATGGCAAGCATTATCTTTTTAATAATGCACTTGTTGAGTCCAACACTTCTTCTTTTGACAAGGATAGTTTGAACTTGAATTAGGACTCTTGGTACTAAGGTCCTTAGTCAAGTATTTAGTCTTCACCGCCTCAAACCCAGTAGATATAAAGACTTTTTTTGCTTGGAATTGAAGGTGGACTTGATCTTTTGTAACTTTGATTTTCTTTTAGCAGCCCTGATCAAATTCTTCCTAGCTGACTTGGCCATCCTTCGTTTCTTCTTCTCTCTAGGAGTATAATGACTCTTCTTAGGATGAACCTCCACGTAATTCTGGTTCATCCTTCACTATCTCTTCTTCATCTTTATCCTCTTCTAGGATAGGATCAATGTAGGGCAGCTCATCTTCACTAGTTCTACACCTTGGAGATCATACAGATAATAATGTGTGTGGAGTAGCTTTCTCACTAGATCCCACTCCCTGCCTGTTTTGATAACAAATATTTACATGCAAGGATGAAGATATGATGTTCTTAATGGTTTACTCTTCAAGAACACATTTTTCTACCCTGGTTTTGCTGATCACATGCACAACCTGGCATTTAGTTAACTTGATAATGAGATCTTTGATCTGAGTCATGTAATTTGTGTGCTCATGCTTAAGAGTAGAAATCGTTTTCTCTAAATCTTCTATTGTAAGTTTATATTCATTTTCTACTCTTTTGAAATCAGCTTTTAAAATATTCAGAGACTCAATATAGATCTCACTTCCAAGTTATAGGACATATACATGTTTACTTTAGCAACGCATTTAGGAGCATAGAGATGTTCCAATACCTTGGCTTCATCATGGGTAGCCATTAGTGCTTGATTTAGAGAGACGTCCTCTACATGAAAGTTACAGTCATAGCCTCCCTCTTCAATTGAAACAACAACTTGTTGCTTTGATTGGCTTGGCTTCTCAGATCTGGGAGCTACATCAGTGTAGTTAGGCCTGGATTGTGCTTGGTCACCATTAGTCCTTTGGGCCTTACACTCCCTAGCAAAGTGTCCTACTTGGTTATAGTTGTAACACTTTATTTTTCTTTTATCCAGTCCAAACTTTCCACTGGTTACATTGTTTGGGAACTTTCTTTCGGTTCTCTTGTAGAAATTCTTGGATCTATGGGTGAGAAGAGCCATCTGTTCGACTATCTCCATATACTCCAGGTCATCTAGATGGAGGAAAACAATCTTCAAGAGTGAAGAGAAAATTTCCATAACTTTCATCTGAAGACATAAAGGCTTGAGATGAGCTTGGTTCTTGGAATGGGATTCATTGAGTGTGGCTCTCCTTTGGTGTCTCTATGAAGGTGATGAAAGGGACCTTTTGTGAGTTGTCAAGGTAGTAGATGAGATGATTTCATGCTTCCTTACTATCCCTTTCAACCACATGAAGGGCTGAACTCAGTTAATTGCTGGAAGAGCTGCTGGATGGATTTTGCATATTCATCTCCATCTAGTAACCGCTTAGGATACCATACAGCTCTGTGAGAGTAAGGGTGGAGAGGTTTTCAGTTCTCTTAATGGTCATACGGTAGTTTGTCCATTTTCTAGGAAGAGAGAACATTAACTTCCTCACAATGCCCCTATTCGCAACTTTAACTCCAACATCCACTAAAGTATCTACAATCTCAACGTACCTAAAGTAGTGTTGAGTCATAGTTTCAACTGTTCTAAAGGTGAAGTTCTTAAATTGTTGCTTCATGAGATCTTTCTTGTATTCCTTGGCTTCATCAGACCACTCATACATCAGCTTTAGTCCATCCCACAACTCTTTTGCAGTCTTGCACTTTTTAAAATCTCTATTGATAGAGTTTGGTAAGCAGTTTGAAGAGCAGTCATGGCCTTCTAATCTATATCAACCTTCTTCCAATCTTTGTAAAATAGTCAGCCACATCCTTTGATATCATCCCACCACCGGAAATTGAGGAAGTAGTGCTTCGGATGTGAGGTCCTTAGACTATAGATCTCCACATCCTGCTATCTTGTGATTTGATGAAGCCTTCCCTCCTCATACACCTAGTATCAACGTATCAGGAGTGATTAGTGGAGATTTAGTCATAGTGCCAGTATCCATTTCAGCCTCAGTAAGAGCTGCTATTTGAGCAGGTAAGTGTTCTATGAAACTGAAGCGATTTAAGATAGTGAGATCTTACAATCAATAGCCTAAAAAGCTTTGATACCAATTACATGACCAGTGAAGGTTTATGCAATAGTTTCACAAGGTGGAGATTATAACACTTAACAGATCAATAGGGAACCAGGAAAATGAAACAAAGGACAAAGGTAAAGAACACGCAAGAACAAAGAGATTGGTTTTCAAGAATGATGTATATTGCTCTCAAGTGTTTTGTAATTGTTACAAGGCTTAGTCCCACGGAATGGTTACATGAGATATTTTACTACATCCTATAGCCGGCCATACTTCAAAGGCCAACTGGAACACTAATCCAGACAACAAGATCAATGTAATGTCAAAAGACATGTTTCCTTTTGGCTAGTGACTATGACATGGCATGGCTCACATCCTAATCTATTATAAAAAATATAAAAGTACAAGAGTGGAAAGTTATAGACACAAAGACCATGATGTATAGTTGACAAAATTATGGAGAGAATCACCAACTTTTATAAGTTGGTGAGTGTTCAGAGATGGCAGAAGAAAGTAGTTTAGCTTTTTTAAAAGCATGTCAGAGAAAACATGTCTTGTCTGTATAGTAGTTTAGCTTTTTTAAAAGCATGTCAGAGAAAACATGTCTTGTCTGTATTTGGAACAAATTAGTCTTCAGGCTTTCAAAAACTTTGTCTTGAAGTATTAGAAGACTTCACTTTTGACTTTGGAAGAATTGGGTCTTTGGCTTTCGAAGATTTTATGATTAGTGAATTTCTAAGTGCAATTTTCAAATCTTTCAAAGTAACTTCCTTGTACTTTAGAACGCATGCCGAGAGATCTTTGGTTACCATCAACCTCTAAGATAACTTTTACAGTTTTTACATAAAACAACATAAATACTATTGTTTTAGCCTAAAAAGAAGACAAAGTGTTGTTTTACATCAAAATAGCACAAAACACATGGTTTTTAGACAAATAAAAATCTAGCACATTTCGATACAACACAAAACATGTTATTTTAATGCAAAATAACATAGTTTATGATAAAAACAACACAGAACATGCTCTTTTACAATCTTGTTGTTTCAACCTAAAATAATACAAACTAACCAAACATTTAATGTAAAACAATAATATTGTACCCCAATACATCACAAAACACGTTGTTTTAACACGAAACAACACAAAGTTGCTATTACAACATAAAACAACATAGAAAGCACCGTCATAATGCAAAATAGCATACAAAGTGTTGTTTTATTATAATATGAAAGTTTTATTTTAATTTAGGACAACATATAACATTGAAACATCACAAAAAGGAGTGCAAAAAGTGTTGTATTGACATGGTATAACACAAAATACGTTCTTTTGACGTGATACAACACAAAATGTGTTGTTTAGACATAATACAACTTAGTTTGTGTTGTTTTGATATAATACAACACAAAATATGTTGTGGCGTAATATCGGAGAAATGTCATAGAATAGTAACCAAGTTTCAGAAGTGTTCTAATTTACTCACTCATGTATATGTTTCTCAAATTATAAAATCAAACAATGAAATTAAGTCATCATTAAATTTCTTATGTTAAGTAAGTAATAATGGAGAAGACGTGGCGGTCAGAATTTTCAGTTTATATATATTAAAAAATATAAAACATTTTAATTATGAAAAAAATAAAAAAAACACCTAAAATTTACGTCAACGTTCCGTATCAGCAACAAAAGATAGAAAAAATATTATCTAATTGGAACCAAAGGCATAAATATAAAAACTAAGTGACCTAATTAGAACACTTTTAAAACTTGAGGTACATAATTGAAAAACTTTTAAAAGTTGAATACTATTTTACAAAGTTAGTCCCGTAATATAACACAAAACATGTTGTTGTGACGTAATATAACACAGAAAGTAAAAGTATATATTCTATGAATGATAAACTAGAATTCACATAGCAATATTGACTTTTGTATGCATATTACTTGACATGTAAAAATTGAGGCTAAGGATGGCATGGAAATGAGGCCTCTTAGCACCTAGAGATCGGAAACCTTGTTTAAATAAATGAAAATTTTTTCTTAAGTTACAACTTTATGTCTTTGTATGAAGACAATTGCTACATTTGAAAAATTAAACTATGATGTAAATGTTTAAGTTTTCTACTTCAATGTTTGATTTCAATAATGTATTATGTAATATTTGATGCGATGATAAACTACCTATGTGAACTCTTTCATTTGGTCATGTATACAATCATGATGACTAAGGAAACAATAAACTTCAATAAGTATCAA
The DNA here is from genome assembly GCA_024085815.1 of Flaveria linearis. NCBI lineage: Eukaryota > Viridiplantae > Streptophyta > Magnoliopsida > Asterales > Asteraceae > Flaveria > Flaveria linearis. The sequence goes on along the minus strand of CM044008.1, from coordinate 47,139,368 downwards.
GGAAATGATTGTGCAAGAGTGGTTAACTTAAGGACATTGTATCCTTCATATAGCCTAGAAATTTAAATGAGAACATTTTCTTTGTCTTAGGGGTTGTTTGGTAGTCTCTTAATGGTTGACCTCTTAATGGTTCGTAGCCTCTTAATGTTTAAAATATAACCATAATGTGAATGGTTAAATGGTAACCTCTTAATCTTACCTCTTAATCATTCAGCATTAAGGTTATCTCTAAACCATTAAGAGACCATGAACCATTAAGAGGTAATTTCTTAATAACAGTTAAGAGGCTATCAAACAGCCCAGTAGACCAATTCACCATTACCCCCAAGTGCAAAATCATATTCCTATACATAACTTGATTAAGCAAGATATGTCTCATCCCTTTTTATTCGTATCTTACAAAGTTGTGTCCTAAGAGTGCACTCTCTCAAGAAGGTGTACTTTTTTTTGAACGCCGACATTTTAAGCCTGGTCACCCGGGTAAAACCATTGGCGAAAGGCCACCCACGCCCGCGAATACAGACAGCGCTGGTGACCCGGCTCGCTCACCATTCCAAGGGAAACCCACCACCCAAAGGTCCACTGTGATAAAACCCTTGGCCCACTTGGAGCATATTGCACCTAGTGAGACTCCAACCCATGACCTCCACTTTGGAAAGTCATAGGGTGCCTCCTTCTAAACCAATTGATCTAGGACTCATTGGCCTCAAGAAGGTGTACTATGGGGCATAAACACTACACAAAAACCTATAGGTCACAAGTATTGGTGTCTTCTACATGTGAAAAGGAAACTATAATATATGGATTGGGCCCCTGGGCCTGATGGTCTAAATTTTTCTTTCATAAAGAGATGTTGGGATTGGTTTCAAGATGATTTTATAAACTTGTTTGATGGGTTTATAAATCCGATACAATCCATTAAAGTTGCACCTCTTCTTGTTTGGCTCTTATTCCTAAAAGTAGGGACCCGACATTCTATAACGATTTCAGTCCCATCAATCTAATTGGGTGTATTAACAAAGTTCTATCTAATGTCCTTGTTAATCGATTAAAAGGGGTTCTTCCCGGTGTTATTTTGGAAGAGCAATCCGCTTTTTTATCTAACCAGAGCATACTCGATGGGCCTTTAATCATTAATGAACTTGTATCTTGGCTGAAAAATCAAAAAGGAAAGGAATGCTTTTTAATGTTGATATTGAGAAAGCGTTTGACTCACTGAATTAGAACTTTTTGGATTGCATTATAGATCAGATGAAATTTCCTTCTAAATGGCGTAAATGGGTGATGGCTATTCTTTCATCCAGTCGAGCTTCTGTCCTAGTTAATGGGCCGCCAACCCAAGAATTCACTTGCCATCGAGGACTTCGTCAAGGGGACCCGTTATCCCTTTTCTTATTCATCATTGCCATGGAGGCTCTCTCAGGTGTTATTAAACAGGCTTGCTTATTGGGAATCTATAACGGGATCTGTATTTCTCAAGGGCCAACTCTTTCTCACTTTCTCTTCGCCGACGATGTAATATTCATTGGTGATTGGCTGGAGTCTAATGTAATTAATCTCCGTAGAATCCTTAGATGTTTTTCATGGCCTCAGGTCTTAAAATTAATCTATCCAAAGCATGCTTTTTAGTGTTGAAGTGCAGGACCAAGAATCTCACAATGTGGCCTAAATTCTTCATTGTAAAAGGGGTTCCTTCACATTCAAATTTTGGGAATGTTAGTTGGGGCGAATATGAATGTAATAAGAAATTAGAACCCTGTTGGATCATGATAAGGCTGGTGCAACCAAAACCACTTCATAGTCACTTTTGGTGCTACATTGAAGGGCTTCCGAAGCCAAGCAAGAGATCTTCCGAAAGTCTGAAGAACAACAACTGAAGATATCTACTGAAGGCAAAAGCTGAAGTCAACTACTGAAGACAACAGCTGAAACCAACAGCTGAAGATATCTACTGAAGGCAAAAGCTGAAGTCAACCGCTGAAGACAACAGCTGAAGCCAACAGCTGAAGACTATCTTCTGAAGACAAAGTCTAAAAGCTTCCGAAGACAAAGTCTGATGAAAGAGCTGAAGACAAAGTCTGAAAGCTTCCGAAGACAAAGTCTGATGAAAGAGCTAAAGACAAAGTCTGAAAGCTTCCGAAGACAAAGTCTGATGAAAGAGCTGAAGACAAAGTCTGAAAGCTTCCGAAGACAAAGTCTGATGAAAGAGCTGAAGACAAAGTCTGCTTCCGAAGACAAAGAAGACTCCAAGCCTCGGAAGAAGCAGTCTTCTGAAGAATAAGTGCCTTCGGAAGAAGTTATACTTCCGAAGCACTTTATCCTTCGGAAGACATTGCTATGACCAGCAGATAAAAGTATGGTCCCTGACAGTCCGCTGCAGACCTCTGATACAGCATGGCATCTTCCTAAAGAGCCATGTTGTTGACGATACTTTATTCTACTGTTCACCTTTTTTATGATAGTACATGTTACCAACTTTAGTTGGTGACAAAAGGTAAGTCAGGGACATGTCCTGACTACCAACTCTCAGGCAAAATGTCTGAAAGACCTCACCTAGAGTCTTGTAGTATAGATGTAAGGTTAGAGATGTCCAGCTGGTATCAAAGTATATCCGGCTGTAGGTAGTATTATATATATCTTCTCCCTGTAACTCTTTAGATAAGCGATTTGAGTCCAAGTGTCTTGTAATCCTTTGAGTTGAGAAGCAATATATAAAAGTACCTTGAAAATTTACCTGCTGTGTTAATTTTCTTACTGCTTGTTACTTGTTATATTGTGATCAACTCTTCATAGACTGCTTGCTGAGTGTTGTTCACAGTGAGTTGAGAGAAAAACCACCCACATATTCGATCCTGCAATTGGTATCAGAGCTCCAGGCTCTTGATTGTGAGATCTTACCATCCAAATCAACCTGTTTTTCATTCCTCACTACAAACCACTCACTCAAATGGTTGCTCTCTCTAAGGCTGATATGGAAACCGGTACCATTACCAAGTCCCCACTGATCACCCCTGAAGACTTTGACACATGGTGTATCAGAATGGAAGGCTTCATCAAGTGTCAAGATTCAAGGATGTGGGACTCCATTGTCAATGGTCCTTTCATACCAAGCACCACTTCTGCCACTGGTAATCGCATCATTCCAAAAGATGTTGATGATTACTCAGAAGAAGACAGGAAGAGAATAGAGCTGGATCAAAGGGCTATGACTTCTCTCCAAACTGCTCTTCCCAACTCCGTCTACAGATGCTTCAAGAAGTGCAAAACTGCTAAAGATTTATGGGAAGCACTGAAGCTGATGTATGAAGGATCTAAGGAAACCAAGAGAACAAGAAGGATCTCTTAAAGAAGCAGTTCAAGAACTTTACTTTCAAGGCTGGTGAGACCTTGACTCAACAATACTTCAGGTATGTTGAGCTAGTAGATACTCTGGAGGATATTGGAGTAGCTCTTGAGAACAGAGACATAGTTAGGAAGTTCATATCTTCACTTCCTAAACTATGGATACATTACTGTGTTGTAATCAAGAGAACTTCGGACCTTAAGACTCTTACTCTGACAGAGTTGTATGGTATCCTAAGTGCATTCCAGATGGAGATGAACATGCAGAACTCCTCTGGTCACTCCAATAACCAACTGAGTTCAGCCCTTCATGTGGTTGAAAGGGAAATCACGGAACCACAACATCAGTTGCTGTGTTACCCTGACAACTCACACAGCGGACCTTACATTACTCTACCTGAGACTCCAAAGTCTCAAAAGGTTCAACACAACTCCTCTCAGGATAGTTGTGCCTTTGTCTCTGGAAGTGGACACTCTGGTGATTTTCAATACTGCTTTGATGATCTTGAGTGCTTCAGTCCAGATGATGTGGAGTATATGGATATTGTCCAGCAGATGGCTCTTTTAACTTACAGAGCGAAGAAGTTCTTCAAGAGAACTGGAAGGCAATTCCCTCAAAACCCAGTCAACAGCAGGTTTGGGTTTGATAAAAGCAAAGCAAAGTGTTTCAACTGCAACCAACTTGGTCACTTTGCTAGGGAATGCAAGGCTCCCAAGAACAACCCGGGAACCCCACAGGCCTCCACACATCCCACTGCGTCAAAGCATGAAGAGAAGTCAACTGAAACAGCTGCTGTGGCTCAAGAAGTTGACTGGAGCTTCATGGTACAGGATGTGACTCCTGCTCAAGCACTCATGGCCGGAACAGATGATGATCAGGTATATGAACATCTTTGTACTGCTTTCTGTATTGCTAAAGTTAAACTTTATAAGGATTACATTTTGGAAATCAGATCTGAGGTTGAGTCTTTAAATGTGCTAAAATCTGATTTTAAGAGAGCTGAATCTGACTATCAAAAGAAAATTGAGGAGTTAGAGAAAACTGTGTCTCTTTTAAAACGTGAAAAGACTAATTATAAGACTCAAATTAAATATCTGATATCCAAACTATCTAAGGTTCAAGCCCAGTTGGTCACAGCTGAGGCTCAGGCCAGGAAGCAAGCTATTGCTGAGCAAAGCTTCCAAACTATTCTTGCATCAACCTCTCATTCCAAATGTTTTATCAAAACAAAGAAGGGTTGGGAACCAATGAAATAGCTCCACCACACTCTTATGAGTCTATTAGACTACCTAGATGTGGTACTGAAGAGCAAGAGGTTCCAACTGCTGACCCTTCTCCATTGGAACTAAAGGATGAGGCAAAAATAGTAGCCACCACAGGGGAAAAACAGGAGGATACACTCATCTCCACATGTGAAGACCAAATCCTAACCACCAAGGCAAGAAGAAGCAGAGCTAAAGCTGCTAGAAGGACTACCAAGAAGGTTACAGAGTCCAAGCTTAAGATCGACCCAAAGCAAAAGGGTGTCTTCATTTCTGCCGGATTTCAAGTGGTAGGTACTTCTGACTCAGGAAAGGAGTGTAATACCAGCACTCCTGTCCTACTGAAGGATCAGAAGTTGAAAGGGAAAGTTGCTGATGAAGAGAAGAAACCCAAGAAACAGCAACCTGCAAGTTCCCAGAAGACTAACATTGCCTGCATAATGTGTGGTCTGCACAACCACATGGCTAAAGATTGTTACTACAATCCAGCAAGCACACATTATGCAAATAATGTTAGAAAAGAAGGAGTCAGAGAAGGTTTCTCAGTTGGACCACTTCAAAAGGTCCAAATGATGAAAAAGGGAAAGTTGGTCTCGGAAGCCAAGTTGCTTTCGGAAGAAACTACTTCTTCCGAAGGGAAAATGGCTTCGGAAGCCAAACCTTCTAAGGTTCGGAAGAACAAGAAGGCTCCCTTGAAACCATCTCAGAAGAAGACTACTTCGGAAGAAAAGGTGGTGAAGGCTTCTTCCGAAAAGAAAGAAGCTTCGGAAGAAGGCCATGCTGCACAAGCTTCAACAAGCTCATCTTCAAAGATCAACCAAGGGATGGATTGGAAGATCAAGGAAGATGCTGCAGCCCAAACCTCTTCTTCAACAATGACCTCTATTGAACCCCAATGCATATCTTTTGGTTCAATTATGTCACTATCATTGGAAGAGCCCAAGACCAACAAGGCTTGGGCTTCCAAACAAAACTAACCATCTCATCTTATGTGCAGGGACGTCCATTTGACAAGAACAACAATGTCTGGATTGTAGATAGTGGATGCTCCAGGCACATGACAGGGAACAGATCTCTCCTTCAACAATTCCAGAACTTTGATGGAGGGCCTGTCCAATTTGGAGGTGAGGCCGGAGGATATATTTCTGGCAGAGGAAGTATATCCAATGGCAGAATAAATATTGACAAAGTTCACTTTGTCAAACAGCTTGAACACAATCTGTTAAGTGTTTCTCAATTCTGTGACCAGAAGCATCAGATGCTCTTCACAGAACATGAGTGCATTATCCTCAAACCAGGGATGACAATTCCTCCGGAATTGGTGCTTCTTAGATCTCCCAGGAAAGGGAATATGTACAAGCTGGATATGAACAATGCTTCTCCTATGGGTGAAGTATCATGCTCTTTCCAAAGCTGATAGTGATGAGTCAACACTATGGCATAAACGCATGTGTCATGTGAATTTTAAAACAATGAATAAATTGGCTAAAAATAACTTGGTACATGGTTTGCCTGAAAAGGAATTTTTCTGCAAAGATAACTGTGTTGCATGCCTGAAAGGGAAATAACACAGATCATCTCATAAATCCAAATGTGTTAACTCTATCACTACTCCATTACACTTATTGCACATGGATCTCTTTGGACCCACAAGTATAATGAGCATTGGAAGGAAATCATACTGCCTTGTGATAGTTGATGATTTTACAAGATTTACATGGGTATTCTTTTTAAGAAGTAAAGATGAAACTGCTGAAACTTTAAAATCTTTTATTCTTAAAATAGAAAATCAAATTGATCACAAGGTTAAGATCATTAGAAGTGATCAAGGGACTGAGTTTAAGAACTTCATTCTTGACTCATTCTGTGACTCAAAAGGGATTGCCAGACAATACAGTGCTCCCAGAACTCCTCAACAAAACGGTGTTGCTGAGAGGAGGAACAGGACACTTATTGAGGCTGCTCGGACCATGTTAGTTGATTCAAAGCTACCTCTAACATTCTGGGCAGAGGCAGTCAGCACTGCATGCTATGTGCAGAACGGGGTTCTTGTAGTTAAGCCCCATGGAAAAACCCCTTATGAGTTATGGAACAAGAGGCCACCGTTCATTGGCTTTCTAAGGTCCTTTAGCTGCAGGTGTACCATACTTAACACAAAGGACAACTTAGCAAAGTTTGCTGAGAAGTCGGATGATGCTATCTTTATTGGATACTCTTCTAGCTCTAAAGCTTATAGAGTATACAATATCAAGAATCAACAATTTGAGGAATAATCCAATATAGTTGTTAATGAGCACACTCCTTGTGTTAGGGGGAATGGACCTGAGTATATCTTTGATTTAAAATTGTTTCCAAACTATTCTAAACCATCTTGTGAGAATGTTTCAGCTGGAACAGGTGCTCAAGTGAATGCTGATGCTGATGCTGATGCAAGTCAACTGTTTGAGATTCCCAGACCTCTTCCAAATTCTCCAAGAGCTGAAAGGCAACAAGCTTAAACCATTCACAGATCTGATAGTGTAACTATCTCCAGGAATAATGAAGCTTCAACAAGTGAATCACTTGATCAACCTCAAAGTTCTTCAGGTGATCCATTACAACACCAGGTTGAGGGAAGTAGTATTCTGAAGGAACAGGCAACTGTTAATCCTACTTCACAACCAACCATTGATGATGTTTCTCAATCATTCAATCAGTCCTCATTGAATGACTTTGAAATAGCAGTTGGACAGAGTGATCCAGTTCCTGATCAGAATATGTCTAACCTAGACTTATCTCTGCAACTGGAAGTGATTCCTCGTCTTAGGATTTACAACACTCATCCAACTGAGAACATCATAGGGAATGTCTCTGAGGGTGTGAGAACAAGAGGACAAACTCATCATGGGAATGTCTGCTTGTACTCATGCTTCTTATCTCAGATGGAACCAAAGAAGGTAGAAGATACCTTAAAGGATAGTAGTTGGATTGAATCGATGCAGGAGGAGCTGCTTCAATTCAGAAGACAAAAGGTCTGGAATCTATGCCCACTACCATCTGGTCAAGTACCCATAGGCACTAAATGGGTGTTCAGGAACAAGAAAGATGATAGAGGCTTGATTATCAAGAATAAGGCAAGACTAGTAGTTCAAGGTTACACCCAGGAGGAAGGAATCGATTATACTGATGTCTTTGCACCTGTTGCAAGACTTGAGGCAGTTAGGATCTTCCTTGCTTATGCTCCATCCAAGAACTTCACAGTCTACCAACTTGATGTCAAGTGTGCTTTTCTATATGGGGATATAGATAGGGAAATCTATGTATGTCAACCTCCAGGATTTGAAGACCCACAGCACCCCAACTATGTGTGCAAACTGGATAAAGCTCTATATGGGCTGCACCAAGCACCTAGGCTGTGGTATGAGACCTTGTCTCAGTTTCTCCTGAAGAATGGATACACTAGAGGTACCATCGACAAGACTCTTTTCATCAGAAAGAGTGGAGAAGACATTTTGCTTGTACAAGTCTACGTTGATGACATCATATTTGGTTCTTCAAACGACCAAATGTGCAAGGACTTTGAAAGCATAATGAAGCAGAAGTTTGAGATGAGTTCCATGGGAAAAATGGACTTTTTCCTTGGAATTCAGGTGAAACAAATGAAGGAAGGGTTCTTCATAAGTCAATCTAAGTATGTCTCAGACATCTTAGATAGATTTGAAATGAAGGATTGTAAACTAGCAAAGACACCCATACCCAGAAACCATAATCTTTGCCCTGACCTTGAGGGGGAGGATACTGATCAACATCAGTATAGAGCAATCATTGGTTCTCTGATGTATCTCACTGCTAGTAGACCAGATATCATGTTTGCCACATGCATTTGTGCAAGATATCAGGCTGCTCCAAAGGTGTCTCACCTAGCTGCTGCAAAGAGAATCCTCAGATACCTTAAAGGAGCACCTAAACTAGGTCTCTGGTATCCAAGAAATAGTGATTTCAATCTCTATGGATACTCTGACAGTGACTATGGTGGCTGCAATATTGACAAGAAATCAACATCAGGAGGATGTCAATTTCTTGGTGGAAGGATTATTTCATGGCAATGCAAGAAACAATCCTGTGTCTCTACATCAACTGCTGAAGCTGAATACATTGCTGCTGCTAGCTGCTGTGCTCAACTGCTATGGATTCAAAATCAGATGTTAGACTATGGATTCAACTTCATGACTACTCCTATCCATATTGACAACAACAGTGCTATCTCCATTACTGAGAATCTGGTGAAGCACTCCAAGACAAAGCACATTGATATCAGGTATCATTTCATTAGAGATATTCATGAGAAACAGCTGATAAAGTTAATCAAAGTTGACTCAAATGAACAATATGCTGATTTGTTCACAAAGGCATTTGATGAACAAAGATTTAAGTATCTCATATTAGCAATTGGGATGATAAACATTGAATAACTACCTCTTTTGAAAACCTTTTTAATATGTAAAGTCTTGTGTCAATACAATTTAAGCCCAGTTACAAAAGATCTTTAAATTATTCCAGGTGTAAATTCCTTCCGAAGAGGAATTAACTCTCGGAAGATATTCTTGAATATCTTCCGAAGCCAAATTCCTCAATGGAAATTTTCTTCTCGGAAGAGTTTTTGGTCTCGGAAGAAGCGATTGATCTTACATCAGATCTACTTCCGAAACTTATACAACTCTCCATTCGGAAAGACAACTTTACCTTCGGAAGCAATGCCTTGCTTCGGAAGATAAAGTGCTTTCAAAGGAAAATTTTACCTTCGGAAGCAATATCATGCTTCGGAAGAGAAATTGCCTTCGGAAGAAAATTACCTTCGGAAATGTTTTACCCTCGGAAGTAAAGGTTTTTACATGTAACGGATATCTTTTGGGCCCCACTCTGTAAAAAGTAAAGATTTTGTTGATGATGTTCAGATTATTTAAAATTATCCTTGCCGCCACTATCATTTCTCCGCCGTAAACCACCATACCACCCACAGTAACCCCAAACAGTTACCCTATTACCGCCACTACCACAATTCAACCCCTTTTAAATAATCTTGACTGATCAATTTCATCTTCTTTTACCACTTTACAGCCCTAACTATTCCCTTCACTGTCAAACCTTCAATTTCACCCAAATTTCAAGCTTACCTTTTCTTCAATGGCGCTAAACCCTCAGCACAACCAAGTCTCATTACTTGATTCGTCAAGGGATGCCGACTTCACCCAAATCATCACATTTCTTGCCGAATCCACATACCTCACTGCTCTTACAGTTAACCCCACCGTATACTCCAACCATATGTCCGAATTCTGGAGTAACGGTGAAACTGCAGTTCTGAATGGGGTTCGAGTCCTGAGAACCCGCATTTGTGGCCAAGAGTTGGTCATCACTGAACAGCTCATCAGGGAGCATCTCGAGCTTCATGATGACGGGGCTCCTACTGAGTTCCCCAAAGAAGATTTGGAAGGCACTTATATCCTCATGGGATATGGAGGAGATGTCAGCAGATCAACCGTGTACAAGTTCAATTTCTCTTACCATTGGAAGTTCCTGCTGCATATTATCCTGCATTGCCTCTCCAACAAATCAGGGGGTTAGGATCAAATCCCATATGAACTAGGATGCCTAGTTCATGGGTTGGTGAGAGGTCTTCGCTTCAACTACTCACGATTTGTGTTGACCAACCTTATCGGAAATCTGAGCAGGGATACATTCTTCATGTATCCCCGATTTATTCAACACATAATCAACTGTGAGATGGAACCGAGCAAGCTTGTCTGCGCAGCTGCTCTTACTGTTCCACAAGTGAGACCTACCATCTTCAAGATACTGAAGAAGATGTCCGCCAACTTCACTGGAAGGTACACTCCACTACCTCCAGAGATGACTGAGCGCATAGCTCCTGGTGACATCCCTGTTATCCCCACAGGTGATGAACCCACACCAGCAACATCCACCACAATGCCAAAACCTTCTTTACCCATCAAAGCTACATATCAGAGACGTCCAAAACGAACCCTTGTTCAATCTACTCTGATTGAACAAGCCCCTCCTATTCACACCCAAAGGGCTAGAGTGGAATCATGGGCTCCCACTCAGTCCGAGGTCACACCATCCTTCACAATTGACCTCAATGTGGGTTTTGAGCCTCCTCAGTCTCAAACCCCTGAGCCCGAACCCCAAGCCTTAAGCCCACAGGGTGAGTCTCTACACTCCCCTGTGCAGCCTTCTAGGGACAGCCCCACCATAGGCTCAATGCCTGTAGACATTGATCTAGGTCCCGGGTCAGTAGGACTAACACCCTCTCTTTCACTGACCTTTTACTCCGCACTGATAAAGAGATTACATCTCTCCATGGCCATGAAGTTGATCTACAACACCCTCTAAAAGATCAACAGAGCCAAGAGGGATCCCTTGTCTCTAGCCCCCATCAGAAGCCAGTTACTGAGGTGAGTCCCACTGATGTGGAGGGGACTCATGTAGACTCAGCTGCCACTACTCAGAGTCTCTCATTGAGCTCTCAGGACAGTGGTAACATAATTAGGACTGAGTCTATGGCAACTTTGCCCATTGACATCTCTGAAAGAGATGACTCTGAGCAAAGGAAACCAGGGTGCCAAGAAGCCACATCTGGTGGTGAGAGTGAGCATACTAGGTATGTTATCTCATCTCCCCGTGATTCTTCGCATGAAGATGAGGGAAGTATGCAACTAACACTTCAGTACTTGCTTTCTAAGGTCTCCAACCTGGAATCACAGGTGAGGATCTTAGAATCAAGGACTGCCACTCAGCAACTTGAGATTAATAACCTCAAGGCTAAACTAGCTGAGAAACAGACGGAGAGGTCTGTTAGGCATGTACCAATTCAGGTCTCAATGACTTCTTCCTCTAGCTCATCTAGCTCTCAAGATGATGCTACCAACAAGGGGGAGAAAGTTCAGAGACAAATATCTGAGGAACCACAGACCAAATTCGTTTCTTCCCAACTCATCACACTACCTGAGTCATCTCAATCCTTTCTGGAGATTGACTCAAAGATGCTTCAAGATCTCTACAGACTTTTCACAAAGTTTGTATTGAGATCATCCCTAGAACAGCCCAGCCCCGACACCACACTTATATACTTTGGGGCTGAGGAGCTTCAAAGACTGACTGCACCTTCTACCACTGTGGAAGAAGTTGGTCAACCTAAGGTCCACATGGAACCTGAGATTAGCTTCGAAGGGGAAATGGGGACTGATGGCCCAGCAACTGAAACAGATGGGACAGAACTTGCAGCAGTCTCATCTTCCGAAGCTCAAGCTGAAGCTTCCGAAGCTTACATGGAAGCCTCGGAAGAACAAGAAAAATCTTCCGAAACCGAAATAGAAGCTGCGGAAGGCTTATTTCAGATGTCCGAGGAACTGACCATCACAGATGTTATTGCTGAAATAGCATCTGAGGTGAGCAGGGAGGACATTTCTGACATTCCTCCAACCCAAACACCAGCTGAACTTCTCTCTCAATCACAACCCTCCATCCAAGAACCACCACAGTCAAGCACTGCTAAAGACAAAGGAAAACGAAAATTGACTGCGGAAGAGCTTCAGGAGGAGGAGAGGATTGAGAAGGCCAAAAAGAAAGGTAGGTTTCCTACTGAAAAGCTGCTAGCTGCTAGTTCTAAGGCAGCTGCAGCCAATCAGGATGAAATCAACCAGAAGAGAAGAACAGCACTCATTGACCAGCTCATCAGTCTAGGAGCTGCCAATGAGGAGATACTCCTGCTACCACTAGAGGAGTTGGTGACTTTGGAGAGGTCAACCAGGCTACAACAAGAAAAAGAAGCCAGGTTGGCCTTGGAGAAAGAAGATGAAGAGCGAAGGGAGGCAGCCTTGAAGCTGAGAGAGGATAGGATCAAGTTCCTACTCTCAAGAGGCTTCAGTCTTCCTGAACTGTCTCCACATGACGATGACATGATCCTGCTGCTCCATAATAAAGAGCAGGATCAAATGGAGAAGGAAAGGAAGAAGGCTGCTAGGGAGAAGTTGAGGGAGAGGAAGAGGAGGGAGGAAGAGAAGGAGGTCACTTCCACCAAGAAGTCCAATGACAAAGCCTGGATGAAGGACTATCTCCGGGCTCATGGCTTCTCTGGTAGGCAGGTGGGACCTATGTCCGAAAGGACACTCCAGCGGATAGTCAGTGAAATCAAAGCTGACATCCGTTTGGGGAAGAGAAGGGAGATGTACAGGAGGGTATAGGGAACGGTCTCAACCCCAGCCACTCAACCACAGCCACAACCCACACCAGAACCAACCCCTTTTCCCATCAAAACAGAACCCACTGATGAAACCTTCACCCCTCAACCCACAACTCTACCCAAACCTACCACATCACCTCAACCACCCAAACTACCCATCCTAAAACCTAAGACACAACCCAAAACCACTAAACCTAAGCCTACCTAACAAAAACCAAGACCATCCCCTCAGCCTCCTCAACATCTCTCATTTGAGGAAATAAAGGAGTTCAAGACGAGGCTCATCAACTGCACCACTTTGAGCAGCATCTCCTGTGAGGGAGAGCTTATCAACATCACCTATGTTGATAACTCTTCAAGCTCCCTCACCCTAGGCCAATTTCTTGAGTTGCCTAGAGACACTTTGGGCCAGGCTGCAAGACTTCTTGGTCTCAACTCTGATATCCTCAATGCTGAGGAGAAGAGACTAAGAAGGAGACTGGTGACTCCGCTGGATACCAGGAAAGAGGACAGGATTTCTGGTCAATCTCCTGGACCTAGAAATGCTATAATCCAGTGGAGGTTCGATGAACCTTCTCACAACTTTGTTATGAAAAGGGAGAATGGTGAAACCAACAGGCTCAATGCCACTTCTCTACTGCATCTCAGCAGATTTGATCTTGCTGAGCTTGCAGAGAAGCCATTCTCCAATCCCTCCAACTCTGAGACTGCTGCACATATCAGAAACCATATCAGCGGTCTCCACTTGGCTGAACAAAGTAGAAGAGCCAAGATTGCAAAGAGTTGAAGCTAAAAGAGTGGAAGACAAGGAAAGACCAACCTCCAAAGGCACAGCCTTTCTACAGATGATGGAAGGTCCTGAATTGGAACCAATAGTTCGATGGGAATATGACTATACTTCCCATCAACTAACTCTTTTCAGAGGGCCACAACAGAGGGTACACATAATCCAAGGTGACAGAGTAGAGGTTCTGTCCACCAAGGATCTATACAAGATTCTCAGCACCACAGCAGGAAAGAATGAAGACACTGATAAACACTTACTTTCCTTGGTGCTGAGAGCTTTAAGAAGAAGAGAGAAATGAAGTTTTGGTAGCATCAGCCTAGGGGGAGTTTGTTGGATCATGATAAGGCTGGTGCAACCAAAACCACTTCATAGTCACTTTTGGTGCTACATTGAAGGGCTTCCGAAGCCAAGCAAGAGATCTTCCGAAAGTCTGAAGAACAACAGCTGAAGATATCTACTAAAGGCAAAAGCTGAAGTCAACTGCTGAAGACAACAACTGAAACCAACAGCTGAAGATATCTACTGAAGGCAAAAGCTGAAGTCAACTGCTGAAGACAACAGCTGAAGCCAACAGCTGAAGACTATCTTCTGAAGACAAAGTCTGAAAGCTTCTGAAGACAAAGTCTGAAAGCTTCCGAAGACAAAGTCTGATGAAAGAGCTGAAGACAAAGTCTGAAAGCTTCCGAAGACAAAGTCTGATGAAAGAGCTGAAGACAAAGTCTGAAAGCTTCCGAAGACAAAGTCTGATGAAAGAGCTGAAGACAAAGTCTGAAAGCTTCCGAAGACAAAGTCTGATGAAAGAGCTGAAGACAAAGTCTGCTTTCGAAGACAAAGAAGACTCCAAGCCTCGGAAGAAGCAGTCTTCCGAAGAATAAGTGCCTTCGGAAGAAGTTATACTTCCGAAGCACTTTATCCTTCGGAAGACATTGCTATGACCAGCAGATAAAAGTATGGTCACTGACAGTCCGCTGCAGACCTCTGATACAGCATGGCATCTTCCTAAAGAGCCATGTTGTTGACCATACTTTATTCTACTGTTCACCTTTTTATGATAGTACATGTTACCAACTTTAGTTGGTGACAAAAGGTAAGTCAGGGACATGTCCTGACTACCAACTCTCAGGCAAAATGTCTGAAAGACCTCACCTAGAGTCTTGTAGTATAGATGTAAGGTTAGAGATGTCCAGCTGGTATCAAAGTATATCCGGCTGTAGGTAGTATTATATATATCTTCTCCCTGTAACTCTTTAGATAAGCGATTTGAGTCCAAGTGTCTTGTAATCCTTTGAGTTGAGAAGCAATATATAAAAGTACCTTGAAAATTTACCTGCTGTGTTAATTTTCTTACTGCTTGTTACTTGTTATATTGTGATCAACTCTTCATAGACTGCTTGCTGAGTGTTGTTCACAGTGAGTTGAGAGAAAAACCACCCACATATTCGATCCTGCAAACCCAATCGTTGAGATCTTTCAAAAACGCCTCACAATTTGGAAAGCAAATAATTTGTCATACGGGGTGGCCAACTTTGATCAAATTGGTCCTAAATTCTCTACACACGTACTATTTCTCTTTGTATAAAGCTCCATCCAATGTTCTTGACAAATTGGAGCAAATGAGAAGGTTTTTCTTTTGGGGAGGCTCATCTGAAAAATCAAAGATTAATTGGGTAGCTTGGAATCAGCTTACTAAACCAAAAGTGTATGATGGCCTTGGCATTGGTTCGCTAAGAGAATCTAATGTATCAATACTCGCTAAAGGGTGGTGGAGATTTAAAGAAAAAAAGAATGGGTTATGGAGGAAAGTCATTTGGTCCATTCACCATAATTCACGATCTTGGACTCCTTTCCCAATCAAGTTAACTATCTTGGGGCCTTGGAAACAAATAATAAAGATTTCTAATGATTTCTCTCAATTTGGTATCAACCTTGCTTTGTTAATCAAGGGTGTCCCTGGTTGCGGTTCTGGAATATTATTTTGGATTGATTATTGGATAGACGAGGAACCTTTGTACTTAAAGTTCCCTGCTTTGTTCTCCATTGAATCCTCAAAACTTTGTTCAACAGCTAATAGAATTCAAGTAATCAATGACACTCCCCTGATGACTTTTAGTTGGAAACGAACCCCCTCTTCATGGTTGGAGATATCTGAACTTACTCAATTGTCATCCCTACTTGGATAGGTTTCCCTCTCATCATTAGTTGAAACTTGGTTATGGACCTAATAGACTTGTACCATTCTCTACCAGCAACCTAATTGAAGAACTGAAAGTGATGGGGGTTTTTGTGGGTAAAAAATTGGTCACATATGAAGTCCTTAACATGGGATCAATGGTGTAATTTTGATGTACATTAATGTCTTCTATTTGGTTGTTTTAACTCTTTCTTTTGTACCTTTTGCTAACTATTATTAGTCGTGTTATTCAATTGCTTTACTGGCCATTTAAAAGAAATATGGGTATGATAATCATGTTTACAGTTATGTCATTGGATAAAAATATGGAGTAACTTGTATTAAGTTTTGGCACTACAACTACATCCAAACCAGATTGTAGAAACATTTCATGATAGGGTATAGACCCATTAACATAACAAATAAAATGTTAGTTACCATGGATGGTTCAATCATACTTTTCTATTATCCAGAGTTAGTGACAATCTAGATGCAAATCTATGAGACTCATGTGCAACCTTCTATCTGGAAGCCAAAGCAGGTAAAAGAACCATGGTTGTAAACTTTAGGACAAACTTTTCTAGTATGAGGAAACCTCGTGCAGGAAGCTGAACTTTCACACAAATTATACTTCCGTATATAATTAAGCTTTCCAACTATGACGCATACTTTCGCACAAGACCAACTTGCTCATGAAAACATATGTAAGAACTTAAGACTTTCAGAAGAAACTTGTAAACTTTCATACAAATTACTTAACTTTCGCATAAACATGTCAGCTTTCAAACAAGATTGTCAAGGTACACATGAATCGTATATTTCGAGCAAAACTTTTATGTAAAGCCTTTAAAAATGATTTTGTGTTCTAACAGAAAAAGCAATGGCCGTGATTAATAGTAGCATTTGTGTACGTTGATGATTAACAACAACAGCTATGTGTTGTAATGATTAACAATGGTGAATAATGAGCACCGTCAAACGATGAAGACAAAGAAGAGAGATATTTCACTACAATAATTTTGGTCATTAGTGGCACCACTTTGAGTGGCGGTAAAACTTATTAGCAGCGACAGGGTATTAGCGGCGACGCGTCGCTGCTGATAACCTGTGATTCGTACGTACCAGTTCAACAAATTTGTGGACGTTGATTAAATATACATCCGATGAATCAAATTCATCCGTACAAAAACCAATAGCGGCAACGCCTTTAGCGGAGACGCGTCGCCGCTATTGCTCCTTTCCCCAAATATCACGGTCTTTCCCTCAACCACAGATCTGCGCGCTCCCCTTTCCCTCCACCTTACTGCGCTTGCGTCTCCCCAAGCCCGACCACCGCATCCTTTGCCGGAAAAACCTCTCCCCATCGCCGACCACCGCTGAAAGCCTCTCCCCAACGCCGACATATCCGGGTCCTACATCGTTTTTCTTCACATCCGTGTTTGTTATCGTATTCATGTTTGTTTTACTGTTTTTGGTTTGAATCTCGTCTTGTTGTTTGATTTATGTTCAGGAGTGAAATTACGAAGGATGATGTGAAGTTTGACGCTGCTGTTGCGGAGAAACCGAGTGCAAATCTATATTCAGCTGCTAGCAAGTGGTACGACTGTGTTGCGTTGAAGCTTTCAGCAAGGTTTGTTCGATTTGCTCTGTTTTATTGATCGGTGTTGATGTTGTTAGCACTTTTGATTTTCTATGTGATGTGATTTGTGTATATTTGTGTATAAATGGTTTTTATCAACTGTCACTGGAGTTTCTTAAGCGCTCTCTTTTAATGTTGGGTGTGAAGCAAGAACATATTATTATTACTACGGTGTTTAAATTGCTAAATGTGCGCTGATTTCTCAATATGATTTATTAACACTTTATATTTACTGGTGGCAAGGTGGATTAAAGTTTATCTTAGCTCATATGTTATGTGCTTGAATCAAATAAGTTGTTCCTAACTTCTGCAAGAACTAGAAAATTATACCATTTAAGGTAACTAGCGTGCTTTGATTAACAAGAAAATTATACCATTAAGGTACCCATAGGGTTTTTGATGATCAGTTTACAAGTAACAATACTAGTTTTGTAAGGATTATAAGTTTTTTTGCTAATGTTACAGTTTGAGAGTATTGAAACATTTGAGATAAGTAGAGCAAAGAAAGGATGATGGACACTTATTAGACAAAAAGACAATCTTGCAGACTCGCAATGAGTTATCTAATTAATCTAGACATGTAAAAACGATTTATACATATATGTAGTTTAATGAAATTCATGTTGATTTGATTGTGTAAAATTAGTTCTTTAGTTGAATGATGTTCAAACATTGCCTATTGTTTTTCAAAATAAAAACAAACAATCATGTAATACACATTCATAAATGAGATAAGATATTCAAAAGTGGGTTTAGCGTCCTACCCTTGTAAATTCTCTACATTATGTTTCAATTGCATTATGGTTGTTGATAAAAGTTGCCTTAACAATCCAAATCGAAGCTCAGAGGAGTATAATAATGGACTCAACTCTTTTCTCGAGATGTGCAAGAATCTGGTCGACAATAGAGGTTATGTTTTTTGTCCATGCACTAAATGTTGGAATTCGGTCATGCTATCTTTGGTAAAAGTGAAGTATCATTTGTATGCGTGGGGTTTCCAGCGTAGTTATTCGGACTGGATTTATCATTGTGAACCCTTAATTCTCAAGTTGTAGTACTAGATGGAGTTACATCTACTAATGATATGGCTGGCGTTATTGAAGATCTTATGGAAGTGAATACCGATCTTAACAAAGAGAACCCTGTTACAGAGAGTAAAGGTGTCTGTGATGATTTTGAAAACTTGTTACATGAAGTCCAGTCAGAATTATATCCCGGTTGTACTAAGTTTTCTTCGCTTGACTTTTTAGAAAAGCTTATGCATATCAAAGTGAAAAACAATGGACTAATAGTTCATTTGATGAGCTCCTTAAGTTGTTACAATCTTCACATCCAAAAGGCAACAAGATTCCCCCTTCATATGTTGTCAAAAAGACACTAAAGCGGATTGGTTTAGGGTATGAGTGGACACATGTGCAAAAATGATTGTGCTCTCTTCTGGAACGACCACAAGTTGTTATAGAATTGTCCTATTTGTAAGGAGAGTCGATGGGTTGATACAAACACAAAGGGTAAGAAAGCATCTCACAAGATGATACGATACTTTCCTTTGACCCCTCGCTAAGACGTTTGTATTGTTCATGTTCAAGGCACACGGTAAAAGATATGATATGACATAGTACTGGACGATCAGAAGAGGGTACGATGCGTCATCCTTTTAACGGATATTCATGGAAAGAATTTGATAAAAAGTACTCTAACTTCACGAAGGAACCCCAAAATGTTTGCCTAGGGCTTGCAGCTGACGGTTTTAATCCATTTGGTAACATGAGTTCGGCTCATAGCACGTGGCCGGTTGTACTCACCACATACAATTTGCCTCCATGGATATGCATGAAAGAGTCCTCATTCATGTTGACTTTATTAATTCCTTGCCCTAAATCACCAGGCAAGGATATGGATGTTTCCTTAGACCGTTGGTGAATGAGCTTAACGAATTATGGCATACAAGCATAGGTACTAAAGACGCAATGACAAACACATTCTTCACAATGAAGGCGGTGTTGTTATGGACTATAAACGACTTTCCAGCCCGTAGTAGTCTATCTGGTTGGAGCGGACAGGGATACAAAGCATGTTCGACTTGCAAAGAAGTCACTCCTTCAACACGAGTAACAAATAAAGTTGTATATGTTGGTCATCGTCGATTCTTAGATGCTAACCATCCATGGAGAACAAATTTGGAATTTAATGGGCAACACCTCCTAAATAATTTAATGATGCTGATATACTTGCTCAACTTGATCGTTTACTCCCTCGTCTACCAAGAAAGCATCCTAGTTTTGGAGGTGTTATGAGAAAGCGAGAAAAGCTTGAGTTAAATTGGTCTAAACAAAGCATATTTTTGAACTTGAGTATTGGTCTTCTTTGCAGCTAAAGCACAATTTAGATGTGATGCATATGGAGAGAAATGTGTGCGATAGTTTGCTCAGTACTCTTTTAATGAATGATAAAACAAAAGACACTTCAAACGCACGTATTGACTTGGAAAATCTAAACATTCGAAAGACATTGCAGTTGAAAAAAATGCTAGTGGCAAGTTATGTAAGCCGCACCCAAAATACTCATTCCAAGTCAATGATTAAAAGCTTTTCTACAAGTTTATTAAAAATGTTAAATTGCCAGATGGGTTCGGATCTAATATTAGCAAGAGAGTGACAGATAATAATACAAACATTACTGGGTTGAAATCTCATGACTGTCATATTCTAATGCAACGTTTGATGCCAATTGGGGTTAGAGGATTTTTGGTAAAAGATGTACATACACCAATAGTCGATCTTTGTATGTTTTTAAGCAACTTTGTTCCAGAACACTATTGGTTGAAGATATGAAGAAAGAAAAACTTGCTATTCTGATAATCTTATGTCAGTAGAGTTGATCTACTAATCTTATGTCAGTAGAGTTGATCTACCCTCCTGCTTTTTTTGACATCATAGTTCATTTGGTTTTGCACTTACGTGATAAAGCGAGTCTTGGAGGTCTAGTGTGTATGAGATGGATATATCCATTTGAAAGGTTTATGAAAAAACTTAAAAATTATGTCAGAAACAAGGCAAAGCTAGAAGGTTGTATGGTCGAAGGCTATATTGGGGAAGAAGCTCTATCATTTTGTTCGAGGTACCTTCGAGATGTTGAAACTCAGTTCAATCGCCCTGACAGAAACGAGAATGTTGTCAAAAAAAAAAGTTGTGTGTGTTTGAGTCTCTCTGTCATCCGGCTAGCTTATTGAAGATCAAATATCTTTACGTAAGCGAAAAAGTAAAATTGGAACGGTTTATCCTCGATAGCATCGAAGAAATTAGGAACTACATGAAGTAAGTGTTACTATCATTAACTTTTCATAATATATTTGTTTAGTACTTATCTTTTTAATATTTGTTAAGTACTTATCTTTTTCTTACTTGGTATATTTTTATTATCAATGTCAAGAATTCAAATCTGAAAAGCCCTAAGATGATGTTAAAACTAATTTTCCTACGTGGTTTCTTGAGAAGGTAATATATATATAACATATCTATATGTATATCTATATAACATGTGTATAACTATATATTTGTAACTATATTAGGTCTATTCGATAAAAAAACAAACTTCTCCAGATTCCACTCAGAGTTGTATTCTATTTCCATGGGTGCGAGTATAAATGTCTTTACTTACACAGCATGTATAGTCAACGGTGTTAGGTTTATGGTAGTTGCCTGTGATTCACGGCATATAACACAAAACTCTGGGGTTTTAGTGGAAGGAGAAAATGGTGAGAAGTATTATGGTCAATTAGAAGAGATTATTGACATGCATTATCCAAATGGTTATTCAACTGTCCTATTTCGGTTTAAGTGGTACGATACTCGAAGGGGTGTTAGATTTGAAAATAATATCACAAGTATCAACACTGATCAAGAATGGGAGAAAGAAGATCAATTCATATTTGCTTCGCATGCCAAACAAGTGTTCTACATCCAAGAACCTTCTCTAGGAAACCAAAACAATAACAACTGATGGGTCATCGAGCACGTTAATCATCAAAAATATGGGATCTACTGTTGAACGATAATGTACAAAAAGTTGACAAGAATGTTCAAAATGTTGACCATGACATACCCGAAGACCTTGACGTTGTCCACAACAACTCTTCCTCTGGTATAAGATTGTTTATCGACTTTAGGCAACACTTGCCAAGCAGATCTGCTTCGCAGGGTGAGTCCGCTGAAGTGTCCGAGGACGAGACCGATGAAGTGTATAAGGGCAAGCATGATGAAGTGTTCGAGGACGAATCTGATTATTACACTGAGGGGTTTGAGAGTGATACTGAAGTATCTGAGTGAGAGATATCTGAGGGGTCTGATTAAAAGTAGAGTTGACATGTGGTAATTTGTATTTGTATTTGTATTTATATTTTAGAGTAGGTTGGAAAGCTGTATTCATTATATATTTTTGTCTTTCATATCTTATAACATTTCAGTATGATTTCCCTTGCGTACTTGTTACTGTACATGATGGCCAATGTGATTGGCCATGGAGGAGATGGTTCTGAACAGGACCCCCACCACCTGGCTGCTTTAATTCTGGGCATGGGCACTACGAGGAGAGTTGTAAGTCTTAGTATAAACTATTTGTAAATCTTATGACAGATAATTATTTACTGTGACTGATAATTTTTGCTTGATTTTACAGTGCCACCTTGTAGGAAAACTCGAGGGATTGCAAAAAACTATCGCCTAGAATCCGAGGTCTTGGATGAAGGGGGGCGTTTAACTTTGCAATTTGACAGGCAACTGTAATAGGTGAACAGAGGTATTAGGGGCGACCTGATACTCTTTAGCGGCGACAGTTTTAGCGGCGACAGTTTTAGCGGCGACCCATTAATGGCGAATTTTTGATCATTAGCGACGTTTTATTAGCGGCGACTTGTCGCCACTAAAAGGAATTAGCGGCGACGTGGGGTGTCTTTAGCGCGACTTGTGTCACCTCTAAATACCAGTCTCCT
This sequence comes from Flaveria linearis, assembly GCA_024085815.1. Classification (NCBI taxonomy): domain Eukaryota; kingdom Viridiplantae; phylum Streptophyta; class Magnoliopsida; order Asterales; family Asteraceae; genus Flaveria; species Flaveria linearis. The sequence continues at coordinate 47,116,935 of CM044008.1, read as the reverse complement.
TGTAGTGTTTGTGTGTGCTAATGTCAAGCACCATTAGTGGTCCAATTGTAATCAAAGATAGCTGTATAATAGTTTTCTTGGTTGAGGTGCCAAGTTAAACCATATAATGTTTTTCTAGTATTGTAATACTTTTAGTTATAAGAGCATGTATATCACATTTCTTATTCTTATCTTTAAAATTATGCTAAAAATCATTATTTTTTATCATTTTTAATTAAATAATATTTTTTAATTAAATAATATTTTTATATCTTTATCAATATATTTTATCTATACTCTACTCACAGATACTTTAAAAACTTAATAAAAAAATTATAGGGGTTGAATAATATATTAGCAAATATACATATGAACAATATATTTTTCTGTCCTCCAGTCACAACGCAAAAATACAAGGTTATATAAAAAATTGCACAGTAAAATCAACTTTTTCTTTTATCTCTATTCGATTATAAGGTTATATAAAAAAAATTAACACATCGTAAGTTTTTCTTTACTACATATATATTGTATGATGATATGTATGCATACAATTTGATATAATGCTTATTGTAGCATACATAGCGCAAATAGGTATTATATCATACCACAAATACAAAATGCAAACCAAAGCCGATGAAATCATAGGAAGAAATGACTAAATAACTTTAAAGAATTACCATATATCCATTTTCGGTTTTTGTTGTTGATAATAACATATTGGTTATAGCGAACAAATTGTAGAAGGTTTTGGATAAATTGGGAGGAGAATGTCTCGTCAGAGTGTCTGAAGATGATTGACAGTTATTATTGTTTAAAGGAAAAAAATGAAAGTTATTAATATTTAAAGAAAAAAGACGGAAACTTTTGGTTCTGCTCTTTTCTCCTGTTAGTAAAAGTGGAATTTTAAAGTAATGGCGTCGTAGTTTTTACAACTTCCTTGTGGTTTTTTCTGTATTACAATTTTAATTGTTTTGTTTGTGTTGATTATCCGTTATTATTTTGTTTAGGGTTTATTATTATTCCTAACTGTAAACCTCTCTTTCATTCTCAAAGACTCATACGTGCCAACAAAATTATATCAAACTGAAATTTATTCTCTTTTTATATCGTAGCCATTTTTTACCAAATTGTTCATATTTATTATGTTTGCTTGTGTGTTTAAATAAATTCATTTAATTATGGAAAACCATGAAAATTCATATGTCCTTAATGAAAGCTCCATTTGAATAAGGTACAAAGGTCAACGCTCTATACCTATCATATTTGTTTCCTTCTTTGCACGTCTCTCTCTCTCTCTCTCTCTCTCTCTCTCTCACTCTGTCTCTCTCACTATTTCTTATTCTTCTGTTGCAACTACAATTAACTTCCCCAACTCAATCGCCCTTACACCAACATTCCACATTTTTTAAAATTATTTATCCATTCTATATAACGTCCCATCATTGGCATTGTTTTCTTTATATCTACACTTTCTCTTTCTCTCTCTCTCTCTCAATGGACTCAAATCATTCTTCATATTCTTATGCATCCATGAACAAATCTTTGGCTGATTTAGACACATCAACAGCTGAGGAGAGTGGTTGGACTGCTTATTTTGAAGATTTTATGGTTGCCCAACAACAAGATCATCATCATAATCATTCAATTACAAATCATCTTGATCATCATAATCAAGAGCATCATGTTCATGATCACTATAATCAAGAATATCATCATCAACGGCAGCAGCAGCATGATCAACCCGAGTTATCGGATGCTGCTTCCCATGTTGAGTGGAATAATATGGTGAATTCCAGGAGTGGTGCAGCCCCCAAATTTGCAAAGAAATTGAATCTTTTTAAGAAAACAAGTAAGAAAACAAGAGAGATTCTTTATGATGATTCTTTAGAAGATACTGCTAGTTCTCCTGTTAACAGCCCCAAGGTGAGAATCACAAGATGAATACCCTTTTAGTTATAATGCTTTTACTTTCTGTTAAATATTATATCCTCCTTTTGTGGTTGTGAATAGGTTGGGAGTCAACATATGGGGTTTAATCATATAAAAGTAGATGATATTGTGGACAATTCTTTGGTAACTTTCTCCCAACTGCTATTTCTTCTCTATATGATATATTAAATTGTTTCTTGAATCGAATTTTGCGTTATAATCATAGGAAAAAGGAGGTGGTTTTGATGACCATTTGAAGCTACAAAAGACAGAAGATCAAAGCATGCAATTGAGGTTTGAAGAGAACAACAATGAAGGCACAGATTTGAGGAAAAGAGGGTTATGTTTGGTTCCTATATCCATGTTTGTAAACTATATCTGATGACCACCCACCATGCAGCTTCATAAAAATGATGATATATTTGTATAGAGTTGTCAAATAATATTCAGGAGTATGAGATAGTTGAACTTGAGACATTGCAGATGTTGCAAAGCCCAGTTGACTGTCAAATCTCTCATCCTTCTGTATCTTGTAAATTTATACATGTCATGTTTATTACAGTGAGGTTAGAATTAGCCTGTGTCTTAAATTGAGTCTTGTGTAAATATGTTCACTTTATTCTTCTTATTTATTGTCAGTCTTGTTTATACTTTTCAAAATGTGCTTTTAAAGGGTAGATACATTTTGACAAAGTTCAAGGAATTTCAGTATATGCATTAATTAGTATGTACATTTTGTCAGTTTTTTTTAACAGGAGAACACATACTCTCTATTTTAAAAGTACTATTCTGAAAACACCATACTTATAATATTGTGCGTGATTTGATCCTATAAGTTTTTGTTAGGGTGTTAACTACTTCTCCAACAACATGTCCCCTTGAGTTAATACTAAAGAACTTTGCTCAAACACATTCCCTAATAATTAGAAATCAAAAGTATTTCAAAGCCAAGAAGCTACATATAATCCCCTAGTACCTCAATCAAATGTATAAACAACTTTAAAACTAAACACTTATTCTTGAATATTAAATAAACTAGGTCTTGCATGCAAACTTGAGCAAAACCATCCTCTTCATCTTTCATATTTTCTGGAATTCTGACACATCGAAAGGCGTACCCCTAGCAAACTTTCTTGCAAATTATAGAAAATTTTCAATGGTAACTTTACGTTGCAAACATGGGATCTATGAATTCATTGTCATTTTGAGCATTCAATTTCATTTGTGAATTTTCTCATATACGGTTATGTAAATGTGATACGTTGGTCCAGCACATGAAATATTTCGGTGATCTCGATATCAATGATAGTTGGTTCTTAGAAATATTTCAAGTTAGTTCTTAAATTGGTAAAAACAATGTAAGGAGATGCATAATTATATGTAAACTTATACTTTTCTTTGTTTCAGTATGATTAACTAATAATTAAAATATGAGAAAGGATAGCAGTAGACAGAAAGGAAAACTAGCCATTTGAGTGAAAAGTCATTATACTTTGTTTTGTGTATATCTCATGGCATAAAATGAATGAAAGGATGAAAAAAGGAAATTCTAAACACACCGCAGGAATTTGGAGTAAACTCGTTTTAACCGTCACGGTTCAGTCTCACCGTGACCGTTAGATTGGGTGTAGATACTAACTATCACGGTGAGGCCTAACCGTGACAGTTATGATTCAGAATTCCTTGGGATCGGGTTAATTATTGGGGTGTAATCATTGGGGGTGTAATGGGGGTGTTCCGTTTTTTTAAGAATTTGGTTTTTATGGTTTTGGTGGTGTATATGTCGCGGTTTGGCAAAACCATGACATATTGTGTATAATATTTAATTTTTTAATCATACTAGTTTGTGTTTATTTTTATTTTATCACACGGTTGAACCGAATCGTAACATACGAGTTTGTGTTTTGTGTTTATTATTATTTTATCATATTACAAGTATTTTTTCTCTGTGTGCACATACATTCATCGGAACAATGATTTTTATATGTGGGCACATGCCGGAAAGATGTTGAGTATTTTATATCTTAATCCTCAATTTTATGGTCTGTTTGTCACTTCAGTTTTAAAATCTTGAAAATAATGGCTAACCATACTAATAAAACAGGGGACAATAACATATGAGTTTTTGTTTTGTGTTTATTATTATTTTATCATATTACAAATATTTTTTCTACGTGTGCAGATGCCATCCTCGAAATAATAATTTTTAGTTGGGTGCACATGCCGGAATGATAGTGAGTATTTTACATGTCATCCTCGATACAATGACTTTTATATGTGTGCACATGCCGGAATAATAGTGAGTATTTTACATGTAATACTCGGAACAATGATTTTTATATGTTTGCTGCTAGCTAGATTTTCTTTGTTGCTTAACTATGTCGTTTCTTGTCAATATTATTAATCACTTATAATAAAATATTGTAAGTATGTGATACACAACGGAAATTTTAGACACATCGTTAATCGGTAAAAATTGGTTGTTATTATAAATATCATGGTTTGTATTATTATACAATTACATAACGAGTTGGTTCATACATATACAATTAACATTATCAAAATTACAAACATTATATATAATTACCATTACAAACTAACAAATAAACACAACCAAATAAACATAACCAAATATAGAAGCATCATAAATATAACTGCATATATAAATATAACGAGTTTATACATACAAAAATAAAACAAAATACAAACAAACTATCTATCTAACCCTCCATGTCAGCATCTCCGCGCTGACCTGATCCGCCCGCCCCAGAGGTGCTAGCACCGTCATGGCCTAACTGTCTGGGTGGCGGTGATAACAACTACGTATCGGTGGAGGCACCATGTGCTGGATGATCCAGTCTATCATATCCTCCACCAGTGTGACCATAGCCTGCGTGTCCCGTAGCATATCTACAATGTGAGCAAGCAAATGCACGGCATAGTACATGCGATGAGGATACTGCGGGAGGTCCTGGTCGTGCGGCGGAGGAATGGGCTGATCCTCCACGCCACCAACCGGCTGGTGAACAACCTGAACCTGGACCTCGGCCCCCGCTAACTCGGGTGAGTCCACCAACGGCTCGGGCACCCATGCCACTAGCTCGTGGTATCTAGTAACCAGGTGCTACGTGCCGTTGTCGAACCTCCAGGCGATCCTCATCCTGTTGGTGGTGGCTCGGCCCGCCAGGCGCACAGGTAGCACCGACAGTGAGAGATGGGACATGGCATACTCGTACCCCAGGCCCCGAGCGATCTGGGCGACGATGCAGCCGCCTACCATCGCCCCTCGTGCCTGCCTTTGATAATAACTGGCAAAGTCATCCACAAGAGTATGTGCGAGGTGGCAGTGTCGGTGTGTGAGTACACAGCTGAGAAAGAAGAGGTCGGCAGTGTTGACCCTGTCGGTCCCCGCCCCAGGTCCAGCGACGGACGTGGCGACCAGTCGGTGAATGTATCGATATAGAGGGTCTCGTATGTCAGAGGATCTCAAATCTCTACCATATGATCATTCGTCGATTGCAGGCCACCAGACCTGATCAGAGTCATCAGCCCGTCGAATCACAGCCGTGGTGTGATCAGCTGTTGGGTCTCCTCCTCTGTATAGAGGCCGCTGACGACAGCAAACCATCTAAGAGACATGCGATGGAGGGCCCTAAACATCCCGAAAGCCACCTCCGCGACCTCATGACCATCTACGATGTTGTCCTCATCCAGCACCGGAAGCTCCTGCACACGTGGACGGAATATGAACATGCAGTAAAACTCCACCGTGAGCTTTCGATATGCAGGCACATCGATACTGAACATCTGCTCCCATGGGCCGTCCTCGCCTATAATCTACATAAATTATCGCGCTCCCTAACGAGCTCTAACCACTCAAGTGAGAAGACAGTCCACGGTGCTGGCAGTCGTCCCCTCAGGGTCCTGAACTGCTCGAATGGTGTAGTCCCCTCGTCGATTGCATATCTAAGCACTCAAGTAAGAAGACGGTCCCCAGTATGCCTACTTATGCTAGTGAATTTAGGTTCACCGCTATTATTGCATAGTTCCACATCCTTTTTTCGCGACCGACCTACCACAATGACACACCCATACTCGCGTCCTCTCATTTTAGCCCACTTCTTTAAGTACTTACGAGAAACAAAATACTGAACAACTTATAAAGCCAGACATAAAAATAATATATAAAACAAATAAATAAATAATATAAATAAAATAATGAAAACTCTTCGTACTTTATCGGTTTTATAAGAAACCGTAGCCTTTTTTATCTGATCCTCACCTCCATCGTGCTCCGTGGTGTCCCCATGGTTTTCTTTGAGGTGAACCAAACCGTCACTCTCATCTGTGTCATTCTCATTAAAAGTATCTGACACATGTGTAATTTCTAGTTCTGATTGGTACGGGAGATGTCTGTAATCCATCTCTGTTTGTTAGTGGTACGTGTCCGGGGCATGTCCGTAAGAATGGTAAGGGGGATGTCTGTACCTGTCACCGTAACCCGTCTGTCCAAATAATAAGTTATACGTCTCTTCAGCAAATGTGTTCGACTGGTTGGTTTCCTCCTCCCCCCACGGAGGGTGACTCCTGTATATGTAATAATTCTAAAAAAGATAATGGTTAAATATTTCAAATAAGATGTTATAATAAAACAGATACTACTTCAACCTGGTTCGAATCTTCGATATGTGGCTCCTCTTTCAAATCTGGGAGCTTCGGCTTTTGATAATGATCTTCCGAACCGGACATTGTTTTCGAATTAACGTGTTTATGGAACGATGAAGACTATTTATGTTGATAATTTGAAGGATATTAATGTAGAAAAAATTGACGCACCGTGATTGTTGTTGCATGAAATTATGAAGGCTATTTATGTTAAAAGTCTGGATGAGAAACTGTCACGGTTTGGCCTAACCGTGACGGTTCAAACTGGTAGACGCAAGATTCTCGAAGTCTTTTATCAACATCAACAATGTACCTGGTACCCTAAAGTCACGGTTTGTCCTAATTGTGATGGTTCAAACGCGGGATCGCTGGTGTATCTGGTATCCTAAAGGTCGCGATTAGGGTAAACCGTGATGAGTACTTTCTTTTTATTAGTGTCCTTTTGTCGTTTTGTTGTTACTTGCGTCGGATGACAGTGAACTGTGAGTTAGAAACCGTGACGGTAAGGCCTTGCGGTCAAGATTAGGTTGCAAACATTCACGTTTAGGGCTAATCGTGACCTTTAGGTCTGGTACTCCCCAACAACCTATGCGGTGTCCCTGTTAGAACTAGGCCTGTAAATGAACTGAACGTTCATGAACTGTTCATGAACTGTTCGGCGGGAAGTTCGTTTATGTTCGTTTATTTAGGAAATGAACGAACATGAACAAAAAATTCGTGTTCGTTTAATTAAACGAACAAACATAAACACATGTTTTGTTCGTTCATTTACGTTCATGAACGTTCGTTTATGTTCGTTCTTTTACGTTCGTTTATGTTCGTTTATTTATGTTCGTTTATTTATATATATTACCTTATTAATAAAAGGGTATTATGTGTTAACATTTGAAACATAAGTGTATTAAGTTATAATAGAAACTTATAAGTTTAGTAACATTTTAATTTCCACTAATACACCTAAAACTTTCAAAATGATCATTTAAGTTTTTTTAGTTCAGTTTTGTTTGTTTATTTTGGTTCATTTATGTTCGTTTATTATTGTTCATTTGTGTTCGTTTATGTTCGGGAACTGTTCATTTAGCTTCTTAACGAAAAAACATGAACGAACATGAACATTTTTATTTTCTTAATGAACGAACATGAACAAAAAAACGTGTTCGATAATGTGTTCGCGTTCGTGTTCGGTAAAAGTTAAATGAACGAACACGAACATGCTGATGTTCGTGTTCGTTCGGTTCATTTACAGGCCCAGCTAGAACCAAAAATAAGTAAAAGAAAAGGAAACTAATTAATGTTTGACACTAATTATGATACTTTTATTATGATTTTTTCTTTTTCCTGCGTTCTTTCAAAATTGTTATTTCAGGCCATGTTCAAGCAAAATGTTCAAAGGGGAAGAAAATATTTTGCGTGCTTGTTCGTCACACTTGTAAACATACATACAATATCTCAAAAGATAAAGCAAGCATCTTGACTCTAAGTTGTTTATTACATGATTGATTTTAACTAGAAACCCTTTTATAAAATAATTCACGTTATATTAACGATTAGTCATAAACGAAAATCGATAAATAACCGCAAGGATCAGACCACAGTTGAATGGTTTGGCAATAGCCTAATATTATATTCATTTATATTATATATATTATATATATTACCCTAATTACAATTGAAAAAACTATTAAAATTCAACCAATAATTAAAATAAAATAAAACGAGCAATAGCCATCAAGTCCTACCCGAAACATTCAATTCAAAATATAAATTTATCTACAATACATTGCATCATATTACTTTGTATTTTATTCTTCTACATACGTAATTATATTCTTTTGTATTCATATTCTAATTTAGTTCATGTATATTATTGGTATAATTATTTAACTTGACAAGAGGAATATTTTTTCCATAGTTGCGTTTTTTTCAATTCAAGTTGCTTGAGCATACATCACTTTATATTTCCAATAGATTTAATTATAGCATAATATATGTGTGTGTGTATATGCGTATGTATATATTCTAACTGGAATAGAAATAATTGAACATATTGCAGGCCATTAATATAAAATATAATAAAAAGGGTACAATTAGAAGACCCCTCCATGTGCTTAGAACTATAGCAGGTGAACGTAAGTACTTAAATGATTGACGAAGACGTTATCCCACCATAAATTCTCAGGTTAATTGACTCTTGACTCTTGAGACATTTTCACTTTATTTTATCACTTAAATAATTTTTGAAGATAAATGATAAAGTAGCTTTTATGTTTGCAATATACGCACATATGGACCAGGGAGAGCTATTAGTCGTTGAATTTTCTGATTTTGAATAAGAGAAATTGATCTACTTTTGCATGATTCAAATCTTTAGATATTAATAAAAGATATTGAAAAATCTTGTGAATTGTTGATAAATATTAAGTAAGCAAAGTTAATTACTAATATTAAACTATTATAGTTTCGGACTTGATTATTGACCAGATACATTGATGATTTGATTTACGGTGAAAGAAAATGGATATCGGAGAATATGAAAGATGGAACATTCAAACAAAATGGAAACTGAACAATCAATAATACATGGCTGATTAATTTCTGAATATTAGCTTAAAATACATTGAACACTAACTGGCATAGCAGTCATGAAAATACTAGTATCCTAAAATATTTATCAATATCTCAAAAGATAAAAAGATAAGGTTTTTTATTTTTAAAACAAGTGGGTTGAATATAAAAGTTTTAGGCTCTAAATTTTATTTTGTTTTATTTCTTTGAACGGCTTTAGGCTCTAATTCTTAATACATTAATGTAATGTTAAAATCTTGAAAGTGATCTATGTAAAATTTCAGTATTTATTAAAAATAGGATAAAAATTTATTACCTTGCTAATAAATTTTATTAGTTTGGTAGAACTAATTAGTGTAGTTCATATTTGGTGTATTGATTAATATTTATAGATAGTTTTCGTATTTTAATATTAAATAGTAGTTTTAGTAAAACCCGTATAATACACGTGTTGAATAAAAAATATAAAATAAAATAAAAATTTATTAATTATAAACCGATATTCTAAAATAAGCTATGACTGAAATCTTACTTATAAAGAAAATTTTATTTCAAAACATACATTTTAGAAAAATGTCTTATTTAAAATTTTCTTATTATAACTCTCAATTTTTATTATTTTTATTTATAAAAATTTTATATACATCTGTAATAAAATATTTCTTATTTTTAAATATTTTAATTTTCTAAAAAGTTTTCTAATTTTATTAAAAAATATTTTTCTTAGAAATAACATTAGTAAAAGATCTTTTTCATAATTTATTAAAAAACTATTTTAATCTAAAAAAATTAAGTAATATTATTAGTAATTAATGTGATTATTAAATAGAAGAGTAAGCGAGAAAAAATTGATGAGTAAGAATGTAATGTTTACATGTGTTCCTCTTAGATACCCTTTTATTTAAGTAGTGAGTTATATCACAACGGATATTAAAGAAATGTAAATAGTAAAACTTAATATGTGTATGGAAGCGGCTATTTCCGGAAAACCTTACGTTATCCATGAATATTTTCTTTTGTTATCTATTAATATCTTCGTATTATTTCTAATATCTAAGGGATTATTTGCATCAAATTAAAAAGAAAATTAATGTGAATGCCTAGAATGAGCAGGGAAAACGTTCACTTTTTATTATATTGATTTGATAACAACCGAATTTGTAACATAATATGTTAATAATATTTTACTTCATATAAGTGTGTAGAAATAGTTCATTTAAATATCAAGAAACATGGAATAAAGGTCAGCTTTGTTGGAAAGTTAATTTCAAGAGTGAATGTTTGACTGATTAGGGGTTAGTCTGTAACATTTTGAAAGTTTGTTAGTCTTGTTTGTTAAAATTAGTTGTTAGTTCTTGTTAGAGGATTTGAATTGTATAAGACGAACTCATCGTCTTCTTCCTTTCTTAGTAATCGTTCATCATTCATTTTCAAGAATAAAATTGAGTGACTTCTTCGTACCTATTCTTTAATTGGTATCAGAGCTCTAAGTCGACGATTGGAAGGACCAGATTGGGCGCGATGAAATCACGACTGAATCACGATCCAAAGGAGTGGATCCTGATCGAAAGTTCGGTGTCATTTATCAGAGAAGAAAGAAGAACATGGCAACTGCAGGAGCCCCAAATAATCAAATCATAATGATCAAAGGCACTGTGTCAATTCTGCTTCAATGTCTGGTACTCACAACATCAATTACTCTATTTGAGTTGTGAAATTGAAAGCGATCTTCACTGTACATGAGCTCTTGGAGGCAAATGAACCTCGGATGAAGGTAAAGTTGACTAGAATAAGAACAACATGGCAATCGCTTATCTCTTCCAGGCAATCCCTAAAGAATTGGTTCTTCAAGTCGCGAACCTAAAACGGCCAAAGAAATCTGGAATTCCTTAAAGACCAGATTTGTAGGTGTAGATAAGGTGAAGAAGGCCAAGCTTCAAACACTTCGAAATGAGTTTGGAAGTCTGAAGATGAAGGGCGGGAAGACATTGATACGTTTGCAGGGAAGTTAACCAGTCTAGCAACAAGGGTCAGTGAGCTCGGGACCCCTTATGAGGAAGCTACACTGGTTCGTAAATTCCTTGATTCTCTACCCGAAAAGTTCATTCATATTGTAGCCTCCATTGAGCAATTTGTGTTAGTCCTCTAGAAAGATTAACATTAGTCTTAGTGTGTCTTTTACAATTTTGCCTTAGTATAGGGACTAGAATTGTAAATAGATAGTCTTTAGTTCGTTGATAGTATAAATAGCTTTGTCTAGAGTAGAATTTAGTAGTTGTAACAATTGCTGCTTTCTTACTCTTGTAACTGACTTTGCTATATCAATGAACTGTGAATTTTGTTGATATTTGCTTGTTTTGATTACAATTGTTTGTATTTCTTTGAATTGTTCATATAATTTGTTACAGATTGATGCATTTAATCCTATGAAATGGTATCAGAGCTTTCGGTTGAGTGTTTTTGAAGTTCTATCAAACATAGAAACTTCAAAAATCCACTGAAATCTGCAATAGATTGACAATTTAAGTGAAATATTGTGAATTAAAGTTGTGTTTCATCATCAGAAACATCATTTGAATCACAAATTGCAGTATATCTCATCAAAATTGAGTGAATCAGTGAAAATTTGTTCGAAAAGTTGTTCTTGAGTTTACGAACTGAGATTTCTGAAATTGAGTGAAAGTTGTTGATAATTACTGAAATTGATGTTAGAAGATTGATTATGGGCATCATAATGAACTAATTGTTAAGTTTCAGTTCAATTCATCAACAATTGAAGGATATCGAAATTTCAGAGTTCGTTACATTCATAAGAACATGATGAATGTGGCGTATTAGGGTTGGAAAATTACTAAAATTTGCCTAAGTGTTCAGGCGTTTGAGAACTGTTTAGGCGTTTCTCAACTGTTCAGACTTTTTAACTCTAGGCGTATAACCACTGTGTGGGAGTATAACCAATGTGCGGAAGTTTCAACTGTGAAGGCGTTTCACTACTGTTTGGGAATTCTTACACTGTTGATGTTTGGAATTTTTCTAAGGTAATCCCTTAGACTTATCAGCTGTTGAGGCGTTTCATCACTGTTGGGGCGTTTCTTACTGTTGGGACTTATCACCACTGTTCAGACTCATCTTCATTGACACTTAGAATTTTTTTTAAAAAATTCAAAAATCCAAAAATATTTTTTAAATCTTTTCTTAATTCAAAAACTTAGAAAAACAACAAAAATATAAGAATGGCGAAATCAGAAGATTCTGAAAACAGAGTTCCAAAACTTAAAAATAGAGCTGATTTTAAAAACTGATCTCTTAGGCTGAAACATCACTTGAATTCCATAGACACTGATCTATGGAAATCAATTAAAAAAGGACCTTATATTCCTGTGACTACTGATGGTCCAGACAGAGGTTTTGTGTATACAAAAGATACACAAGAACCTTATCGAGAAGATAACCTACATGGAGAGGATTTAAAGAAGGTGAAAAATGATGTCAAAGCTTATTCTCTCATGTGTAAAGGGCTACCATTGGAAGTATTATCCATGCTTGAAAATTATCAAACTGGATATACCATGTACAAGGCATTAAAGGTTATTTGTGAAGGAGGAAAGAAAATTCAAGATCTCAAAAAGCAGAAACTGAAAAGGCAACTGGAATTATTTGAGCACATCTCAGGAGAAACAATTAATCAGATGATGAACAGATTTGTGCAACTCACTACAGAAATGTCTACTTTGGGAATCAAAAATGATCTTGAAGATTTGAATAACAGACTTCTGAATGCACTACCATCATCATGGAAACAGACTGTCACTCTGTTGAAACACACTGAAAAGTTTCCAATGGATCTTGATCTTCTCATTGCAAAGCTTGAATCAGTAGAGATTGATGAAAGTTCAAGAAATAATGATAGACATGCATCAACATCTCAATATAAGTATGTTGCTTCTCCAGCAAATACAGTGGAGAATGCATTTCTTGCTAAAGATCAGATCACTCCTGAAGATGAAGGTGATTTGTTTGTGGGAGCAGGATTCTTCACCAGTACACCTGCTTACTCTTCTTAACCACAACAACAGTCTCCTCCTAAAGCTCAAATGCCTAAACCTCAAACTGAGATGCCATCCTCAAACTCTCCCAATCCTAGCAAAGTGAAAGATGTAATTAATATTCTTTTACAGGATGAAGAGTCAAAAACTGGTTTTACAGCTTTCATGGCAAGCTTTCAAGCTTATCAAGGCAGTCATTTGACTCAAGTGGAGCTAGTTCTACAAGATCTGTTTGAGATGGATCCTGATGATGTAGAAGAAATGGATCTTAACTCGCAAATGGTCATGATAGCTTACAGGACACAAAAGCACTCATATGCTAATAGAAATTACAAACCCAGTGCAAACAAAACTGTTGGTTTTGATAAATCAAAATCAAGGTGCTTTAACTGTAACAGCTATGGTCATTTTTCTAGAGAGTGCAAAGCTCCAAGGAACCAAGGAGGAAATGGTCAAGGCAGCTCAAACAGTCAGAAATTTCAGCAACAGGCTAACAAGACATTTCAAAAGCCATACCAAAGCTTACCTATGCCAGAACTCAAAGAAGAGAAGAATAGTGAGGAACCAAAGAAGGCACTGGTTGTAAACATCAAAGATGGTTATGATTGGAGTGCATATGCAGAACAGTTTACTGCTAATCTCACTGCTAATCTGGCTCTAGTTGCTGAAATTGATGATGAAGACTGGTCTGAAGATAAGGATCCTAAGAAAGATGATGAATCAGATCAAGAAGAAGAGTATGACTGGAGTGACAAATCAGATCCAAAAGAAACTACTGAAGAAGTTGCTCTTATGGCTCAATCTGAACAACCAAAGGTTGTTAACTCATCTTCTGATACTGAATCTTCTAACTCTTATCCAGAAATACCAGTGGAAGTAAGAGAGAAAATGTGCACAAAAGCATGTTTAGAACAGGTTGAACACTACAGAACATATTCATTCAAAATATGTGATAAGCTCAAACAAGAAGAATTAAAGCACAACAAGCTAAAATCAGATCATAAAACTACTGATGACAAGATCATGTCTCTTCAAGCTTCCTGGAACAAAACTCTTAAAGAACTTGAACTTGTTAAGAAACAACTTGAAGAGATGACCGAAACACTTGAACAAGAAAAATTGGCACATGCAGCAACACAAATTGATTTGGCCAAAGTTAAAAGCTCAAAGAAAATTGTTGAGCAACTGGTGAATGGAAGAAAGGATAAAGATAAAACATGATTAGGTTTTACTCATGAACCTATGCCTGAATCAATCTCAAATACATTACCTGAAAATTTTAACACTCATGATCATTCACCAGAAAATAAAGCAAAGCTTAAAGAATATCAAGACCAAAAGAACTCAATAAAGATAAATGTTGAAATCTATGAAGAAACAGACTTAGAAAAGATAAAGCATGGTCATCCAATTAAAGTCAAATCTTATGAACCTCAATAAATGCAAAAGAAGCTGTTTGTACCAAAATGTGAAACTGTTATTGAACAAAATGAACAAAAGAGTGAAAAATCTACTGATGTCAATAACAAACTGAAAGGAAAATATGAAGAGGTTAAAACAGATAATAATCTTTCTGATGATTCAAGTTCAAATGAACTAAATGAAGATAAAGAGTGTCAAAAGGAATCTCCTCAAGATTCAATTAAAATTCAAAGCAAGATAACATCATCAAGATTAAGAAATCAAAGAAGAAGAAAAGCTGCAAAAGCTAAGAAAGCTGAATCAATCAATCAGTCACAGAACAATACTAAAATTAAACCTGTGAAGTTTGTGTCAGCAGGAACTTTTGACATGAACACAATCGCAAAAATGACATCTAAACCAAAGATCAAATCTAACTCTGATCTGAAAACAAGTTCAGGTCCTAAGACTTCCGCTGTGCATAAAAGATTTGAATCTAAGGAGTCAAAGAATTGTGGTCAAGTCCAAAAGAAAATTCCTAAAAATCAAATAACCAAATTCACACCAAAGAAACAACAGATTAATCTGCCTAACCCTAAATTTAATCAAGAATCAAATGTTTCTTCTACTTCAAGGGTTAACAAATGTTGTTTAAACATTCTGAAAAATATTATGATATCTGTGACATGTATAATCATGACATTTCAGAATGTTACTTTAACAAGTATTGCCATATATGTGATACACACGACAGCTGTTTGTTACTTCAACAAATACTGTGATTTGTGTGATGAAAGAAATCATAATACAAATGATTGCTACTTTAGAAAGAACTCTTCAAGGAAGGAATTCAGTAATCAAGGATTTGTAAACTCACAATTTAAAAGAAATCAGAATATTGGGTTTAAGTATTCACAACAACAACCTTCCTTGGGTCTGAGATCTTTCAAAAGAAACAATTCTCATTATGATAATCAATATTTTGTCAAATCACAGCAATACAATCAAGGAAAGTTTATTCCACGATCTGTGAGAATAAACAAAGGAACATTCTCAAATGCTTCATATAATGGTTCAAGATTTCTTGATGATGATCTTGAAAATAGATATAACGCTTTGAAAACAAAACAACAAAAAGACAATCATCATGTTTTTCAAAAAGGAATTGAAAATGCTAAATTTCAAAAGAAACCTGATGTAAACAAACTTCATTTTAAACAATTTACATTTGTTGATAAATTTGGCAAGCCCAAGACCATCTCGGCTTGGGTTACTAACTCTTCTTAAACTGTTTTTGAATGCAGGTACGCCCGCGGAGACCAATAAACTCATGGTATGTTGACAGTGGGTGTAGCCGGCATATGACAGGCAATCAAGCCTTGTTGCAAGATTTTCAGTTAAAAGATGGAACACATGTTGCTTTTGGAGGTGATGCAGGTGGAAAGATAACAGGAGAGGGAACAGTGTCAAATGGGATTATCAGTTTTGATAAAGTCAATTTGTTAGGTATTCTACCTTGGAAGATATTGAAGATTTCAATTGTATTGAAGTTGAAGACTTGAAGCACGAAATCAACAAAAATATTAGTCTAGGGTTTAAATTGTAATTATTTGTATGCTAGACTAGTATTTATTTTAGCACATATCATCCTTGTAATGGGTGACTAATTCACCACATGTTGGGGTGAATTAGGGTTTCTCACCAATAACAATATATCATCATCCCTAATGGATGATGAATTCAACATCATATCATCATTCTTATGAATGATGCTTTCAACAATACATCAATAACATCAAGCATTAATCATCATTGTATGTGTTATTCATGTTTATCATCATCATTATTTATTATATTTTAGCACCTAATCATTGAATTCTTGTTATCATCAATATGATTCCTAAGATCCAAGCTCATGTTCACGCTCAAATCTTGAACACACAATTGGTATCAGAGCTGGAGTTGTGGATTCATATTGATTGTGATGAGTTTTCATGATTCGGTTACTAAAATCATTGATTGAATCAAATCAACAATGAGTGAGTATGGCTGCGAAATCAACATCAATATTTGCGGTTCATCTAACTCAACCATCATCTCAACAAACATGGATCGATCAATACGTGGCTGCCAAAAAAATCGGCAGCTTTGTAACGGCCCAAAGTGGCTGCCAAAATCGACTGCTACTTGGTGTTTCATGCGACTAAAGAGCTGCCAAATATGGAGGCTGCCGAACCAAAATGCAGCTGCGAATTAGGATTGCACTAATTAGGGTTTCTCGGCCACTCTTGGATTGCAACCGAATGAATGCAGCCGATTAGAGTTGGCTGCGAATGAAGGCTGCCAAAATCGAATGGTGGCTGCCCAATTGGGGTTTCCCAACCGAATGAAGGCTGCCAAAACCTAATTAGGGCTGCCCTAATTAGAGTTTCTTGGATAAACAAGGGTTTGCAACCTAGTGTTGCAAATGGGCTCGAGAACACAATTGGGTTTGTTTCTTGGGCTCCATTATTAAACAAAAACGTTAGTTGGAATTGGGCTCAAGTGTTGAAGACTGGGCTTATGATCAACAAAACAAATTTGGGCCTCGTATTTAGGCTCTCAACAACAAAAACAAGTGGCATTGAGTTACATAATATAGTTGTACCAAATTTTTGAAGACCACGCTTCCGCATCAACGACATATTTCTCAACTTTGGATAACTATTCAAGAAAAACAAGATCAAGCTTCAATTCACATTGGAAATCTACAATTTAGGGGGAGTATTGTTGGGTATTCTACCTTGGAAGAAATTGAAGATTTCAATTGTATTGAAGTTGAAGACTTGAAGCACGAAATCAACAAAAATATTAGTCTAGGGTATAAATTGTAATTATTTGTAATGCTAGACTAGTATATATTTTAGCACATATCATCCTTGTAATGGGTGACTAATTCACCACATGTTAGGGTGAATTAGGGTTTCTCACCAACAACAATATATCATCATCCCTCATGGATGATGAATTCAACATCATATCATCATTCTTATGAATGATGCTTTCAACAATACATCAATAACATCAAGCATTAATCATCATTGTATGTGTTCTTCATGTTTATCATCATCATTATTTATTATATTTTAGCACCTAATCATTGAATTCTTGTTATCATCAATATGAATCCTAAGATCCAAGCTCATGTTCACGCTCAAATCTTGAACACACACAACTTTTGTTCACAGTTGAACTTTAATCTATTAAGTGTTTCCCAAATTTGTGACAAATCTTATTCTGTTCTTTTTGATGATTCTCACTGTTATGTCTTGAAACCAGGTTTTCAGATTAGCAATGATTGGGTCATAGTTAAAGCTGCACGGGACAAAGATGTATACAAACTGGATATGTCTCAAGTGGATCCTGCAACAGAAACAACTTGCCTAATTGCTAAAGCATCAAATGATGAAAGACAGATTTGGCATAGACGTCTCAGTCATTCAAACTTCAAAAACATGAACAAGCTTGTAGCAGGAAATTATGTTATTGGACTTCCTTCCAAGAAGTTTTCAACAACTGATCATTGCTCAGCATGTCTGAAGGGAAAACAACATAGAGCGTCTTATAAGTCCAAGCTGATAAACTCAAATACCAAGCCACTCCAGATGTTACATATGGACCTTTTTGGACCAACTAATGTTAGGAGTATTGGTCGAAAATTATACTGTTTAGTTATCATAGATGACTATACAAGATTTTCTTGGGTTTTCTTTCTTCAAGCTAAATCTGAAACTGCAGATCTTCTAAAAGAATTTATTAATCAAGTTGAAAATCAGCTTGAACAAAAAGTGAAAATAATAAGAATTGATAATGGAACGGAATTTAAAAATGCTAACATTGATTTGTTTTGTGCAGAAAAAGGGATAGTTCATCAGTTCAGTGCTCCCAGAACTCCACAACAAAATGGAGTTGCTGAAAGGAAGAACAGAACTCTGATTGAAGCTGCCCGGTCCATGTTAGCTGATGCCAAAATTCCTATCACTTTCTGGGATGAAGCAATATCCACAGCCTGTTTTGTTCAGAATAGAATATTGGTTGTGAAAGATAAAAAGAAAACTCCATATGAGTTAATGTTTAACAGGAAACCAAACATAAATTTTTTAAAATCATTTGGTTGTCCAGTTATGATTCTTAACTCAAGTAATCATTTAGGAAAATTTGAAGAAAAAGCTGATAATGGATTTTTCATTGGATATTCATCTGTTTCCAAAGCCTATCGAGTTTATAACTCTAGGACAAACACTATTAATAAAACATTCAACGTTAAATTTCTAGAAAATTCTTGTAACACCTGGAAATTTCAGTTTGAAGTGCCATGCGACTGGAGCGTCTAATCGTACGACTGAGGGACGACTGGAGCTCCATACGCATGATAGTCGCACGATTGGAAAGTCCAATCGCATGGCGCTCATGCGGCTGAAGGTTCAGTCGCATAGAAGCTCGAGCGACTGAACTGTAGTATTTAACGGAGAGGGCAGCCCTTACCCTCTCCCCACACTTGCGAAACCAGGGAAAGAAGAGAAAAAGGAACAGAGGAGAAGAAAGCTTGGTTCAAGCGGGTTCAAGGGTGCAAAATCGACGTGTGGCGAGTTGAAACGAAGCTCTAACCGAGGAGGCTGCTAAGGTGAGTTCTAGGACCCCTCTTTTACACGTTTTGGAAGGATTTTGGGGCTGGAACACATCTAAAAACTATATTTTGGGTTTTGGGTGTTTAACCCGTGTATGTATGAATGTGTATGTGTATAGTGTGTTTAGAGTGCGATTTTGGACGTGTATGTGCTTCAATGTTGTCATAGTATGATTCCCTAAGGTTTAGGAGGGTTAACTTGGGCTTAATACGGGTTTGGAAGGATTTAGAGGTCGTGAGTCGCGACTGAAGTTCGGGATGAACTGCAATCGCTGCCCAGCTAGGGCTAGGCGACTGGAGGGCCAACCGGACGACTGAAGGACGATTGAAGCTCAACCGCATGACTGAGGCTCAGTCGCACGACTGGGGACTTAGTCGCACGACAGGTCATGCGACTGGGAGTTCAGTCGCATAGGTCCATTCGCATGGTTGTTCAGTCGCACGATTGAGGGTTCAGTCGCATAGAAGCCCATACGTATAGTGTTCAGCCGCACGACAAGGAGCCCATTCGTACGATTGGGTGTTCATCCGCATGGATGCTCATCCGCATTGGTCCAATCGCACAATGTTCAGTCGCATGGAGGCTATGCGACTGAAGGGTGCCCAATCGCCCAAGTAGGGCTGTTGTGTACGAGGAGAGACATAGTGCAATTACTGGCCTTCGGGAAAAAAGCAGGTGTAGGTAATGATGTGATAGCTCTCATAGCTACATGTGTGATAACTATCGAGGCTTAGAAGTGACGTGGGGCACGATGATGATAGTAATTGCATGTATATGCATGATGTATGTATGTTAAGTATGATGTAGCCCTGTATGATGGTAATGACTGATGACTGGTAAATGCCGATGTTCCTAGTGTCGATGTATGTTTATCTTTTCCATGACTTTACGTGTTATGATTAGTGAATGAAATGAAAAGTATTATGTAACGTAAAGTGAAAGATAATAAAAGAGGAACCTGATGAACGAATGCATGCATTAACGTATGAATGAACGAACGTAAAGCTAGTGAGCGTATGTATGAGATGAGCGACTCTGTGTCGCAACAAACTCAAAAGAGGTCCTTATTGCGTACTCCGGTACTGTGTCAGTCTTCGGACATGAGTCGGGGTTTGTATAACTGGCCCCGGCACAGTATCAGTCTTCGGACATGAGTCAGGGGTATGGCATGGGACGAGATAGTGAGGTGAGCAACTTTGTGTTGCAACAGTCTCGGATGGAGTTCAATCCAGGTGATTGACTCAACGGGATCTTTGTTGCGTATCCCGGTGCTGTGTCAGTCTTCGGACATGAGTCGGGGGTTTGTGAGTAGGCCCCAGCACAGCATCAGCTTTCAAGCATGAGTCGGGGATATTGCATGAGATAGGATCTAGTTGGATGAGTAGAGGATCGCATGCCCCGGTACTGTGTCAGTCTTCGGACATGAGTCGGGGGTTTGTGTACAGGCCCCGGCATAGTATCAGTCTTCGGACATGAGTCGGGAGTAGTGCGTGAGAGTGAGATGAGACGAATGAGGAACGTATCGCGTGCTCCGGTACTGTGTCAGTCTTCGGACATGATCGGGGGTTTGTGAGCGGGCCCCGGCACAGTATCAGTCTTCGGACATGAGTCGGGAGTATCACGTGAGTTGATGAATAAGAGAGAGATAATTGTGAAAGAAAGAAAGTATGAAACGAATGAAAGATAATGAACGTAATGAAAGCTAAAGAACGAACGAATGAAAATAAGGAACGGGAGGAACATAGTGATAACGTATGGAACGGGATCCTTGTCACTCGACCTCAGTAATCATGGCTGTGTGCCATGAAGAGGGTACAGTGTGACCGGATCCAGATAGAAGTAAAAGACAGAGAATGAATGGTAGTTAAAGATAAAGAATGAATGAGAAAAGAAGATAATAATGAGGTTATCTATGTGTATGTATGTATGATGCGTGATTGCATGTATGTAAGAACGATGTTAAAGAAAGAATGTATGTTTTATTATAAAACTAGAACTCACTCAGCAACGCTGACTTTGATGTGTTTCCAGTTGGCAGGTATGTTGCTGAGGATGGCACGGGCGACTACTCAGTTCCGTTAAGGCTGGCATCCATATTTTGACATGTCAATGTATTTTGAGATGAAAACGAATATTGTAATGTTATGAAATGACAAGTTTTTAGTTATAAATAAAAGTTTTAAATTCCGCTGCAAGATAAATGTACGTTTTAAAATGTTTTTATGCGCGTTGAATGACCAACTGTGAGGTGCCTGGGAACAGGGCCTTACAAGTTGGTATCAGAGCCAAAGTTTAAGTGAAATGGGTAAATTTTCAAAATAAACCTTAACTTAAACTGAAAATGGGACAGAAAGGGGTGGGATGCCAATCTGAGTAGCTGCGTACCATCAGGTATTTTCTTAAAGTTAACAGGTATTGTGTGTGCATGTTATGTGTTTATGTGCTACTGTTAGATTTAGATGCTAATATAGTCAGGACAGGTAATGCTCGGGGTATGAAAAGTAAGGTAAGTGGCTAATCACAACTGATCACTGTAATTTGGGACTTAGTATACTTGACATGAACTGAGCTATTCCCTTGAATGACCATGTTGGTGTTTGAATCTTTCAGTGTATTATAGAGGATGGCCGGTGATAGATCTTCTAAGGCTTCATGTGGTGGAGGTGGTAGCGGACGTGGCACTGAATCACGGGTCATCAGAGGAAGGCCTAGAGTTGAAAAGGTGGTTCATGAAGAACACGAGACTCCTCATCAGGAGGGAGCAGACGAAAGCGCCAATTTGCGAGCCTCGATGAGAGAGGCGGTTGTGGAAGAAGTACAACAGGTCATGCAGAAGATCTTACCGTCTGTAGTGACTGAAGTGATAAAGGCTGTTAGGGATGAGGAGAGACAGGAAAGGGGTAGACCTTCGGGCGGAAGGAGACGGACGGAGACTGAAGCGGTTTTCTCCGATGAGGAGGAAGAGGAGGAGGAGCCTGTGCAGGAGGCGACACGAGGCTGTAACTACGGGGCATTTCAACGATGCAAGCCCCTAACTTTTGATGGTAGTGGCACTGCTGCTGCTGCTCACCGGTGGGTGAGGGAAATGGAAGCCGTGCTGAATATCAGTGAGTGCCGGGAGGATCAGAAAGTGAAGTTTGCCGCCCACTCTTTCGTGGACTCAGCTTTGTGCTGGTGGGACAACATAGTCCAAGTTGAGGGTAGCCGGGCTATCGGAAGGATGAGATGGTCAGAGTTGAAAAGGTTGGTGATTGAGGAGTTCTGTCCTCACCGTGAGATGGATAAGGTTGATAGGGAGTTCCTACAGTTGGAAGCGGGGACGATGACACATCAGCAGTACACCACCAAATTCAACAAGATGGCACGGCTGGTGCCGGATCAGGTGATACCTCCTTCACGAAAAATCAAGAGGTATATTCAGGGCTTGCCGACGGATATCCGTAGGCACATGATCGCGGCCTAACCCAGCACGTTCAGGTCGACGGTAGATATAGCGGGAAGGTTGTATGACGAGCGGGAGGCGATGACGATAACGAGCGAAGCGGAGGAGTGAGCCTTTGTTAAGAAGGGGAAAGGAAGGCGAGATAGTGATGGTGGAATAGAGGCCGAGGGTAAAGTAATGAGGATCGATGATCGAGATAGGATAACAAGAAAGGGTGAGGTATGCAAGAAGTGTGGTAGAGGCCATGAAGGAGAGTGCAAGTGGGGACTGAACGTCTGTTTTCAGTGTGGGAAGGAAGGCCACAGGCCAAGGGATTGCCGCATGGCTAAGTGCTACAATTGTGGCGAGACTGGACATCTGAGTAGGGATTGTAAGAGGTCAAAGGCAAGAAGATCCGGTGCGAGGAAGGAGGACAGAGGGTGAAGGCTAGAGCGGACTTCGACCTGACGACAGGTATGTTTCTGGTAATTTATGTTTGTGCCCTTACGCCTTGAATGCGATGCTTGTAGTAGTTCGTTCCTAGTGCCTTATTTTATGAGTTGCATGGTAGGAGAAGAAATGTCTAGAAGCCCTTCGATGTAGATATTACTATTAGTAGATTCACTAGGTCACTTTATGCCCTAAAGGATTGCGTGATGCAATTGAGAAGGCTGTACCACCCGTTGTCTGAGGAACAGTTTCGGTCTGTGATTGGTTCATAGAATGGCAACGTACGCCTAGTTTTGACGTTGGAGCAAACAGGTAGAATGTGGGATCGGAAGCAAAAGGAAAAGATAGATTTGGTTGGGCTACCAAAGAAGCCGATTTGCCTTTTCTATCACAATATACCTGCGAGGAACCTGAGAGAAACCGATCTCGGTGCAGTATATTTGGAACAACACCTAGTACGATTAATGAATGCCTTTCTTGCCAGTTGTATGGTTTGCCAGAGGGTCATTATTCATACTTAAAGAACATCAAACAAGGGTCTAGGGTAAGCAGCAACTTTACGCAAGTTGATGGCCGTGTTCATCAAGCACTGAAGCTGAAGGTTCTCAGTGATGCTCTGAAGCTCAATGATTATGACGCCGAGCCTTTGCTCGAATATTGTTACATTTCTTTAAATTTTAGTGACCGCACTCTACATGGCACAATTGAGGCCGTAGGTCCTGGTCAAATGAACATTGACCAGTATGCCTGGGTGCCGATGGCGATAGTCCAAGCTAGACCAAAAGTCGAATGCTGATAAACGATGTGGAGCGATAGGATTCCAGGAGAGAGACGGGAAAAGAGATAGGACGGTATTGCCCGCGGAGGTTTAAGGAACAATAGGTTTCGGGGACGAAACCCGTTTAAGGGGGGTGGACTTGTAACACCCGGAAATTTCAGTTTGAAGTGCCATGAGACTGGAGCGTCTAATCGTACGACTGAGGGACGACTGGAGCTCCATACGCATGATAGTCGCATGATTGGAGAGTCCAATCGCATGGAGCTCATGCGGCTGAAGGTTCAGTCGCATAGAAGCTCGGGCGACTGAACTGTAGTATTTAAGGGAGAGGGTAGCCCTTACCCTCTCCCCAAACTTGCGAAACCAGGGAAAGAAGAGAAAAAGGAACAGAGGAGAAGAAAGCTTGGTTCAAGCGGATTCGAAGGTGCAAAATCGACGTGTAGCGAGTTGAAACGAAGCTCTAACCGAGGAGGCTGCTAAGGTGAGTTCTAGGACCCCTCTTTTACACGTTTTGGAAGGATTTTGGGGCCGGAACACATCTGAAAACTATATTTTGGGTTTTGGGTGTTTAACCCGTGTATGTATGAATGTGTATGTGTATAGTGTGTTTAGAGTGCAATTTTGGACGTGTATGTGCTTGAAGGTTGTCATAGTATGATTCCCTAAGGTTTAGGAGGGTTAACTTGGGCTTAAAATGGGTTTGGAAGGATTTGGAGGTCGTGAGTCGTGACTGCAGTTCGGGATGAACTGCAATCGCTGCCCAGCTAGGGCTAGGCGACTGGAGGGCCAACCGCACGACTGAAGGACAATTGAAGCTCAACCGCACGACTGAGACTCAGTCGCATGACTGGGGACTTAGTCACACGACAGGTCATGCGACTGGGAGTTCAGTCGCATAGGTCCATTCGCATGGTTGTTCAGTCGCATGATTGACGGTTCAGTCGCATAGAAGCCCATACGTATAGTGTTCAGCCGCATGACAGGGAGTCCATTCGTACGATTGGGTGTTCATCCGCATGGATGCTCATCCGCATTGTTCCAATCGCACAGTGTTCAGTCGCATGGAGGCTATGCTACTGAAGGGTGCCCAATCGCCCAAGTAGGGCTGTTGTGTACGTGGAGAGACATAGTGCAATTACTGGCCTTTGGGAAAAGAGCAAGTGTAGGTAATGATATGATAGCTCCCATAGGTACATGTGTGGTAATGATGATAGTAATTGTATGTATATGCATGATGTATGTATGTTAAGTATGATGTAGCCCTGAATGATGGTAATGATTGATGACTGGTAAATGCCGATGTTCCTAGTGTCGATGTATGTTTATCTTTTCCATGACTTTACGTGTTATGATTAGTGAATGAAATGAAAAGTATTATGTAACGTAAAGTGAAAGATAATAAAAGAGGAACCTGATGAACGAATGCATGCATTAACATATGAACGAACGAACGTAAAGCTAGTGAGCATATGTATGAGATGAACGACTCTGTGTCGCAACAAACTCAAAAGAGGTCCTTATTGCGTACTCCGGTACTGTGTCAGTCTTCGGACATGAGTCGGGGTTTGTATAACAGGCCCCGGCACAGTATCAGCCTTCGAACATGTGTCAGGGGCATGGCATGGGACGAGATAGTGAGGTGAGCAACTTTGTGTTGCAACAGACTCAGATGGAGTTCAATCCAGGTGACTGACTCAACGGCATCTTTGTTGCGTATCCCGGTGCTGTGTCAGTCTTCGGACATGAGTCGGGGGTTTGTGAGCAGGCCCCGGCACAACCTCAGCTTTCGAGCATGAGTCGGGGATATTGCATGAGACAGGATCTAGTTGGATGAGTAGAGGATCACATGCTTCGGTACTGTGTCAGTCTTCGCACATGAGTCGGAGGTTTATGTACAGGCCCTGGCACAGTATCAGTCTTCAGACATGAGTCGGGAGTAGTGCGTGAGAGTGAGATGAGACGAATGAGGAACGTATCGCGTGCTCCGGTATTGTGTCAGTCTTCGGACATGAGTCGGGGGTTTGTGAGCGGGCCCCGGCACAGTATCAGTCTTCGGACATGAGTCGGGAGTATCGCGTGAGTTGATGAATGAGAGAGAGATAATTGTGAAAGAAAGAAAGTATGAAACGAATGAAAGATAATGAACGTAAGGAAAGCTAAAGAACGAACGAATGAAAATAAGGAACGGGAGGAACATAGTGATAACGTATGGAACGGGATCCTTGTCACTCGACCTCAGTAATCATGGCTGTGTGCCATGAAGAGGGTACAGTGTGACCGGATCCAGATAGAAGTAAAAGACAGAGAATGGATGGAAGTTAAAGATAAAGAATGAATGAGAAAAGAAGATAATAATGAGGTTATCTATGTGTATGTACGTATGATGCGTGATTGCATGTATGTAAGAACGATGTTAAAGAAAGAAAGTATGTTTTATTATAAAACTAGAACTCACTCAGCAACGCTGACTTTGATGTGTTTCCAGTTGGCAGGTATGTTGCTGAGGATGGCACGGGTGACTACTCAGTTCCGTTAAGGCTGGCATCCATATTTTGACATGTCAATGTATTTTGAGATGAAAACGAATATTGTAATGTTATGAAATGACATGTTTTTAGTTATAAATAAAAGTTTTAAATTCCGCTGCAAGATAAATGTACGTTTTAAAATGTTTTATGCGCGTTGAATGACCAACTGTGAGGTGCCCGGGAACGGGGCCTTACAAGTTGCTATCAGAGCCAAAGTTTAAGTGAAATGGGTAAATTTTCAAAATAAACCTTAACTTAAACTGAAAATGGGGCAGAAAGGGTTGGGATGCCAATCTGAGTAGCTGCGTACCATCAGGTATTTTCTTAAAGTTAACCGGTATTGTGTGCGCATGTTATGTGTTTATGTGCTACTGTTAGATTTAGATGCTAATATAGTCAGGACAGGTAATGATCGGGGTATGAAAAGTAAGGTAAGTGGCTAATCACAACTGATCACTGTAATTTAGGACTTACTATATTTGACATGAACTGAGCTATTCCCTTGAATGACCATGTTGGTGTTTGAATCTTTCAGTGTATTATAGAGGATGGCCGGTGGTAGATCTTCTAAGGCTTCACGTGGTGGAGGTGGTGGCGGACATGGCGCTGAACCACGGGTCACCAGAGGATGGCCTAGAGTTGAAAAGGTGGTTCATGAAGAACACGAGACTCCTCATCAGGAGGGAGCAGACGAAAGCGCCAATTTAGGAGCCTCGATGAGAGAGGCGGTTGTGGAAGAAGTACACCGGGTCCTGCAGACGATCTTACCGTCTGTAGTGACTGAAGTGATAAAGGCTGTTAGGGATGAGGAGAGACAGGAAAGGGGTAGACCTTCGGGCGGTAGGAGACGGACGGAGACTGAAGCGGTTTTCTCCGATGAGGAGGAAGAGGAGGAGGAGCCTGTGCAGGAGGCGGCACGAGCCTATAACTACGGGGCATTTCAACGATGCAAGCCCGCAACTTTTGATGGTAATGGCACTGCTGCTGCTGCACACCAGTGGGTGAGGGAAATGGAAGTCGTGCTGAATATAAGTGAGTGCCGGGAGGATCAGAAAGTGAAGTTTGCCGCCCACTCTTTCGTGGAATGAAAGTTTTAAATTCCGCTGCAAGATAAATGTACGTTTTAAAATGTTTTATGCGCGATGAATGACCAACCGTGAGGTGCCCGGGAACGGGGCCTTACAATTCTTTTCCATCAGTTTCAAATGGTCCTGCATGGTTATTTGATATAGATTCTTTGTCAAACTCATTTCAACCTAACTTGTTTAATCAATCTGATGATTTTACAGGTAAGAAGAACTCAAGAGGAGATCTTGGATCTTTCAGTGATGGTTCAGATTCTGATGACTCAGATGATGCTCGCCCAGATTATCCATTCTTCTCATTTGTCAAGGATTCAACAATACAATTTAATGACAATGTTCATGCTTCTTCAGCTTTAGATCATTCAGTTTCAGCAGATCAAGAAGAATCTCAACCTATTCCTAATGATGGTATAGAAATTGGACAACCTGAGTCTGGCACATCTTCCATCTCTGGAAATGCAATTGATCATAGTAACCTTGATTACTTTCTCAATTCATCGACTCAAGTTCCAAATTTCACTCCACATTCTTCTACCTTATTGCAACAGCTCTCCAATCTGAACCAAACAAATCTGGATGTTAATGTTCAAGGAACTGAGATACCGACATCTCGTATCCACAGGAACCATCCAACATCACAGATTATTGGTCCTCTGAATGAAAGAACTACTAGGAGTAAATCTAAACATGAAAATGTTTGTTTATACTCTTGTTTTCTTTCACAGATTGTTCCTAAAAACGTCACCGAGGCGTTACAGGACAATGGTTGGATTGAAGCAATGCAAGAAGAACTTCTTCAATTTCGTAAACAAGAAGTGTGGAAGTTAGTGGAATTACCTAAAGGAGAAAATGCCATAGGCACTAAATGGTTGTTTAGAAACAAGACTGATGATCGTGGTATCGTAATCCGAAATAAAGCTAGACTTGATCCACAAGGATACACACAGGAAGAAGGAATTGATTATGATGAAGTATTTGCTCCAGTTGCAAGACTCGAATTCATTCGTGTTTTCCTGGCTTATGCATCATTCATGAAATTCAGGGTGTATCAAATGGACGTCAAAGGTGCATTCTTGTATGGTCCAATCACTGATGATGTGTATGTGAAGCAACCTCCGGGCTTTGAGGATGCAGAATTTCCACATCGGATGTATAAGCTTAGCAAAGCTCTGTATGGCCTACATCAAGCTCCTAGAATTTGGTATGAAACATTATCTCAACACTTAATCCAACATGGATACACAAGAGGGAAAATCGATCCTACTTTATTCATAAAGAAGGATAATGATGATCTTTTATGTGTGCAAGTGTATGTAGATGATATCATATTTGGTTCTACCAGTCCAACATTGTGCAATGAATTTGAAGAAATCATGAAATCTCGTTTTCAAATGAGTTCTATGGGGGAAATCAATTTCTTCCTTGGATTGCAAGTTCAACAATCTGCAGATGGTATTTTCATCAATAAAGAGAAGTTTGTTGACAAACTCTTGAAGAAATTCAAACTGCATGATTGTCAGTCCATCAGAACTCCAGCTGATGTAAACACCAAGATTGAGCCTGATCCTAAAGGAAAATCAGTAGACCAAACTCTATACAGATCTATGATTGGTTCTTTAATTATCTTATCGCATCACTACCAGACATTATGTATGTTGTTTGTGTTTGTGCAAGGTATCAATCAGACCTGAAAGAATCTCACTTAATTGCTGTCAAGAGAATATTCAGGTATCTCAAAGGTAAACCAGCTTTAGGGCTTTGGTATCCTTACGAGGGTAATTTTGAGTTACATGGATACACAGATAGTGATTATGGTGGATGTTGTCAAGACAGAAAATCTACAACGGGTGGTTGTCAGTTTCTTGGACCCAGATTAGTTTCATGGCAATGTAAGAAACAAACAAATGTTTCTGTCTCAACTGCAGAAGCTAAGTACATAGCTGCATCAGCAGAATGTTCTCAAATCCTTTGGTTGCAAAACCAACTGCTAGATTATGGGTTCAATTTTCTTAAAACACTCATTTACATTGATAACACTGCTTCTATGTTCATTACAGCTAATCCAGTTCAACATTCAAAAACAAAACATATCGAAATTCGATATCATTTTCTAAGAGATAATTCTGAAAAAGGTTTAATCATTTTGATTCAAATAGCAACTGAAAAACAGTTGGCAGATCTATTTACTAATGCTTTTCTACCAGGAAGGTTTGAGTATTTAGTGGAGTCAATTGGTCTTATTAACCATGTGTAAACCTAGTTACTAATTTGAATCTTTCCATGATCAAATCCTTTCCTAAATCTGAATGTCTTCATAAGGGTAACTTTTATAGTTATTGCCTGATTGTTTGTGTATGTGTGCTTTCTTTTATAGAAAAACAAAATACAAAATTAGAAAACTCAAAAAAAAATCAAATAAAAATATAAATCAAAAACTACAAAAATAGAGTTCTTTTTGTTTCTAATACATTTTTTAGGAATGAATCTGTGTTTGCCTCATGTGAGAAATGATAGTAAATTAGTAAGATCAGTTGCATACTTCACTCGCTAATAAAGTCTGACATGATTAGGATATGATGTGTAGACAATATCATGCTAGTATACTGAACAAGTAAATTCTTGTGATTACACCAAATCTCTATGCTTGTTTGTGTATTCATCTAAGTACTTTTGAGTTATATGAGCTTATCAGATTGAATGCTTGCTAAGCTACCCCATTCACACCTGATGATAATGTGACTAATCATGAGATCTGTTACAAGCATCATTCACTTCTCTGTTATGAGTCATCATAGACCTGAAGTGCTGAGATATCCTCTGTTGTAAGTCATTACAGACATGGATATTCTCCTTTGATGCAAAAGATGCCAATGTGCACAATCCATTCAAATGGATAGTTAGAGTTGATCAAATGGTTATCCATGATCATTCTCTATTCAATTAAGTAACATGAGATCTGATTATGCATATTTGTTAGGTAATAAGTTGAGAATGTGTGGTTTCTTGCATGTCTTGATGATGGTTGATCCTCTAAGTCTTGGTATGAGTCATATCTTGTCATATATAATTCTACCCTACTCAATCCAAGAATTGAACAAGTAAGTGATCTGATAATTTTTGTCAAAAACACTCATTTTCTGTCCTTAGATCTTGTGTCTCCTTTGCTGTGATGTCACTGACCTGGAACACACTTGATCAGGATTTAATCATTGTCTATGACTATTCATATATTTTTTATTTTAATGTCCTGATCTTTTCTAATCTGATCTCACTGCAATCAATGATTCTGTTATAACTATTAGCTTTTCATTCTGATTTAATTTTGATTTTATGCATGTTTTCTTGTGTGCAGGCAATATAAACAATGATAAGTGTGTTATTCTTATGTTATCTTGGTAAACTTCTAAGTTCTGCCAAATCTTAAAAGTTTAGGGGGAGTAATATAACAATAAGAATTTTCTTAGAAAATCAAAATGAACATGTTGAATTAAAAGGATGATGCTTTAAGTTCAAAGTATGTGTGTGTTTGATAGTTAAAACTTTTGTCTATGATAAAATGATCTCACAATTTTTAGCAAGAGGAAAAGCTTCTTTCAAATGTTGAAAGCAAGAAAAATTGGTTTGTTTATTTTGAAACTAAAATGAAGGGTCAAAATGTAAAAAATTCAATTTTGAGGGTCAAAAGTGTAAATTTGAGGGAAAAGTCAAAAATATGCAAAATTGTTTAAATATTAGTATGAAATATTACTAATGTGTTTAAACAGTGTGCAGGAGAAGATTTGAAAAATCACAAGTGCAAAAACATCTAAACAGTGCTTATGTGCCTGAACAGTTGTCATGTGGCCGAATAGTTGTTGTGTCTCTAAACAGTTGTTATGTTTCTGAGAAGTTAGTGTGTGGGCATTTCAGCATCATCTTGCTACTACAGTACTCATGCTACTTGTAACAACCCCTCCTTGACCCTTACAAAAGATGTGGAAAATTTTTTTAAGTTATACGCATGAACAGTGCTCATGAGCCTGAACAGTGCTCATGTGTCTAGGAGTTTGCCGGAAAATGACTAAGTGCTAATACGCCTGAATAGGACTCAGAAGCCTGAACAGTACTTATAAGCCTGGAAAAAAATGCCCCCGCGACTAAGTCCTGGTCGTTTCAGCAGCACTAATACGACCGCACAGTTGTCATGAGTCTGAACAGTTGTCTTACGCCTGCATAGTGTCTTACGCCCAAACAGTGGTTATACGCCCAAACAGTGGTAATACGCCTAGAATTTTTCCAAAATTTTCATGTATATATTTAACTCCTGATTATATTTCCACACATATTTTACATCCATTATGGATATTTAACATTGAGAAAACAAATTCCTGTATAAGAAACAACCCTTCGAATGAATATTAGAAACATTTAAAGTGTTTCCACACTTATACGAATTTGTGTAAAATATACCCATGCAATCCGCGGCTTAACTAAGATAATAATACTAATAAAAGAATACGAATAAAACAAATGAAATGAATAAAACAAACAATCTGCATGGCCGCCCACTGAACCACCAATCAAATACAATCTGCTAAACCCACTCAAACACTCCACTTTCTCATCTTTCTATACATGCAAAAACCCCGATTCTTTCTTCACTTCATTCTTCTATATCACTACCAAACTCTCGGATTTTCTCTATACTCCCACACACTCTCATTCTCTCATTCGAGAACACTTACACATATCTCTCTCATTCTCTAGCAAGAACAAGGTTTCAGCGGAGTTCGAAGAAGTTTTGCTCGTTCTAACCTCCTAGACCTCCTCATACGTAAGTAATACTATTTTTACTAGTTAAACTTTAATAAAAACTCACCCTTGTCATGCTAAAAACACCACTCTCACTGATCCAACAGAAAGATCCTTGCTCGAATCTCATCCTTTTTGGAACTCCAACTTCGAACGAGGTACCACTTTTTAAACCCACAAACCTAAGGTCGATATACAAGGATTTAACCTTGTATATCTTCATATAATGTGTTGAAACAACACCCAGCCGTATGTCTTTATTATTAAACCTTGTAAATCCTCCCAAGACAATGAAACAAACATGCAAAATACATAGGGATTGAAGTCACAAAAGATATAACAATGATCGAAACATCAATATAATACCTAGATTAGTGCAAAATGTGTTAAACACCCGAATCTTGGTCATGATATTGGGAAACCGAGACCTAAGGTTGAATTTCAGTAAGTTAGGACTTGAAGTACTTAGAAAAATAAGCTTGGAAGATTAGGAAGTCTAGCAAGATATCCTAAGGCTAGCATGCATAGATTATTGACCCGGAACATGGAAATAACCAAGGAAATGGGCCAAAACATGAACAACTTAGACTCTAAGAATTTTTAGTCCTTAGAATAATTATTTTAGAAATAGAAATCGAATTTGGTGAATTTTTGGGTTAATATGTAATTTTTATGAATTAATCAACGAAAGTAGAATTACCCGATAACTAGAAATTGTGTTTTAAGTATCACCAAGTGGAATCTGAGATTTTTGGCTTCTAATAGACTCAAATAGGCTATGAAAAGCTTAAAAATATAGTAGGGGTCAAAAATGGTAAAGGGACAAACTTTGGGGTAGAAAATGTTAACTTTCAAACTTGAGGGGCCAAAAGTGTAAATTTTGCGCTTTTGCAGAATTTCAGTAACCTTATGACCAGAAACTAATATTAGGATCATTCATATGATAATAAATTTATAAGAACCATGTAACTTGATGAAAAACACACCAAAACCCTAACTTTCCTAAAAAGAAAACTTTTGACGCAAAACCTCTAAGAAACAAAGTCACGCATCCTCACTATAAAATGACACAAAATTATGTTAGGAATCTATGGATTATTACTTGAACTATGATTATAGGGTGCTAGGACTTGAAACTATCTGTTTGTGCAACCTGTCTGATATCAAGGTGAGTTCCCGTGTCCCCTTTTTATTTTGGTTTTTTTTGAGATGAAGCATGCTCTATTTTTATTTTAAAACTGAAACTAATATTTTGTGATACTATATAATGCTTATGTTATGGACTTTGTTGATACCTGCTGATACACGAATCACAATCATTAATTCTTTTGGTGAACCGCTTGTTTATATGGATAGATCTATTTGGGGAATCCCCCACACACAGTGGCTCCCGATACAGGGAGGTACCCCCACTGAAGATCCGAAAGGGTCGTTGTGGCATGTGACAGGTTTTGTAAGAAACAAATTTGGACCTTACTGGCAGGTACGGTCCACTGCTATGGGGCTCAGATTCTCCCTGCGGGGTTAACCGGTACAACATACCTTTAGAAGAGGCAAGCCGGGACTGAGTGCTGGGTGGTTGTGATCCCACAACATCTATACTAGATATAATACTTTAATATATGAACTTTATGGGTCTTTTTTATTTCCTGAAACAAAACCACTTGAACTCACAAACTTTTTAGTTGACACTATTTCTTTTTGAGCATGTTTCAGGTAACATTTGATGGAAGCCTAGCTTGTTTTGGAAGATGCTTGGACGACCTAGTACCCTGACCTCATGGCATTATAAGCTCTGCTTAGAACATTTGAATAATTTGTAACGAATGATATTCTAATTTTGTACTTTTGACACGAAACAATGGATGTAACCGGGCTAAGCCATTTAGTCTCGGATTTCATTTTAGTTATTATAATGCCATGTGATTTTCTCTGCTTGTGTGCTCTTATGATGGTCTGTTTCCGCTGCCACATTGTTGCTAGTCTATGACGTCCCACCCTCCTTGGGCCCGGGGTGTGACAGATTGGTATTAGAGCCACAGGTTGTAGAGAAATCGGGAATACCTTAGTAGACCCTAGGCTACAACCCTGAGACTGTAGGACTGTCCTTGCTTGGGTAAATGTTGGGGTAAGCGGGTTGGATAAATTGATGATTACACTTGATCAACGTAATCATGAATTTATCGGACGCGTAAATTCCATCACGAAGCCTAAGTGCGACCTTTGGATTAGATGACTCGAGGAATTCTTTTAACATAGTCAAAATTAAATCTTAATTGAACTTCTATGAGATGTTACTGCTTACTGATACTATTTTAATGGATACAACCTCTATGGGATACTACTGCTTACAGATGCAATTACTAATAGATACTAACTCTATGAGAAACAACTGTCATCACTACTATTACTAGTACTATTACTATGATCATGAGCTATGAGAAACAAAATTACTCATGACTATTTTTACAGGATAATCATATTATGGCGGAAAGAGTTAAAAGCACCCGCACATCCCGTTGATGAGACTGCTCCTATTGGGACACTGAGGAGGGTGAAGCCACAAACCGAGTACGAGGCATACTTGCAGAGATGCGGACACCCTGGCTGGTTATCCGCGACCTCTGACGACACTGAGCCATCTGAGGAGTCGTCACCTACATCACCTGATAGGAGCCGAACGCGCTCCAACTCGCCATATGTAGTAGCTCCCACTCTCTCACCTATTCCACCTATTAGGACTATGGGTGCAAGTATAGTCACTCGGCCTAGGAAGAGTGCTAGGCCAGGACCTTCTGTTTCTTTTAGGATGCCTCCTCCTCCACCTCCTCATACCAGAACCCCTACACCAGCACCTGCTATGCTCGCACCACCTAGAGGTCCGTCTCATGATGAGTACTGGATGCCACCCAGGCATAGCATGCATGATGGCCCTGGCGTGTTCGCTGGAGACCAGCACTCCCAGTCTAGCCGGCGGGCTAGTGACTTTGGCCCATCAGACCCCACCTTGAGTGAGATACTGAGGACTATCCAACGTCATGAGCTGACCTTACAACACGCCACGCGGACCTCCCAATCTGCCCAATTCCAAGCAATGATGGCGACTCACAATGTCCAGCGCCTGGAGCAGGAGCAGAAGAAGAAAAGCTTGGGATGGTTCGGCTGGTTGAAGAAGAAATGGCAGGGGTGATGTAGCTGATATTTGGGATGCGTGGTAGTAGTCTGCCAAAACTATCTGAGAAACAATCTATCTATCTATTTAAGAAACTATTTCTATTTATGGGGGTGATGACACCTTCCAATTTGTGAAACAATGACACTATTTACTATGTATGGTTGACCTATGCTTGAGATTATCTATGAAACAATTGATTGATGACACCAACTTTTGCAGGGCAATGCTATTTAAACGTGTGAGAACCCCTGTGATGTATGGTTGATATTTTTTTTTCTTTATTGATAATTATCATTGTATGCTTCGAATGAAACTTAAGCGTGTGATTGTAGTGCGTAGTAGGAATTATGAGAAACAATGTGATACTAAAAACAAAATGTATGAGATACTAAACAAACTTATCTATGATACTATCAGAATGCCGCCACGACGAGGAATTCATACGGGAAGGAGAGGTGCTACCCGAGGTAGGAACCAACCACCTACTCCACCAGGAACACCACCTGGGGAAAACGCCCACCAAGAGAATGACGAAAGGATTGCCAACTTGGTGGCACAGCAGATCGCCAATGCAATCCTGACGATCAT
The DNA here is from genome assembly GCA_024085815.1 of Flaveria linearis. Taxonomy (NCBI): domain Eukaryota; kingdom Viridiplantae; phylum Streptophyta; class Magnoliopsida; order Asterales; family Asteraceae; genus Flaveria; species Flaveria linearis. Next base: position 47,080,864 of record CM044008.1, on the reverse strand, counting down.
CGCCCAGATCAACGCCGATCGGGGAATACCAACGAGACTAACGGAACCAACAATGATGAAGGCAACCGTGAGGAAGCCGAAGCTATTAGAAATGGGTGCTCTTATAAAACATTCATGGCTTGCAAACCAAAGGACTTCTATGGCACCAAGGGTGCAATTGAAACTTATAGGTGGCTGGATGAAATCGAAGCTGTGTTGGACATAAGCGAGTGTAAGCTAGAACATATGGTGAGATTTGCCTCCCAATCTCTCAAAGGACCTGCACTTGAATGGTGGAGAACCATCATCCAACCTCGAGGCCGAGATGCTGTTGGCAGGATGAGCTGGGCGGAATTCAGGGGACTAATCATCGGCAAGTACTGCCCGATTAACAAGCTGGAGAGACTCGAGGCTGAATTTTTAAATCTGGAGATGAAAGGCCCGAACTACACTGAGTACATTAATCGATTCCTTGCACTGTCCCGACTGGTACCACACTTGGTAATGCCCGAATCTAAGGGCGTAGCCGTTTCATTTGGGGGTTACACCCAAAGGTGAGGGGCATGGTTAGGTCTTCCAGGCCTACTACTCTACAAACTGCAGTCGACGTTACAAGTAGCCTGACTGACGATCTAGTGAGAGCTGGGTGGACTGAGCACGGGAGAACCGATGATAAGAAGAAGGCTGTGGAAGAGAAGAAGAAGTGGTTTGATACCAGGAGGGTGGTTGGCAGCAGTAGTGGTTCAAGCAAGCGATCTGGAGAAGAGGCAAAGTGAAGTGACCATGGCGGAAAGGCTAGGAGGTTGTACCAAGGCATAAGCCCCTTCTGCACTAAATGCAAGGTTCATCACCAGCGGGAGTGTAATCCCATGCCTTGTTTTCGATGCAAGAGATATGGTCACCTGATTAAAGATTGTACCTATGAGCCTGGAAAGCAATGCTATGAGTGTGGAGACCCACGTCATATGAGGAACAAATGCCCCAAGCTAGCAAGAGACAAAGACACTCGACCCAACAAACCCACGGGAAGAGCGTTTGTGATGGATCCAAATGGTGCCCGTAAGGAGCCCGATGTGGTGAACGGTACGTTTCTTGTAAGCAATCATCCTGCTACTGTATTGTTTGATACTGGAGCAACCGCCAGTTTTGTTTCTACTACTTTTAGGTCTTTGATTGATTTGATTGCATGCACTCTGACCGAAACATACACCGTAGAACTAGCTGACGGTAATGTAATAGAAACTAACAAAATCATCAAAGATTGTAAGTTGATTCTAGAAGGTAATTCCTTTGATATAGATTTGATGCCTATTAAGTTAGGAGGGTTCGATGTAGTAGTAGGAATGGATTGGCTGGCTAAAAATAGGGCTGAAATTATATGTGATGAGCGCTTGCTTAAGATACCCATAGCCAGCGGAGAGATGTTAGTAGTCCATGGAGAAAGAAACCACCCACTGTGTCCTGTGATATCCCACATGAAGGCTACTCAAAGCCTTAAGAAAGGACACGAAGCTTTTATAATATATGTGATAAAGGTCAAAGGGGAAAAGAAGATTGAAGACATACCTGTGGTGTCTGAATACTTAGAAGTATTTTCCAGAAGACTTACCAGGACTTCCTCCAGCCCGACAAGTCAAATTACTTGAACTATGATTATAGGGTGCTAGGACTTGAAACTATCTGTTTGTGCAACCTGTCTGATATCAAGGTGAGTTCCCGTGTCCCCTTTTTATTCTTGTTATTTTTGGGGATGAAGCATGCTCTATTTTTATTTTAAAACTGAAACTAATATTTTTGATACTATATAATGCTTATGTTGTGGACTTTGTTGATACCTGCTGATACACGAATCACAATCATTAATTCTTTTGGTGAACCGCTTGTTTATATGGATAGATCTATTTAGGGAATCCCCCACACACAGTGGCTCCCGCTACAGGGAGGTACCCCCACTGAAGATCCGAAAGGGTCGTTGTGGCATGTGACAGGTTTTGTAAGAAACAAAATGTGGAACTTACTCGCAGGTACGGTCCACTGCTATGGGGCTCAGATTCTCCCTGCGGGGTTAACCGGTATAACATAACTTTAGAAGAGGCAAGCCGGGACTGAGTGCAGGGTTGGTTGTTGTTGGACCCTGAAAGGATCATACATGCCAATTCAAGTGGTGGATGGTTGTTCTGCTGATTTCTCCCCAAGTCCAAGAAGAAATGCGGATACAGAAGTCTGCATAAGAAGAAAAAGAACAAGTGTCGACTATCCGCATTAGTCAATGCGGATGACCAAGGACAATTGCGGACAAAGCAATTGTTCTTCCGCATTAACTAATGCGAACAGATGACAAAATTCGGACAAGGCATTTGTTCATCCGCATTAGCCAATGCGGATGACCAGCAATAAATGCAGCTGTGTTTGCTCATCCGTATTAATTAATGCTGATGACCAAACACTAATGCGGCCGATCGATGCTGATGAAGTTACTCATCCACATTAGTCAACGCGGATGACAATGAAACAAATGCTGATGAAGACTTAGACTAAGGGTAGTTTACTCTTTTTGTACAAGCTGTTAGTCAGCCTATAAATAGAATAGAATCCTCGTATGTGAGGTACTAGAGTTGAAAACGTTGTTGTGGCTGTTTACACAACCTTTTCAGAATAGACAATCAGAATATACCGTGTTTTCTCCCAGATTAGCTGTCTTGTTACTGTAGCATGCAAAACCCTAGCATTTACTCTGTAATAGTTCATCTAATCAATACAAGAATGCATTTATGAGTATATCAAGTGTTCTATGATCATTGATTGCCTGATTCCGCCTTCCAATCATTGACTCAGTCATCATATTCGATCCTTGTTGATTCACTTCAACCGAGAATATCATTCTCAAACCCAGTCAATTGGTATCAGAGCTGTTGGTTGCTGGGTTCATGTATTTTTTAGGTCTGATTTCATCTTTAATGATGTTCAGAACAAAGAAGAAACAACAAAAATGAAGTTCAAAAGCCCATCTGTTCATCGAAACCCCCTCTGTTCATCAACAAAAATACAAAAGAAAAACAAGAAATCTGTTAAATTGGTACGATTTGAATATGATTAATCATGGATCTGAATATGATTTCATCTTTAATGACGTAGCCCTTCAAGAAAAACAACAATACTCCCCCTAAGGATTATACAGCCTAAGTTCTTCAAGAGTTCGAGGGTGGATCAGGTTGTGATGATTCTGCTGGGTCTTGTGCAGTAGGAGGAGATGATACTGAAGTTGGGTCTGTGCATGATGGGTCCAGAATGGCCTTGATCATGTTGGAGAACTGCTTAGCATCATTCAGCTTCTCTCTATTCAGAACATGTATCTTCATTTGGCTCATAGTGTGTATAGCTTCAATGGGAAGCTTCTTCAGTGACACAGGTTCCCAAAATGACACAGTTGATAGCCCATCCCTGTGAATCAGTAGAGAGCCATCAGCATTCACCTCTAACTTCACAATGTTGCCAAACTACAAAGGAGTCTTCTTCTTCCTCCTTTGCTCTTTCTTTTTGAGGATCCTATCATAGGCCATCTTCAGGAGTTTGATGCACTTGAGAAAGAAGTACATGTCAGCTTCACCAAGCTTGTTTCTAATCTCCCTGAAGTGCCTGGTATATATGTAGTGGATGTATGATTCATCAAGCAATCTCACTTCATATCCACTAAATAATCGAATTTCAGCTCCTTCTTTTCCTCCCCACCTCCTTTCAATCACCAACTCATAAGTCTTTTCATCATAGTAAACATTTGAGATTGGCACAGAGGTGTGAGTACCAGCAACCATCTTCCTTTTCAAAGATTCAGTGGGCTTTACCCTAAGTTCAGGGAATACCACTTCTTCAGCTGGTTTCCTTTTCTTTTTCTCTAGGGGATTGAGAAAAGATCTATCCTTTCTCATGCAGATAGATTTCAAAGACTTGAAATTATCAGTTCTCTTGAACATCCTTAGAATGTCCTCAAACTCATATCCCCTGAACATAGCCCCATGATTTATCAATCTTAAGTTGGCTAGTTCCTTGAGATCATGGATCATTAGAGAGTTCACCAGAGCAGGGTACTCTGTGAAGAATTGGACCAATCCAGATATTCTCCTCACCATGAACATGTTCCAGTCACTATCATACTTCCAGGCTATAATCTTCTGATCTGTCTTTCCTCCTGGAGTAGACACACCCTTTATCATTTCAGCAGTTGTGAGGCCTTCATGTAGTTCAAGTTGAGAAGGCTCAGCAAACCACTTAGGATATCCGTGTAAAATGGGTGCCAGGGAGTCATGATCTCCCTGAGTGAGTCTCATTTCTTGAGCTGAAACTCTGGATCTTGGTTAGGTACTTGTAATCTCTTCCTCCATTTTCTTTAACCTTTCTTTCTTTTCAAGGATCATCCTAAGGACAGCAGCCCTTAGGGAATTTGTCATCATGTTGCCCAATTTTCTTTTAGTAAATCCTTGAGTTGACAGATAATCCTTTCATCTCCTTATCTGTCATACTGTAAGGATCGGGGAACATATGTTGAGGAGGAGGAGTAGATTTGGCTTTAGAAGTCTTGACCTCTGAAGTTTTGAGGATTGAGCTTTTTCTTACTCAGTGTTGAATGTTGGATCTAGCAGCTTGTTTAGTTTTTCTTCTTCTGCTAGCATCCCTTCATAGGTCATCCCAAATACTTCATCAGGGTCATACCCATGATCAATCAAGAACAAGGCCTTCTTCATTAATTCATCAGATTTGGCCTTTTCAACATACTCAGAAACAGAAGGTTCTATATTCACAGGGATTTTACTGATCACTGGCTCATCGGCCATGTATCCACCTGGAATTTCACCTTCTTCTAGATCAATCACTTCTGCCTTCTTCTTCAACAAGGCTTCAGCTTGTTCATGTTCCTCCAAGAATCCAGCAATAGCAGCTAGACTCCTTGGGTCATCTTTTTGTTTCTTTTTGGCTGGTTCTTCTTCCACCATAGGCCTCTTTCCTTTGGCCTTTGCAGCAAGATAGCTCCTTCTTCTGGCATAGGTTTGCATGCTTGGGCTAGAAGAGGGTTCATTCATTTCAGTTTCTGGTGGAGTTTCTTCACATTGTTCCTTTTCAGGAATGTCAGTAGCTGCAGCAGCATTTTCTTCTTCTTGTGTCTGCTGTTCACATAAATTTCTGATTATCTCCTTTTGCTCATCAGAAAGTGACATAGCAGGAGCCAATTGCATACTCAATTCCTTTTCAATTGGTACAGGAGATTGAGGTATGACAACAAAAGGTTCAGTGTCAGTCTTTTGGTTTATTATGAAGTCCCAGAAGTCCTCATCAATGACAAATTCTTCAGCTGAGAACATGTCTAGAACTTTCATCATGTTACTGAAGTCAGTTTCTTCAATGTGGACTTCTTCAGGCTGCTTTGTGTACACTATCATCTCCAAGCTAGATGATTTGGGTACTGATTCACTGGGTTTGGAGCCACTAGTTTCTGCCTCTTTTTCAGGCTCAGTGAATCTCTGCTTTTTGGTTGGAGGGAAGTCATCATCACTTCCTCCAGAAGAACATTCATCATCACCATCTTTTTCATTGCCTCTCCTTCTCTTTCCTTTCTCTGTATCACTTTCATCTTTCTTTCCTTTTTCTTCTTCTTGTTTCAGTTTCAGCAATAGTTCTAGCTCAGAGACCCTCTTATTAAGAACCTCCACTTCCCTTTCAAGGTTATTGATCAAAGTGGACTGTTCTTCGATAAACTCCTCTTGTTCTTCCATGACTATAGTTTGGATGTTGAGAGTGTCCAAATGACCACTGACATCATCCTTTGATAGTCTGAGAGCCTCTTTCAGCATATCAATCTCCTTTTCTTTTTCTTTCATTTTCTTCTCATGCATGCCCTTTATTTCCTTCAATTCTCTCTCCTTTTCATCCATCTCAAGAAGTCAGTCTTGAATAATGGCAGATCTTCTGTTCAGGAGAGTTTCCATTTTAGATATTTTCTTCAGAAGATCAGAGATCATCTCATCTTTTTCATCCGGCTTGTTAGTCTCTGATTCAGCAAAGCTCTCAGATGGAGCAGCTTCTGAAGTCACATTCCTTGTAGGCATGGGCATATGATCATCCTTATCATCAGATGATGATTTGGATTCATGACTGGGGCTTGCCAAGTCGCCAAACTCAGCATGAGCAGTAGAGGGAGAAGAATGAATGGGAGATGTGTGAGAGTGATGAACTGGTGAAATATGAGGTGAGTGCACAGGTAATGAGTGAGGTGGTGAATGAGGTGAGTGTACTGGAGAGGTTTGGGGTGAGAGAAAAGTTTGAGGTTGATGAGATTGGTGTGGTGATTTTGATGGTGATGGTAATGGTGAATGAATAGATGGTGATGCTACATTGGTTTCATGCACAGAAGGTCCAGTATGAAGATCACCACCTACATCATCATGTGGTGACACTGGCCTTTGTCTATCTTCAGAACTTGCTGCTTGTTCTTCTTCATGAACATGCTCATCATCAGGAGCCTCAAATGCCTGTACTCCTTCCTGATTGATCTGTTTCTGCATCCATGGCAACAGAGGGAAGAATGTACTGCTGTAGAAGTTCCTCGGATCTCTTTTGGTAATGTACCTGTAGGACTTGGCATTATAGTGAGGAATGTCCATCACTGGTCCTACTGGTGCATGATTAGGGAAGGCTTCATTGATTAAGCATTGGATGAATCTCGGGTACATCAAAAACATGTGTCTCCTACCCTCTTGGATGTTGGAGACTAATCCATTGAAGACATATGCTGACATGTTGAATGGATGGTTAGTGCATAAAGCACAGAAACAGAGGAGGTTGTCACTGGTATATCATTCCATCCAGTCTTCCTCTTCGATAAGCAATGTTGATACATGTGTATCAAGAATCTCCATTGCAGATCTACCAGTCCTTTTACAATCTGCTTTCCTTCATAACCACCCTCATAGCCAATGTTGGCAAAGAAGGTCATAATGTCATCATCTTCAAGTTCAATGGGGGCATCAGCATCATCTCCAAACTGTATACACTGTCTCACAGTTTGCTCTGTAATAGCCAGGGAATGATCATCAGTAATTCTTCCAATCAGTGTTTTTACACCATCAACTTCTACCACTTCGGCTGATCCCCAAAATGACCTAATGAAGGTCTCATAGATGATGGGTCTCACAGTCATTGCATAAGCCACCCTTGTGGTAAGAAGAAATCTGATTATGTCCCTTAATCCTTCTGCCTCAGTTACATCAGGGTCAAGAAAACCACTGACATTATGGAGCTTGCTCCATGTGAGGTTTGCCATTTTACACTGCATTCAAGGCATATGAATTAGAATGATGAATAATGCATATCAACAAATGGTTTATCATAAATCAGATTGATTTTATCATATTTTGACTTTTCTTGGTCAAAATTGAGTGTTCATGTATACTGTTTCATATACATTTAATCTAAACTGATTTAGTCATTCATGTATTTTTTGATGAGTTATTCCTGATTGCATAGAGTGTTCTTTATCAATTTCAACTCATTTTAACCATTGTGATGTCTTTTGAATTCAACATTTTAGTATTTACATGCTCTGTTCCTACGACAAACTGAACTTGTGAAAATCCTTTGTTTGTTGAGTTTTACATGATTAGCATGTGTCTTTCTGATGAAATAGGCAATGGTTCAAGAACATTTGTTTGATTTTGTATGCTTTCCTTTTTTACCTAGTTTCCAAAGTTCGTGTTTCTTATGAATGTCCGAAAGTTAGGGTTATGAACGATTTCGGATTTTCACCTATTCTTCGATAATACTGTGGCAATGAGTCGAACATGTGTGAATGATGATGATTCGAACTTTGATCTTAGTTTTAGAACATGAAGAAGATGATGAAGATGAACAGTAATTTTGGTGGCGCTCGTCTCTCCTTTTAAGTCTCTCAATTTTGAAAAGTATTAAATGACCTTTCAATTTTGGTTTATATAGTCAAAATATGGATTTCAAATTTTGACAAGTTTGAAAACAAATGCGCTCAAAATTTTAAAATTACTGTAGCAAATGCGGTTGAAAAAATGTTCATTCGTATTTGTGTACTGTAGCAAATGCGGATGAACAAAAACTTGTCAGCATTTGTTCACTGTAGCAAATGCGGATGAACAAAAACTTGTCAGCATTTGTTCACTGTAGCAAATGCGGATGAACAAAAACTTATCAGTATTTGTTCACTGTAGCAAATGCGGATGAACAAAAACTTCAGCTTTCATCAAATGCGGTAGAGTGAAACCTGTCCGCATTTCTTCAACTTGTTCTAAATGCACTTATTCATTTTATACTGACACAAGCTTACACTCAAGTTTAAGTATTGATTTCATCTTTTCAAAAGAAATGCGGATGAACAAAAGTTTTGTCCGCATTTGTTTTTCGTACTTAAAACGTGATGAGACTAATGCGGTAGAGTAGTGTTGTCCGCATTAGTATTTTACTTGTGTTTCAGTTCACAAAACCAATACCCGCATTGGTTGAATGCTTGGGTTACCTTCACCCGCATTAACCAATGCTCTTACCTGCATTAAGTTTCAAACTTAATGTTTTTGCTTTGGTTGGTTTTGGATGAATTTTCTCTGATGGTTTATGAAGCAATGTCTTTGCCTTTATGAAGATGTGTCAGTTGCTTGATTCTTATGAATTTTTGGCTGATTGTGGGATATCAATTCTTGCTTGGATTGACTTGTTCATTTGACTGGTCTTGGACTTTTGTGCATCAAGATGTCTGCAAGAACTGAGATACTATGATATAACTTCTGCAACAACACAGACAGATTTTCTGATTTTTGTTTTTGCTACTATTTTTGGTTTTTCTAATTTTTAAGAAAGGAAACACCTGTACAAAAGATGATCAAACTTTTAAATTACTCCCCCTAAAGTTTATATCCATACTGGATAGAAACTTTTAAGTATTTGAAAATTTTGAAAAGAAAATCTTTTTTTGATTTTTGCATTCTTCATTGTACAAAAAGTTAAGTTATACCTTTATTTGGGATCATATCAATCTTACCTTTCACAAGTGCAAGCAATTGTTAGTAACACAGACATGGTCATGAACATACTGATTGTAGGTATGTTTGTCCTCTTAAACTCATACTTGGTTAATCTTCTGATGCAAATGATCTTATCATGTTTTGAGTTGATTGGGTATTTAACATGTACCTCACACTCAAAGGCATGGCAAGGTCAACCATCTGCATGCGATGTATGGTAGAACTTTCAACATCTTACAGGACCAGGATATTTATAATTAGACATTCATATTACTTGATCCTCATTGGGATTCTTTTATTTTTGATCCATTTATCACTTTTGATCCGTATTGGGATTCTTTTCACGTCACTTTGGAAGGTGATCTCTCAGGATTCTTTTGTTTCATTCATTTTGAATGATTTTTATTCTGTTTGTTTTCATCCAATATGGATGTGTTCCATATTGGGAATCTTGATGGATCTTGACATCAGCACTATGTGCTTGTTTCTCCAGGTCTTTGCATAGCAAAACAAAGGAGGAACTGATGTGAGTAAACGAGATTCATAAGTCATCATTACCTGGGGTGTTTTGGTTTCAACACACACACATTTGGACAAGTCAAAACTTATACTATGAGATGACAGCATCACAGTTGAATATAAGCTTTAATTTATCACTGCATGTGGTTTCTTTTCCAAGTTGAGCCTACCAACATATCAGATAAGTCATGTGAGTCATTTATGTTTTATAAATTAGCACAGTGAATGATATAACGACTGTAATTATATCATTTCCTATAGATAAACTATACTCTTCTTCAATGATTTCTTTTTGATATTTGAGTGTTTTGTTTGTTTTCTTTTTACTCAAGATTAATCATGCCAATTGATTCAACTAAGAATTCAAATCTGGTTGGATCAAAAGCCTTAGTGAATAGATCAGCTAATTGATTGTCAGTATGAACTTGTATCAATTTGATTAATCCTTTTTCAGCACAATCTCTCAAAAAGTGATATCTAATTTCAATATGTTTTGTTTTTGAGTGTTGAACTGGATTATTAGTTATAAAAACTGCTGCTGTGTTGTCAATATAAACTGGAGTGTGCAGAAAGTTAAAACCATAATCAAGCATCTGGTTTTAAATCCAGAGGACTTGAGAACAGCATGCAGATGCTGCTATGTACTCAGCTTCTGCTGTTGAGATAGAAACATTGGTTTGCTTCTTGCACTGCCAGGATACAAGTCTAGGACCAAGAAATTGACAACCGGCAGATGTGGATTTCCTGTTGAAGTTACATCCTCCATAATCACTGTCAGTGTATGCATAGAGATTGAAATCTCCGTCCTTTGGATACCATAGACCAAGAGCAGGTTTGTCCTTAAGATATCTGAATATCCTCTTGACTGCATTGACATGAGATTCCTTGGGATCTGCTTGATATCTGGCACATACACAAACACCAAACATAATGTCAGGCCTACTGGCTGTTAGATACATGAGTGAACCTATCATGGAACGATAGTGTGCTTGATCCACTGATTTGCCTTCAGGATCAGGTCCAATCTTCACTTTAGTATCCACAGGAGTTCTGATGGACTGACAGTCAGCAAACTTGAATTTCTTCAGCATTGTTTCCACATATTTTGATTGATTGATGAAGATTCCGTCAGCTGTCTGTTGGACTTGTACTCCTAGAAAGAAAGTGAGTTCTCCTATTGCACTCATTTGGAATTTTGAATGCATAAGATTCTCAAAGTCTTTACATAGAGACTTGTTTGTTGAGCCATAAATGATGCCATCCACATATATCTGTACAAGCAACATGTCCTTTCCTTTTCTTTTTCTGAAGAGAGTCTGATCAATCTTTCCTCTCTCATATCCATTATCTAGAAGAAATGATGAAAGAGTCTCATACCACTTTCTTGGTGCTTGATGAAGACCATACAAGGCTTTGTCTAGCTTGTAAACCCTGTGAGGAAAATCTGGGTCTTCAAATCCAGGTGGTTAACTCACGTAGACCTCTTCAGCAATCATTCCATACAGAAAAGCACATTTCACATCCATTTGATAAACAATAAAGTTCATGGATGCTGAATATGCAAGAAAGATTCTTATGGCTTCTAGTCTGGCTACAGGGGCAAATACTTCATCATAGTCAATTCCTTCTTCTTGTGTGTATCCCTGAGCTACTAGTCTGGCTTTGTTTCTAATGACGATTCCCCTGTCATCAGTCTTGTTTCTGTATAGCCATCTGGTGCCGATAGGGTATTGTCCTTCGGGAAGATCTACCAGCTGCCATACTTCTAGTTTCTTGAATTGCAGCAACTCTTCCTACATTGCTTCAATCCAACTGTTGTCTTGAAGAGCCTCTTTGATATTTTTGGGTACTATTTGACAAGAAAGCATGAGAACAAGTAGATGTTGGCTATGCTTGATTTGCTTCTGGTCACCCGTTCAGTTAGTTCACCAATGATGTTATCAACTGGATGATCTTTATGTATTCTTGTGGTTGGAATTGAGTCACCAGCAATGGTTACATCAAGATTGGAGACATTCAGTTCATCATGGTGAGAGGCAACATCTTCTTGAATTGTAGGGGAGCTATGGAAGTATTCAAAATTTGTTTCAGTTCCTACTTCCATGTCAGCATGTATTTGATTACTCCCATCATTTGAATTTCTTTCAATGTCAATTGAGGGGTAATATGAGGTTGAGTTCCAGCTTCTTCTTGGTTTCTAGCTTCAATAGATGGCATCTCTGATGGAGAGGGTATTGTACTAGGACCATCCTCAATTGAAGCACTTTGCTGTTGAACAGTATGTCTGACAGGATCAGCTTGTAGTGGAACGTCTTCATCAATTTGCTCAGTAGAATTTGGAGGAATCATTGGAAAGTCACTCTTTCGTTCTACTAATGATGAAGGCGCAGCTGAATGTAGGTTTCCTGCATCAGACATATGAAATTGGTCAAAAGATTTGGTAAATGAGTCAATATCAAACAACCAATCAGGACCATTAGTTGATTTGGGAAAAGAATGTTCTTTGAATTGAACATTTGTTGATTCATCAATAATGTTTAACCTGGGATTAAACACTCTATAAGCCTTTGAGACAGAAGAATAACCTACAAAGAATCCTTCATCAGACTTGGATGAAAACTTTCCCAAATGGTCACAGGTGTTTAATATTGAGACCGGACAGCCAAATGACTTAAAAAAATCCAATAAATGGTTTTCTTTGAAAAATGACTTCATAAGGTGTTTTGTTGCTTTCTTTGACGATCAAAGTTCTATTTTGTACAAAGCATGGTGTGTTAACTGCTTCTGCCCAAAAGATGATTGGCAGTTTAACATCTGCTAGCATAGTACGTGCTGCTTCAATTAGTGTTCTATTTCTTCTTTCAGCTACTCCATTTTGCTGAGGAGTTCTAGCTGCACTGAATTGATGAGCTATGCCTTTGGTTGTACAAAAAGAACTCATATCTTCATTTTTGAACTCTGTCCCATTATCACTCCTAATTGTTTTGACTTTAAGATCAATTTGATTTTCAATTTTAGTGATAAAATCTTTTATTAATTGAGATGCCTCATTTTTATGAAGTAGGAAGAAGACCCATGTGAATCTAGAAAAGTCATCTATGATCACCAAACAATATTGTTTCTTTCCCAAACTCATAACATGAGTAGGGCCAAAAAGATCCATATGAAGTAGCTTCAATAGAGAATTGTTAGAGTTCACCAACTTTAGCTTGTGAGACGATTTGTGTTGTTTTCCTTTGAGACACGCTGAACAGTGTTCAATGAAGTGAAATTCTTTTTGAGGTAAACCAATAACATGATTTCCCTTAACCAGTCTGTTCATGTTTTTGAAATTTGTGTGTCCCAATCGTCTGTGCCAAAGTTGTGATTCATCAAAAGATGCTTTTGATAGAAGACATGTTTCTTCTTACGGTGATGCAGAATTGAGGTTAATGACATAAGTGTTATTCCTCCTCGGTGTTTTCAATACAACCCATTCTTCAGGAATTTGAAATCCTGGTCTCAAAATGTAGCAATGAGTGTCAGTGAAGTGAGTGGAATATTTCTTGTCACAGATCTGAGATACGCTGAGAAGATTGAAGTTCAGTTGTTCGCAGTAGTTCACTCTATCAAAGCTCAGCATTCCATTTGTCACAGATCCTTCACCTGTAATTCTACCACCTTGTGAATCTCCTCCAAATGCCACAGTAGTTCCTTGAATGTGCTTAAAATCATGAAGGAGGGAACGATCTCCAGTCATGTGTCGGGAGCATCCACTGTCCACATACCATAAACTGTTGGACCTGTATGAATGACTCTACAAGCACAGAAGAACTAATTAGACTGTGAAACCCAAGCCATGATGGTCTTGGGCTTACCGTTTCTATCCATGATAGTAACCTGTTGGTACTTTCCTCTAAACTGTGGCTTTGAAGATGGAGTTATCCTTGATTTGTTTCTGAACGAAGAACGGTTCATTACTTCAACTGAAGAGTCAGATGAGTATTCAAACCTTTGATCCCTGTTCCTTTTCAGAAAGTTGATTCGTTTTTGATTATCAACCTTTGTTTTGGATCTATAAAAATCATTAGTTTGTTTGACTGCTTGATTTTTATTTCTTTTAATTCTGTTTGAAGTTCTCAGGTTTTTCACATCATCATCAGATTTTGAAACTCTGTGTTGAATATGACCATTGATCTTAGGTTTCTCAGACATGGTTGGAGAGATAGGTTTGTTTTGAGGTACTCTCAATCCCTTTTGGTTAAAGAAACACTCAGATGTATTGTGATTTGTCATGTTGCAGACATAACAGTATTTGTTGAAATAACAGTTCTTGGTGGAGTGGTTGTTCATATCACAGATTGAACAGTATTGATTGTAAAAGCATTTATCTGTTCTATGATTAGACCTCTCACAAACTTCACAATACATGTGTTTGTTTCTGGCTACTGATCCTGGTGTTGCGGACTTTGTAGCTTTGGCAAATTTGGAGTTAGATTCGTTCCTTGGTTTTGATGAGACAGCATGATCAGCCTTGATGGTAGTTTGTTTCACAACACTACTGTCTTTGTTTTTCTGAGGCTGTCCATGCTTTCTTAATCTTTTCCTAATCTCCTTATCAAATCGATTCATATGCTCTTTGTTGAAAATATCAAAGCCAACCCCTTGCTTTGATTTTGATGTTTGAGGGTCTGAGTTAGTTTAGTTTTTGTGACCCGAGTGACCTTTCTTTTGATTGATGGTGAATCAGTGTCTGATTTGCTTGAATTTTTAGGAGAGTTTATCTCACTATCAGATTTACCTTCTGTAGGTAGATTCACCTTTTTAGCTTTTATTTTCTTTTCTTTGGAAATTGCAGGGATGAATTTTACAAAAGGAACAATAGCCTTGGTTGGGCTATCTGTTTTGATCACACCCACTGTCTTGTCTGAACACTCCTTAATTTTAATTGGGTGACCTGACTTGATTTTGTCCTCATTTGTTTCAATGTAAACACTGGGTTTATTTTGAGGATTACTGATTTGTTTTACTATTGTTTTGGGTTCAATAGTGTTAGGTTCATTTTCTTGGGTGAGTGTGACAGAATCAGGCATGACAGTGTAGTTATCATTGTATGGTGGTGGACAAGAGTTATATCCAATACCAGACATGTCTTTTGGATCCTTTTGTGAATCAAGCATCCCTTTCAGCTTTGCTGATGACTGTTGAAACTTTTCAAGTTTCAGTTCAGTAAGATTTTATTCAGCTTTAGATTGAGCTAATTTTTCAGTCAGTAGCTCATTCTCAGCTGCTAGAGTGTACTTTTCACCATGCAATTTCTCAATATCAGAGATAAGTGATCTAATTTTGATTTCAAAACCTTTTATTTCTCTTTTGAGCATCTCTGATTTAACCTTTTCTTCTTTAATTTTATCAGGCAGTTTATGATTATGCTCTCTATACCCTTGTAATTCATTTATGCATTTATCACTACAGAGGTTAGATTTTACCTCCGTGGGCATGGGGGAAGGTCCATCATTGACGTGAGCCATGAGTGCATGATTTTGAAATTGAGGCTTTACTTCCTCCGCATACATGCTCCAGTCACATACTCCATCCTGCCTGATAACAAGAGCATTTGCTGATGACTGATTGCTTCCATGAGCTTGATTGGTCAGTTGGGGTTGAGTCTGATGTGATTGTTGATATTGATGAAGCTGTTGTTGATGATTGTTGGGGTGAAAGCTTGAAGATGGTTGTGATAATGACTGGCTTTGAGAAGTCCTTTGAGCGTTGTAGTTTCTTTTGGGAGCATTACATTCTCTAGAGAAGTGACCAGTCATGCCACAATTGAAGCATTTCACCTTTGATTTGTCATATCCAAGCTGGGTGTTTTCATTGAGGTGAAGCTTTTTCCCTTTTCTGAAAAACTTCTTTGCCCTCATAGCAATCATGGCCATTTGCCATTGCAAGTCCATTTCCTCCACATCATCTGGATCCATTTCTTCCAGATCTTCTTGGATCAGATGTGCAGATGTAAGTCTTCCACCCAAATAGGCTTCAAAGCTGGCAACAAATGCATTGTAAGTTGCCTTTTGTTCTTCAAATTTTGAATCATCAGGAGTAGGAGTTGCAGAGAATCCCGATGCTTGAGTTGTTGACCTTGATGTGGAAGTTGTTGATGATCTATTGGATGGTGGTGCTGTAGTGAATCCAGTTGTTTTAGCTTGATCCCTTGAGGAGATGAAATCATCCTCCTCAGTAATGAAGGCATTTTCCACAGAGTGATTATCTCTGGGAAACTTGTATGGTTCAACTACTCTGGGTCCTCCCAGATTTCTGCTTCTTTCATCCAGTTCCAAGGCTTCGATCTTTGCTATCATAATATCCAGTGTGGTGCTTTCCAAATCAAGAATGTTCTTCAGCATGGTTACGTTTTGCTTCCAATTTTCAGGAAGACTATGTAACATCTTTTTGTTTAAATCCTTGGATTTGTAAGTTATGCCCATAATCTCTAAATCATTGACCAGTTGCACAAACCTATGCAACTGTTTAGAGATGGACTCCCCTTTAGAGTGATGAAATGTCTCATACTGGTTCACAAGATTGTCTTTGTTGATTTCAGCCACTTCACTACTTCCTTCACACATGATTTGCAGTGCATCCCATACGGCTTTTGCAGTACCATATTTTTCCAATCTTTTCAATACATCCATTTTAAGTGCTTGAGTAAGTATGGAGTAGGCTTTAAGATCAATCTTGATCTTCTTGTAATCATCATCATCAAGAGTGAGATCTTCAATAGGGATTCTTGAAGTCTTGTACATTGCAGCTTGATCTGCAGATAGAGTGACTGGAATGTGTGGGCCTTTGCATATTGAGATCCAATAATCAGGATCAACACCTGTAATATAGTTCATGAATCTGATTTTCCATTGTTTAAATTCAGATTTATGTTTGAGCATGGGTGGTTTTGAAGCATGCCCAAGTTCAGAATAATTGTATGAATCCATAGGTGACAATTTGTTTTAACTTGTTTAGATCTGGATTTAATTGATTTTATTGTTAATTAGTCCAAATATTTCAACAAGTCCAAACTTAGTCCTGTAACAATGGATCTGCTGAAAATATGTAAAATTTTAGCCTTCGATTTTCTGTCCTCGGTGTCTGTGCAACCTGTACTGTTTGTTCGAAGATGAGTTCTTCGGGTGAACAGTAACAGTTAAGTATATCAGAAAGTATTCAGTAGTATTACTGAGAAGACATGTTTGAAACCTCTAAACAGCAACTCAATCACCAGATCAATCGGGTTAAACCTAGATCTGAGCAGATCTGAGTAATAACCGAGAGCCAAGGCTCTGATACCAATTGACTGGGTTTGAGAATGATATTCTCTGTTGAAGTGAATCAACAAGGATCGAATATGATGATTGAGTCAATGATTGGAAGGCGGAATCAGGCAATCAATGATCATAGAACACTTGATATACTCATAAATGCATTCTTGTATTGAATAGATGAACTGTTACAGAGTAAATGCTAGGGTTTTGCATGCTACAGTAACAAGACAGCTAATCTGAGAGAAAACACGGTATATTCTGATTGACTAGAGTTAAAAACGTTGTTGTGACTGTTTACACAACCTTTTTAGAATAGACAATTAGAATATACCGTGTTTTCTCTCAGATTAGCTGTCTTGTTACTGTAGCATGCAAAACCCTAGCATTTACTCTGTAATAGTTCATCTAATCAATACAAGAATGCATTTATGAGTATATCAAGTGTTCTATGATCATTTATTGCCTGATTCCGCCTTCCAATCATTGACTCAATCATCATATTCGATCCTTGTTGATTCACTTCAACCGAGAATATCATTCTCAAGCCCAGTCAGTTGTGATCCCACAACATCTATACTACATATAATACTTTAATATATGAACTTTATGGGTCTCTTTTATTTCCTGAAACAAAACCACTTGAACTCACCAACTTTTTAGTTGACACTATTTCTTTTTGAGCATGTTTCAGGTAACATTTGATGGAAGCCTAGCTTGTTTTGGAAGATGCTTGGATGACCTAGTACCCTGACCTCATGGCATTATAAGCTCTGCTTAGAACATTTGAATATTTGTAACGAATGATATTCTAATTTTGTACTTTTGACACGAAACAATGGATGTAACCGGGCTAAGCCATTTAGTCTCGGATTTCATTTTAGTTACTATAATGCCATGTGATTTTCTCTGCTTGTGTGCTCTTATGATGGTCTGTTTCCGCTGCCACATTGTTGCTAGTCTGTGACGTCCCACCCTCCTTGGGCCCGGGGTGTGACACTACTGAACAGTACTCATACTACTGAACAGTTCTCATATGGCTGGCCTCATTTGACTGAACAGTGTTCATATGTCCAAATACTTGGTGAAATTTAGGACCTAATATGCCTGAACAGTACTTATACGACTGTACAGTGCTCTTACGCCAAACAAAAATTTTACTTAGCATAAATATAACACTTGTGAATCATTCATTTCATTCCCACTTCAAAAACCTTCTTAAACCCTCCCCTGACCGTTTGAACTCTCGACAAAACCTTCTTTCTTCGATTAAAATCATTTCGAGCTCAAATCACAGATTGTTGACAGTGTTTATGTGATTGTGAATGTAAGTTTATGATTCACATTCATCTGATTTGTGTTTAAATGGAAATTATTTGATAGGCGTTCGATACCTGTTCGGGCGTTCAAACCCTAAACTTGTCAAAAACTCAGATTTGAACATTCAAATGACAAAAATGTCTGAAATTGATGATTGAATGTTGTTTGTCAAGTGATTTCGAGCATTTTGTTTTATTAAACTTGGTTTAATCCGACATGTGATTGAACGACACTGTTCAATGTTCATCAATGAACAGTATCGTTTGATGATGAACTTGATGAAGAAGATGAACAGATTCATAGTTTTTAAATAAAAATAATGAAAAATAATTTCCAATTAATAAAAGTCATCATCACAGGAATTAAAGAGTTTAACAATATGATATAAGATAAAATAAACTAAAGTGTTAAATTTCTAATTAAAATCAATCTTGATAATTCATCTTCTATTAAAATTTAAGTGTTTACACTTAAAATTAAAATTACAAGTTGATTTTAAAATTCAAATTTATTTTAACACATCAGTTTATAATATCTTAAATCATTATATTTTCAAACTCACATTAAATCATTTGCTTAAAAAAAATTCTCATATTGTCTAATATCATTGCTTTAAGATTTTGCAGATGGCTGATTTGAAGGTTGTGCCTAAGCACAACATTGCTGCTTTGCTCAATGATGAAGTTCAAGTTGCATTTTCTTATGAAGAGATGATTAGATTTCTTCTAAGAACCAAGTATGTGTATGCCATGTGTTACCAGACAGTGATTTATGACAGACTCATAAGAAAGTTCTGGAGTACAGCAAGTGTTGAAGTAAATGATGAAGGAAGAAAAGTTGTCAGAGGTTTTTTGACAAGAGATAGAATGATTGAAGTTTCTGAAGAATCTATTAGAGCTGCATTAAGACTGGGTCGCAATGATCCAGAAGATCTTGCTGAGTTAACATTCAATGAATGTAGAGAGACATTCATGGAAATGGGTCATCCTGATCATTTCCCGAAGAAACAATTCTTTAGAGCTCGAGTATATAATCATTGGAAGCTTCTTGGTTATATCTTCCAACACTGTATGTCCACGAGGAGTGCTGGGTGGAACTAATTCCCAGTGGACATAGCATCTCCAATTGCGGCCATTGCAACAAATAGAAGATTTAATATGGCTAAATGGATCTTGAATGAATTCATATTCAATTTGGAGAAAGGTATAAGAAATAAATATCTGATGTACCCCAGATTCCTTCAAATGATCATCAATGAAGAATATCCAGACATTCATGTCTATGGAGTAGGGGGAGATAGACTTAACTTGGAAAACATGTCTGAGGTTACATACAAGAAATTAACAATGTTAACTGGTGCTCAGAATGTTCCTATGTTTGACTACATAAGGAATGTAGCAAATGATGAGGTGGATATCACTGTGGATCATTTTCATTTGTTAGAAGGTGAGCCAATTGATCCTTCTGAGTTGATAGATGTATTTCCTCTAGAAGATGATGATCAAAATGAGGAGGATGAGAATGATGAAGAAAATGATGATGACAGCTCATCTAGTTCTGATGATGATGGTGATAATAATGATGATGATGATGGTGGTGTAGCTGAGGCATACCAATCTATGAGTATTGATACACCAATGTCTGAGCATGCAAATGAAGCTCAAAATGAATATGAAGAAACAATTGGTGGTGAAGGTCAAGATGATAGTGTGCATGAAGTATCTAAAGATATAGATGATGTGATTCATGATGAATCTAGTCATGAAGTTGAAAATGAAAATAATGAAATGCATATAGATGTGGAACATGAACATGATGTTGATATGCAAACTCAAACTTTTGAGTATGACTTTATTGATGCTTTTCATGTTGATCAAGAATTGCCAGTTTTTACAACACATAATGTGTCTGTTCAAACTGATGAAATCTTGGATATAGATGAAATTGAAAGAATAAAGGATGATAACATGGCAAAAGAGAAAGAGATTGCAGATCTTAAAGATGAGCTTGAAAAGCTGAAAGAAGAGAATGAAAAATTGAAAGAAGAAAGTGTAAGTAAAGATGAAAAGATTGTGACTTATGCTAAAGATAAAGAAGATGTGATTAAAAATTTTGAGGTGATGATAAAAGATTATGACCTTCTTGAAGAGAAATTCCAGAAATTGTGTGAAGAAAATGAAAATTTGAAAGAAGAATTGATTAAGTTAAAAGAATCTGAAAAACCCAATTCTCCTGAAATTGTGATTGTTTCAGAAAATATTCCAATAGATGTTGAAAAGATTTCTGAAATGGAGAAAGGGAAGAGGAAGATAGATGAAATTGATGCAGAAGTTGTACCTGAATCATCATCAAAAGCTCAAAGAACTGAAGAGTCATTTGAAGAAGAAATTCAAGAAAGCCAAGAACCAGTTATTCAAGACAAAATTGGTGCTTTGGAAGACTTGGAAGATAAATATAATGATGATTGGTATAATGAGGTACTTGATGATGAAGATATGGATGAAGAATTTGAAAATCCTACTTTTGAGCATGATCAAGGGGTTGATGATATTCCAATAGATTTTGAAGAAAGGTATAACTACCTTGTGAAGATGAAATATAACAGTCTTTTTAGATGGGCTAACAGTTTCACAAATAAACGATGAATATGAGAAATGTATAGCTGCGGAATCTTTTGCACTGATAGATCCTAATGAAATAATCATGGAACACGATGAATGGGATAGAGGACAAGAAAGTATCAATGTTGATGAAATTTCTAGTTCTGAGCTGCACCATCCTGACCCAGAGGAGATGAGCATTCCTTCATTAAGGTCATGGTTACAAGCCAGAAATTACCCGTGGAAAAGATTGAAGAGACTACAGTCAGTTTCATTGAGAAATTTGGTTAAGAGTTTTCAACAAACTGAAAAACAAACAAACAAGATGATAATTCTAGATACTGATAATCCTCAGTATTTAGACATTACTAAGAGAACAAGGTTGTTGAAAGCTCAAGAGATAAAGCAAATGGCGCAAAAGTCTAGTGCTTATGAACGAAGAAAAGAGCTGATCAAAATGTTTCCTCAAACTGAACAACAAGTTTATAAAGCCTCCACTGAGCAAAAGCATATTTTTGATAGTGCTAGATCCACTGGCGATTTAGTAAGGAATGTATTGCAAAAAGGTCAATCAGTTGCTGAATTGTTAAATGCTATGATTGCACCTGACTTTACAAATCAAGTCAAAATAATTGCATGGAAATACGATGAAGTTTTTGATGCTTTTCAGATCAAAAGAGTAAATGCTGTTTGTGATGTATATCATTTTTACTCTAGCATAATCAAACTTCCAGTCCAAGATTTGAAAGAGTTGAACAAACTTGAGTTGATAAACCCTTCTGGAGCAAAACGTGGAGATATGTTTGTAGAGCTTCTAAGAAGAGGGTTGGCTAGAACAAGTAACTTCCTTCAAACTAGATGTCATCAAGAGGATAAGGAGTACTTTTCTATGCTAAGAAAAATAAGAAGATTAGAGGATTATAGTCGGAAGAAGAGCATTTCATGGTGGAATTTTATGATAAGTACTTTGAGAAGGTAACCACTCCTGGATTGAAGGTGATAGAAGGCAACCAAAAGACCAAACCTACACTGAGATGGTTTTACAATACATCTTCTTTTGAGCTCAAACTGGTCCGAAATCTTGAAAATTGGGCTAAGGACATGATTTCTTTGTTTGGTACTTTTGAGTTGAAATTGCTCCATCCAAGTTACATCTCATTCTTATCTGTGCAGAAATTTGAGAAAGTAGCTAATAAGACTGCTGAACAAGATAAGAAATATTTTATATCAGTTATTAATGTCATGAATGCAGCCATGGAGCGAATCTCATTGAGAAAAGCTCTTGCTTATGCAAACATTGTGAAAAGAGATATCAATGACATTGAATTCATGAGAATTTCAAGGAAAGGAGTATTAGAAGTGTATTGCAAAGAAAATAAACATCCTATTGAGTTGTATGCAAATGTTGATATTGCATGCTTGTCAAAGGATACATTAGAAAGAATGAAGTTGATTGAGATAAAAACAAATCAATCAAAGCCAGAACAAGCCGTGCTTGCTGGAAAATTCAAGTCATCTATTGAGAATGCTTTGAAAGAGATTGAGTTGTACAAGAAGAAGCCTATGTTCAAGGTGAAAGAAGAACCAGAAGACTTCTTTGAATGATATTGATGAAAGAGATAAGAAGATTGAAGATGAAAGAGAGAAGTCAAAAGAGATGAAGACAATGAAGACAGAAGACTTTTGAAGGCTGAAGACAAATGTAAATCTTAGGGGGAGTATTGTTAGTCCTCTAGAAAGATTAACATTAGTCTTAGTGTGTCTTTTACAATTTTGCCTTAGTATAGGGACTAGAATTGTAAATAGATAGTCTTTAGTTCGTTGATAGTATAAATAGCTTTGTCTAGAGTAGAATTTAGTAGTTGTAACAATTGCTGCTTTCTTACTCTTGTAACTGACTTTGCTATATCAATGAACTGTGAATTTTGTTGATATTTGCTTGTTTTGATTACAATTGTTTGTATTTCTTTGAATTGTTCATATAATTTGTTACAGATTGATGCATTTGATCCTATCAATTTGTTGATATTGATACTTGATCACGTGTTAATATTTTAATGTTTAATTGATCTAAATGCTAGTTTTTACATTATGATTATTGTGAAAAAAAGTTGACTTTGTTTATGTTTTGATTCATAAGTTTTCAGAGCTAAAAGAAACATATTTGCGAGTCAAAGGAAGCTAAAAGATGAAGTTCAGGGACTACAAGTGCAAATAACAAAAGATACAAATAAAGGGAAAAATCAGCAACCTCTGTATCATACGCCCAGTATGGGCGTATAATACGCCGAGCGGCGTATTGGCGGTGTATCTTTGGGCACATTTGATCAAAACTCCATGAAGTTGGGCGTATGATGTGGCGTATCATAAGCCGGTTGGGCGTATGATATGCCGATGGCAATTTCAGCACTGAATTTTAAGGAATTTTGAGTTTATTTAAATATCTAAACAACGTTTTCGAAGGGGACCTTCTTCCAAATGAAAATTAACGAACTTTAGGTGATTTTTGGTGTTCCAAGACTCCTGAATCATCTACAAACATTCTAAATTCAAGATCTAAGGCATAATGTTGATGATGTGTGGCTCGTTCGCTTTGTAATCGTTTGCGGGTAAATCATTCTTATCAAGAAAGACTATTGGTATGTTTTGATTAGGGTTTTGTGATGAACATTAAATTGTTGAATGTGATTAACTTTTGGTTGATTTAAATGGTTTTCTTATAAATAAAATTGTGTGCTTGACTATCAGTTTTTGGTTTCCTTGCATCGTTAACTCACTATGACTAGTAGACAATTTGATAGAGGTAAAATGGTAATATTGTGAACGAGTGAATCTTAAAATATTGTTTTTTTTGTTATCACTTTAATAGAGTTTATTATTCATGTGCATGTGCAAAAGTCTAGTTCATACGCGATATTATTGCCCTGAGAACTTGCAAAACTATGAAGATGCAAAAAGAAAATTATATTTATTGGATGTCTATTATAATGATGTACCATCATCTTATCCGTACTACGAGGCATCTTCTCCGTATTTTGAAGGATATTATCAGTCAGAGGTGAACTACAACTTTGAGAAATATTTGTATTGCAACAATTATGAACCAAAGACGATACAAAGCTCAAGTTATATGGAAGATTATAACGACTACCACCAAGCATACTCTCAACCAGTATACAATGATTTTGACAGGCGTAATCAAAATGTTTTTTTCGGATGCTCAAACCAACCAAAACCTTCCCGATGTTATAATCAAAATCATTGTGAGTTTTCTCCTCAAAAACAAGAAAATGTTACTATCCAAAATGTTAAACCATTTCAACATACTTACCAATCTAAGGAGGAGGAAAAGATGCTCGATTCGAAGTGATGTTGTCACGAATGATGAAAGTTTATCATAACTCTAACTTAGCATAAAATGTGATGCGTTTTTGATGAAAATCTAGATTGAAAAGTCAGTAAAGAATGAGGTAATTGCGGAGGTTGTGGATACTAATACCACACTACTTTCCTTGGTTGTGGAAAAATCAGGGATTGAATCCACCATGGCTTAGGAAATAGTGGAAGAACTGGTTACAAATGTTTTGGAGCAAGACATGTAACTCATCAAAAAATCAAAGACTGAGGTGATCAAAGTTTATTCCAAACCTTCTCTCGTACTTATTACTTCAACCAATAAAGTTAGTGAAGAGGATTTAAGGATGAAGAAAAGAAAGGTGATATTCCATGACATTGGACATATTATCATGAATTAGATTCCCAGGAACTTCTCATTTATAAGTCAATCATTGTGAAGCAATTATGAAACTGCCATGTCAATTATCGAGCATATGTTGGGAATTCGGTATGCAAATGCGCACTTCGACCAACTTAGTGGTGACATGTACAGTTCGGCTTAAGACTTTAAACTTAGCACTAATGGGAGACAACCCGTGAACTTTGTATGTATGTTCACTAGAAACCCTCACGAGACTATAACTCGTCCACTCGGATCTACCAAGGTGTTTAAAGGCTTGTTGTTTATGATAAATGCAACCGTGATTCCTACAAAA
Organism: Flaveria linearis; assembly: GCA_024085815.1. Lineage (NCBI taxonomy): Eukaryota > Viridiplantae > Streptophyta > Magnoliopsida > Asterales > Asteraceae > Flaveria > Flaveria linearis. The sequence continues at coordinate 47,056,064 of CM044008.1, read as the reverse complement.
GTGAGTTTAATTTCTTCTATTAGTTTGTGTGTTCTTTATTTTGTTTTGTCAGTTCAATCACTAGACGCATTCAACTATTCAAGTGTGGAGAGCCACAAATCAGTTGATGACAACTTTCACTAGTGATTGTGATCATGTCCATGTACTCCTTCCTTATCTTGTTTATTTTGTGTTCAAATATTATTTGTTTTATTTTATTATAGTAATTGTTTTCACTTAGTTCATATAATTTTGTTCTTTCGTTTATGATTGAATCTTAACTGAGAACCTTATCATCACACTGTTTGTTCTTATTTTAAAAACCATACATTAGAGACAATGTATCTTAAGTGTGAGGATGGGGGAAATTAAAGAAAAATGCATTGAAAAGTTGAAGAAAGAAGTACCAAACGTAATAATATGAAAATTTTAAAACTTTTGAAAAAATTTGTCCTAATGAAGTTAAAAAATATGTAAAGATTAAATATTTAAAATACAAATCCTTAACTATTACCTACTAAAGCATGGTTTTTGGTTCATGATCACGGTTAGATTCATTATGTTGTTTAATTAAGAAAAAATTTTAAATTTTATATTAATATGACCGATGATAATAAACTAGAAAGTGGTTCTTTCACGCATTTGTTACATTTAATTCTCAAAGTTTAAATAATTATTCATATGGAATGTTTCAAGCAAAAAACCAAAATACACACAAAGATGAAAAAGGCATTAGGATTTAACCTTTAACCTTAGAAATTGAAAAAAAACCCTTTTAATTATACCTAAAGATCCATTAGAAACCAAGAAAAAGCCAAAAATAGATACCCAACGTTACATGTAATTAAAAAAAGAAAAATAAGAAGCATTTTATCTTTTTAATTTTGTTTTTGATGAAAGCCAGATTGTATAGATGATTAGGTGCTCAAAAGTTGCCAAAGTGACAAGCCTCGTTCTTCAGTAATCCTATAAGGACATTTTCAAATTATATGAAAATATAAGCTAAAAACGCTCATTGGTTCGAAAAGTAAAGAAATCAAAAGAGGGTAAATGATAGTATGCACCACAAAAGTAAAAAAAATCACTAAAGATGGAAAATGTTTGATTCACAGTGCAAAATGCATTTAAATCAATATAGACCTTCTAAGAAGGTAGCCTTACCTAATTATTTGGATTTCATCACTTTTTAGCCATTTATATCCTTACAATCCTACCTTAACCTAAGCCTAATGAAATACCAACAAAAAGTCCTTTTGATTTGATGTGATTTAGGTGGATTGTGAGAAAAATGTGACTATATTCATGGGTAAAATGCGAAGGCCTATTAGGTTAGTTAGTTGAATTTAAATTTAAAGTACATGATTTTGTTTGAAAGAACAAAATTGACAAATATATTTAAACAAATATGTGAATTTGGGTATGACCTTGAATTCCAGAATTGAGAATTAGTAGGGGTTTGGAGAATGAATTTGACGACAAAGTTCAAAAAGTTACTTAAAAGCTTTTCTTAGGGACAAGCAAAAATAAGTGTAGGGATGTGATCACGTGTTAATATTTTAGTGTTTAGTTGATCTAAATGCTAGATTTTACATCGTGATTATTGTGAAATAAGTTGACTTTATTTATGTTTCGATTCATAGGTTTTCGGAACTAAAAGGAACATATTTAAGAGTTAAAGGAAGCAAACAGATGAAGCTCAGGGACTTGAAGTTTAAATAACAAAAGACACAATAAAGGGAAAAAATCAGCACCTGCCGTATCATACGCCGGGTATGGGCTTATAATACGCTGGGTATGGGTGTATAATACGTCGGGCGAAGTATTGGCGGCATATTTGCGGTGTATTTTATCGAATTCTAGAAAGTTAGATGTATGAGGCGGCGTATCATATGTCGGTTGGGCGTATGATACGCCAGTGGCAGTTTCAGCACTAGATTTTAAGAATTTTAAGTCTATTTAAGTATCTAAATAGTATTTTCGAAGGGAAATTGATGAACTTTAGATGTTTTTTGGTGTTCTAAGACTCCCCAAATCATCCACAAACATTCTCCAATTCAAAATCGAAGGCATAATGATGATGATGTGTGGCTGGTTCGCGTTGTAATCGCTTTTGGGTGAAACATTCTTGTCAAGAAAGACTATTGGTATGTTTTCATTAGGGTTTTGTGATGAACATTGAATTGTTGAATGCAATTAACTTATGGTTGATTTAAACAATTTTCTTATAAATTAAGTTGTGTGCTTCATTATCAGTTTTTGGTTTCCTTGCATCGTTAACTCACTAAGACTAGTAGACAACTTGATATAGGTGAATTGGTAATATTGTGAATGAATGAATCTTAAAAGATTGTTTCTTTTTTATCACTTTAAGCAAAAGTTAAGATATTAAAGTTACATTCTTACAAACCCTAGGTTAAACATATCGATTGTTAATATTGCAGAACTGAAAACCTGAAAGTGATTATCATTTCATTTATTAGTAAATTCGTTTCAATGTTTGTTTATTTTTGCATTGGTATTCTAGAAATCATTCAAAGTTCCAAGTTTTATTTCCGAAGTTTGTGTCTTTAATTTAATCGAGTTTCGTTTGTTAAACACCTTCCACAAATTTCTTGTGGAGACGACCGTACTTACCCTACGCAATAAAGGTAGCTATGACCGATATATTAACTTCTTTTTGATCGAGTCTCGAAAACCAGATCAATACTTTGCTGCTTCAAGAAGCAATTGGAAGTCTTAATGCCTTCGAAAAAAGAACAGGGATGAAATCTTACATGGCTTAAGTGTCATCAAGAATGATCAGTTGTTGCTCTTGTACTCTTAGTGGCAAGCAAAGCACAAGAACTCAAATGCACAAAGTAGAAGCAAGAGCAGAAGTGAACGAGGAGGTGAAAGTGAGAGGGGCCGAAGCTTATCTACCTATAAAGAGAAGAAGGGTAATAGCGATCAAAAAAGGAATCCAAGTTAGAATGAACGAAAGGGTAAATATTAATCAAACATAAGTTGTTTCAAGCGTGATGAGTATGGATATTATGCGTCTGAATGCCCTACTTCAAAGCACAAGCAACAAGAGACACACTTGACTCAAGCAGAGGAAGTGGAATTTGCACTATTAATGACAGTTAATGTACATGATTAAAAGGAGTTAGTGTTCTTAAATGAGGAAAGAGTTACACTAGCCAAATAAACACAATAGGCAAAGAAAAGCCAAATGTTGTACTTGTAAAAAGGTGCTTCATATCATATGACTGGCATGGTGGAGATGTTCTCTAGCCTGGACAGAAACGTAGAGGGGGAAATCCGACTTGGGGATGGATCCTCGGTTGAGATACAAGAGAAAGGGTTGGAGTGCAAGAATAAAGATCCAAGATTATTGACTAATGTCTACTATATTCCTCATCTAAAGAGTAATATCTTAAGCCTTGGTCAAGTAACCAAAGTAGGGAGTGAAGTTAGAATGAAGGAAGGCTATCTTTGGCTCTATGACAAAGATGGAAGGCTCTTGGTTAAGGTTGAAAGGTCCACTAATAGATTGTACAAGGTATCCTAAAAAGTTGGATCACTATTATGTCTAATGTCTAAGATAGATGATGCATACTTGTTGGGGCATGGTCATCTATCTAGGTAACATTAGTTTTGACACTCTAAAGAAAATGACACACAAACACCTTGTCAATGATGTTCCAATGATTGATCACCCTCACCAATTGTGCGAACCCTACTTAGTAGGAATGCACAAAAGGCACCCTTTCCCCTCCCAAACATCATATAGATCACACACACCACCTAAGTTGTTGTCCTTGAATATGTGTGGACCTATCTCCCCTACCACACTAGAAGGAAACAAGTATTACATCTTATTGGTGGATGATTGCACTAGATACATGTAGCTATATTTGCTCAAAACCAAAGATTAGGCCTTTGAGACATTTAAGGCATTTATCACGAAAGTAGAAATTGAGTTTGATTTGAAAGTCAAAACAGTCTGGACTGATAGAGGAGGGGATGATATGATATGACACCCAACAAAGGGGATGATATGACACCCAATATTTTCAGGTCACTTTGCAATCAACATGAACATGGTTTTTCAATCATACATTCTGGCATTTAATGTTGTTCACTTAAATGCGTCATTTATTGCACTAACATTCATGAAACTTTTCATGTAACAATAATTCAGTAAATTCCCGGATCACGCACGCGTCTGTCCACAAACATTGGTGATTTGTCCAAATAGTTTTTAAAAAGCATAATTGGTGTGAAATTATATGTTATGTGTTTATGTGACTAAATGTTTAACTTAGTTGCGAAAATTGGGAATTTTATGACATTTACTCATTTTCACACGTTTTCGGCTTTTAAAGACTACAAATTATTAAAATGTCTTCGACTAGAAAATAAATATTATTTCATATTATTAATGTTTATTTGATATTATGTGGGCATTTTGTGGTTTTGACATAGTAAAAGCTCAATCGTGTAGCATTAAAACGATTTTATAAACGATGGGGGTCTTTGTTGTAAAAAGAGTATAAAACCCAACCCCTCAACCCTAATCAAAATTTGGCCATCCCCTTCCTCTTCAGTTTTCTTTCATAAAAAATCACACACACACACAAAGCACACCATCTTTGATCTTTTATTGCATATTGGTGGTGAATTCCATCGTTTTTTGCATCAAACTCCTTCTAGGGATCATCATCTAAGCATTTCAAGTAAGTTATTATGTTTTATTTCAGGTTCTTTGATCATCATGATGAACATGAAAACTAGATGATCCAAACAAGTCAAAACCTCAAATTGATTGAAATTGATTATGGATTATGTGTTAGTATTTAATATAATAATGTTTGTACGGATTGGTTTTGTGAAATTGTGTCATTTTGATCAAAAAACAAGGATTACTTATTAAGAAAACTTTAATTTGGTCCTTTTGTAGAAATATTATGATTTTGATGGAATTGGATTGAAATGATGGTTCTAGGATGTTTGTTGATGCTGATGGATGAAAATTCATGTTTTGAAATTTTGATTTTGACTCAGTTTTCGAGTACTTTCCATTATAGGAAATGTTTTGGGTAAGCTAGTTAAAGATGATGATTTATGCATGTTTGATGAGATGTGATAATTGTTATATGATGTTTAGGGCATAAGAATAAATTATGAATAATCAAATGGTGAAAAACGCATCATATGAACATACTTGCTATTTATGGAAACTTTTGAGACACTGTGTGTTGTGTTAAGTATGTTATGTGTAGAACATGTTATGGTGATATGATTGATGTTGAGATGATCATAGGAACATGTTAGGAGATTTGGATGAAATTTATGCAACTTGTATTCTTATGTTTTAAATGAGGAAACTTTAGGATGATAAAGTTTTTTGGTTATGTTAACATGTTATGGGTAATTGTTGGATGTGTTACATATATAATTGAGAGGGTTTTATTGATATGATTTATAATCTTTAAACGGATTGCACATGTTTAATGATATCATACTTCTCAAAAATAGAAACTTTTCAAAAATAGATTTTCAACATGAAATTTTATATGAATCACTATTTGACCTATTGGGCATAAGTAAATATGTTTTTACTTATTTGAGTCACCAACAAGTGGTCAGGTCAATCCGATCAACTTTGTCAACAAAAGTCAACTTTTATAAAAAAGTCAACTTGGTTAAACTTGTCAAACATTTCTCGAATGCGCTAATAGTTATGTTGTTTGGATACAATGGGGTGGTTTCACTTTGACCATTATCTACGCACACTCATGGACCTATATTTGTTAGGTAATGATTAGCTGTTTGCTTCTACACTTCATGTGTTTCCTACGCATCTAAGGTGAGTCTTCACGACCTCACTTTTACTTTCTTTTTTGGGGGAGAAGTTTGCAACTATTTTCATTTATCTAGTTTTAGTATTTTTGGTATATCACATGTTACGTTACACACTCAAACCACTAATAATAAACTAGCGAGGTAACTTCGAGTAGTACTACTAAGTTTGAAAAACACCATCGCGTTAGTCATGCTAACTCGACGAGAGGTTGAATAGGTGTTTAATTGACCTAGAAACTTGTCATTTTTCTATCATAAGACATGGCGGAAGGAAAAACAATTCACAAACAGTTAGCTTCAGTTCGAAATGATAGGTATCTCGATATATAGGCTAGCTACATATGATATACCTTTGTTTACTTTAGCTAGCAAATGCTCGAACATATTTATTGATTCACTGTAAGGAACTAGTCTTTATGGATTACAATTTCAAGTGAAAAGCAAACACTCAAATCATGCGAGAAATGCAAGGATGCGAGAACTCCAAGATGATGGATAAAGATCTCATCGCGTGAAAACTTAAAGTTATCGCGCGAGAACTTGAAGTTATCGCACGAGAACTTGATGTTCTCTTGCGAGAACTTGATGTTCTCTTGCGAGAACTTGATGTTCTCTTGCGAGAACTTGATGTTCTCTTGCGAGAACATCTGGATAATATATATAGATGTCTTTTTGTTGCATTTCATTATCCGTGTTTCATTTTGTAAAAGTGCTCTAAGGGTGAGAGAGCAGAGAGTTGTGTGATAGACCACCCAAGAGGAGCTCATCTCGGGTGGATCGAGCTTCAATGACTAACTCCTTTGGCATTTTAATTGTTTGATTAAAAATATTCTATTGATTTTTTGAACGTTCGTTGATATCACACACACACATTCGTCATAATTTGATTATCAAGTGCAACAAAATATGGAATCGATCTTGATGAGATTTTTACATTTGGTATCAGAGCAAGGTATTGCTCTTGATATACGATTTTCATTCCACGATCATCCATTTAAGACGTTAAACATGGAGGTTGAAGATATAAAGGTTTAGATCGAGTTTAGGTCGGTTTCGAAGGAGAAGAAGGTGAAACCAACGATGAACACCCATGAAATCGGCTTTGTTAAATCAATATGCTTGGTATCTTTGACTTTTGATGGTGGAAACAAAGATTTGAGACCGTAGCTGTTATTCAAACTCATAAAAGTCGATTTTGGTTGAAGTTTTTATGGGCGTAACTGCATCATGCGAGAACATTGAAAAAATAACCGTATTTTGTGATAACTTTGTCATGAGGTAACTTTTTTCATATGAGTACTTTCACGCGAGAACTTTCATGCGAGACTTTCTATGAGAAAACTTTCTATAAGAAAACTTTTCATGAGAAAACTTTTTGACAGGATCTCAGCCTCTAGTTTGATCAATTAGGTTGTATTCGCAGCGGATTTAGCATAATAATTAGCAATTAATGCAAGAACATAAAAGGATTTTGCATGTAACAGTAAATATAGAGAGAGAAAACAAGTCCGCCAAAAGAGGAATATTCTTTTTGCTCATGCGTTTCGACGAAGATTACAATGGGGATCATCTTCCTTTTATAGAGGAAGAATGACGTAGGCTGATGTCACATACCACTGACATCAACTGTTATTTAACTAACTACTGATAGAACACCTAAACTACTAAAGATGTCACAACAGCTGACATCTTCTTACAATGCTGTGTTCTACCTATTACAAGTACTGAAAAGAAACTACTGAAAGGGTACAACGACTGAAGAACAAACTCTTCAGTCATTTACAAACTACTGAACTATAACAGCTGAAGAACAAACTCTTCAGCTGTTGTACAAACTACTGAAAGGAAAAACATAACTACTGAAAAGAAAAACCATCACAACAACTGAAGACTTCTTCAGCTGTTGTGACAAACTCTGAAGCTTCAGCACTTTGGTCTTCAGACTTTGGTCTTCAGATGATTCATCAGCTGATGACTTCAGTAGCTGTCATCAGCTGATGTCTTCAGTCATTGTCTTCAGACTTTGTACATCAGTTGTTGATCTTCAGTTCTTCAGTTCTTCAGTTGTTGATCTTCAGCACTTGTCTTCAGTACTTGTATTCATCAGTACTTCAGACTTCAGTACTTATCTTCAGCTGTTGTACTTCAGATCTTTGATCTTCAGCTGTTGATTCTTCAGACTTTGTCAAACTACTGATGAAGGTCTTCAGCAGTTGTTGTGATATCATGTGGGGCTTAGAGGTTTTCCTGATCTTGGCTCATTGGTTCTTTTGGTCCAACAAACTCCCCCTGAACCAATGCAGCCAAAACCTCTAAGTTATTTATTGTCCCACTTATTGTTAGCATAAAAGTTGGTCTATTTCCTTCTGGATCAGATCAGAAGTTGACCCTGATAAGCACTGGCCTGGGAGGAGGTCTCTGATATTTGTTTGGCTAAGTATGGATGGGAGCTCTGTTTTAGGGAATTGGACACAGAGCTGTTGTCCCATCCATGAGACCTACCTTCCTCGTACGAGCCTGTAGGATTCTCTAGTGTAGGCTTGAAGAAAAGTCATTTGTTCTTCTTTGGTTAGGTCTTCAGCCACACCATCGAATAATCCTTCTCGGCCGTACAGCTCTGAGACATACTTGGCCTGTTTGCCATTCTTGAGCTCAACTGTTGTAACTTGCCTATAGGCGAATTCATCTGGGTGTCTGCCTTCTAGCAACAAGTTGAGCTCATCTTTGTGGAAGTTCTCAAGCCTCTTATAGACTAACCCTTTCCTAACCACCCTATTCTCCAACATCGTGTGGGGTGATTGGTTAGTTCTATAGGCCTTCTCGAACTCTTCCTCAATTTCCCAGGGTGTTATTACAAGAGCCACAGAGATCACTTCATCTATAATCTTCTTAAATTGGCTCTTGTATCTCACAGGCATATCTTTCTTAATTATCCTGTGAGCCACCCTAGGATCAGGCCAAGTCCTCACTCTATCTTTATCATATTAAAAGGTTTGCTTAAGATTGAAGAGTCTCAGAGCTTCCTTCTTCATGTTAAGTATAGAAGAAGTAGCAGCATAGGCTTTGTCAATGCTTTTCAGCATCTCTTCATCATGTCTTTTCTGCTGCTCTTCTTCTTCTAACTTAACCTTCACAGTATCCAACTGTGAGGTGGGAGTGATGGTTTTGGGTTTGTCTTTGGCTAGAGGGATGACTGCAGAAAGAGGCAGTCTATCCTCCTCATCCTCCTCTTCTTCTTCTTGCAGCCTCAACACCCTTCTCTTCTTCTGCAAGGGTGGATCATTGGCTGTGGGTTTTGATGGTGAAGGGGTTGGTTTTGTGGGTTGTGTTTGGGTTGTTGGTGGGGGAATGTTGTCAGGCCTTGCTAGTAACTTAGAGATAAGGGTAGGTTTGGTTTGTTTTACTAGCAGGGTCCTGTTCGCAGCACCGGCTTCCGAAAGGGCTTCAGCGACCAGCCCTTTTGTGAAATCACCAGCCAAACAGATCTTGGTGGCTATAGCCAAGATTCTGTCCCTGGTCCATGCCTTGACATCAAGGACTGGCCTCCCTAGATACTTCGAAATGAATCAACTCATAGCCTCGAGTCTCTTTCTATCCTCTTGGCTATAAGTAGACCATCGGTATTCAATCTCTTTTCTCTCCATATTCCTAATCTCTGATCTAGCATGGTAGTATCCTTGTCAAAGCCTTGCCTGAACAGCTGATCAATGACAGAGTCCATTGATCGGCTATGCTCAGCATCAGCCTCCTTGACAAGGGCTGCTAGATCAGCATCCCCCTTCTCGACCTTCTCTCCCTCCTTCTCTCCCCTCTTCTTTTGATAAGTGACACTGAAATCCTTTTGAATTTCAGCCACTTCTATTTCAGCTCTCTCCTCCCTCACCTTCTCCTTCTCCTTCACCCTCTCAATCTCCTCAGACCTCTCCCTCTCATTTGCCCCCTCTCTGTCTACTTCTTTCTCTTCTTCTACCCTCTTCCTCTTAGCTTGCACTGATGTCTCCCCCTTTTTGGGTGAATTGGTTGGGGTTTGACTATCAACAAGCGCCTTAGCAACAACAACCTCCACCATGGGTTGTATATGTGTGGGAAGCCTCTCATCACTGGTTTTCATCACAATTTCTGTGATTATAGGTGTGATGAGAGGCAGGGATTTCTGGAAGATAGCATCTAGCTGCTCAGGAGGGTTCTGTTCCTGAGAACTAGTGCTAGAAGCAGGGGCAGGTGGCCGAGTTTGTGGGAGTGGCTGAGTGTCTGTGAGACCTTCAGGTGAAGGTGCCATCTGTGGGTTTATGGTGGCAGATGGACTTGCTTCTTGGGAGAATTTGGCAAGCAGCTCTTTGAGTCTGCTCACCTCCTCCTCAAGAATTGTGTTTTGAGCAACTACGTCATAGAAGAAGCTCAGGTCATCATCAGTTTGCACTGAATCACCTGACCTCCTGACAGTGTCAGGATGTACATGCACTGAGTGTGTCTCAGTAGTTGCATGTGCCCCTTTTTGGTTCTGGGGACTTCCAGCCTCCGGATTGGATCCATCATCGGCAGTTGCCTCTGGTGAGGTCTTATTGCTTGTACCAGCTTCTTCCTGCTCATATGCTGATGCAGGGGAAGTGGTAGCCTCACCAGAATATCCTATCTCCCTAGCCACACTGGTAGATTGGACATGTGATTCTCATTGTTGGGGGCTCTCACCAACACTTGTGTCCACCCTCTCTTCGGTTGGAGTTTCCCCAGTTGTGATTGGTTTCTGGGGAGAGGGTGGAGTGTTCAGGTGAGTTAACACTTTGGCGATTATGAGTGTAGGGCTTTGTGGGGCGGTTTCATTGAGAGATGGACTTGAAGCAGTGTGCACATTGGGAGGAGTGTGCATTTCAATGGCAATCTCCTTAAGTGAGAAAGACCCCAGATGTGTGGCAGCCCCTAAAGTGGTTGCATCAGGCTCCTGTTGAGAGGAAGCCTGTGCGGTTGTGGTAGGTGGAGTCGTGGTGACTGCTGGGTGAATCTGACCAGCAGCCACTTCCTGCCTTTGTGTTGCAGGGGCACCCTCAGGGGACTCATTTCCCTGAGTAGCCTTTGTTGGCTTCTTTTTGGTTTTTGGCTTGGTGGGGACTTTGGATTTGGAGGTGGAGGCTGTGGGTTCCAGCTGCATGGGTTTTCACAGCTTGGTAGCCTGTTTGAGTGATTGGTTGGTGTTGTGCCTGGAGTATACCTCAGCTAGAACAGCCATGGCAGGGACCCCAGTGCCAACAAGTCCCTCAGCACTAAGCTGGCTCTCGATGATGGCGATTATGAACCGAGGATACTAGATACAACGGTTAGAAATGGGTTTTGTGGCCATATCTTTGGGTTCCAAAAATATGATATCTGTAAAATTAAGTGGTTGTTTCTCAAAGATAGAATATAATACCTGTTGCCACCTTGTTGACATCTGGTCCCATGAAGATGTTTTTGGGGCCAGACACACATTCACCATATGGAATATGAGACGTTGAAGATTTGGGAAGTGTTTCTTCAACAAGGTGGAGGCAGATAGGTCACCATGATAGTCGTTGGCTGTGAAAGTTAGATCGAGGGCGCCTTTGGGGTAGTTGGTAGGGAAGGTGGCATCCTCCAGCTTTAGGGTTTGTCAAATAGTAGCTGGAGTGATAACCACAGGGTGGTTGTTTACGGAGGATCGGAGAGAGACCTCGCCATCGTTCTCTCCGGTTTGGACGGTGATGTTCGTCCAGAACTCCGATAGGGAGTCGGTGTAGATGGTGGGGTTTAGAAGAAATGCCGTTTGGTATGGTGAGTCGTTCATCAGGTCGACGGCATTATGAAACTTCGACCAGAAAGGCGATTTCGTAAGGTATGCGACACAGTTGTGTCGAGGTTTGATTTGCATGGGCGCCATTAATGGTTTATTGGAAGTTCAGAGGTTTTTGAAAAGTTAGGTCAAGTGAGAATGAAAAGCTCTGAAAGTTGGGTATTTATAGGGTATGGCAAAGTCTGAAAGAAAACTACTGAAGGTTTTGGTGTTAGTCATCAGTTGTTGAAACGACTGATGACGTGGTTTTAACCTTCAGTGGTTGTAACATCTGAGGACTTGGTGTTAGTCTTCAGTAGATGAAACTACTGAGACCTTGGTTTTGTCCTTCAGATGTTGTAAACGGCTGAAGACTTGTTGTCAGTCTTCAGTAGTTATAAACTACTGAAGACCTATTTTTCATCTTCAGACGTTGTAACAACTGAAGACTTGGTGTTAGCCTTCAGTAGTTGTGAACTACTGACATCAGTAGTTGTGAACTACTAAAGGCATGGTATTGCTTCAGTTGTTGTAAACAACTGAGGACTTGGTGTTAGTCATCAGTAGTTGTGAAACTACTGAAGACATGGTTTTGTCCTTCAGTTGTTTAGGTATGAAACAGCAGCTGTTGGCATCAGCTGAAGAGTAAAATTTCTCATTAGCTGTTTCCGTCAAATCAGTTGTTTCATGCTGACCTCCACATTTACTCATCAGCTCTTTAGCTGACTTTCAGATGTTTCATTGACCCTTCAGCTCTTGTGAATATTTATGCCTTCAGCTCTTGTGATCAGATGTTCACAAGTGCTGATGAAATACTCGTCAGAGCTGGTGAACAAATTTTGTCTTTAGTACTTGTGTGTAAGATTACACATCAGTACTTGTGAACAAGATTTGTTCTTCAGTACTTATTTGTTTGAAAATAATACATCAGTAGTTGTAATCTACCTCACTACATCAGTTGTTTTCAACAAATAATGTACATCAGTACTTTGAAGCATTTTAGTCTTCAGTAATTGTGAGAGTGCCGAAGACTAAAATACTCATCAGTACTTATATTTGACCTTTGCATACTAATGCTCATCAGTACTTGTGAAGTGAGAGCATCAGCATTGGTCAAATTATTCTAGCTGCAGCATACCAAGCCTTAGTACCAAATTCTGGAATGTGGCACTATCTAAAGGCTTAGTAAAAATGTCTGCAAGCTCATCAGCACTAGGCATAAATTTAGGATCAATCAGACCTTTTTCATAGCAATCCCTAATAAAATGATGTCTGATCTCTATATGTTTAGTTCTAGAGTGCTGGACTGGATTTTTGACAATGCAAAGAGCTGAAGCACTATCCATTAATAATGGGGTCTTAGTCTCTATAATGCCATAATCCAAGAGTTGATTCTGAAGCCAGAGTATCTGAGATGTACAACTTGCAGTAGCAATGTACTCAGCTTCAGCAGTGGATGTAGCAATTGATGTTTGTTTCTTACTCTGCCAAGAAACTAAACAATTACCTAGGAATTGGCAACCACCAGAAGTGGATTTTCTGGTGACTTTGCATCCTGCATAGTCACTATCAGAGAAAGCAACTAATTTGCAAAAATGCCCAGTTGAATACCAAATACCTAGTGATTGGGTACCTTGCAGATATCTAAAGATCCTTTTGACTGCAATCAAATGGGATTCTTTAGGTGCAGCCTGAAATCTAGCACAGGCACATGTTGCAAACATGATGTCTGGTCTAGAAGCTGTAAGGTACATCAAGGACCCAATCATACATCTGTAAAGGGTTTCATCAACCGCTTTACCTTTCTGATCTACATCTAGTTGTGTGATGCTACTCATGGGAGTAGAACAGGGCTTACAGGTTTGTAAATCAAACTTATTCAACAACTCCTTTGTGTATTTGGACTGATGGATGAAGATTCCATCATCTCTTTGTTTGATTTGTAAACCTAGAAAGAACTGTAATTCCCCCATAGCACTCATTTCAAACTTTTGCTTCATGAGCATTGTAAATTCATCACACAACTTTAGATCAGAGGATGCAAAGATGATGTCATCTACATAAATTTGAACAAGGAGCTTATGCTGTCCTACAGTCTTGATGAATAAGGTTTTATCAATGGTGCCTCTAGTGAACTTATTCTGTAGAAGAAAAGTTGATAGTGTCTCATACCAGGCTCTAGGAGCTTGCTTCAGCCCATAAAGAGCCTTATCAAGCTTGTACACCCAATCAGGATGTTTATTGTTCTCAAAGCCTGGTGGTTGACACATAAACTTCTTCTTTTATTTTACCATATAAGAAGGCACTTTTGACATCCATTTGATAGACCTTAAGACTGTGAAAGGCAGCATAAGCTAAGAACAGTCTGATTGCTTCCAGTCTGCCCACAGGAGCAAAGGTCTCATCATAATCGATGCCTTCCTCTTGTGCAAACCCCTGGACAACCAGCCTGCCCTTGTTCTTAACTATTTGGCCCTTCTCATCTGTTTTGTTCCTAAATACCCATTTGGTGCCGATTGCACACTTACCTTGGGGTAATGGAACAAGCTCCCACACTTGCTGTTTCTTGAACTGAAGAAGCTCAAGCTGCATTGCTTCAACCCATCCATTGTCTCTGAGTGCAACATGGTAGTTCTTTGGCTCTTGCTGACTGATGAAGAGAGCATAGAAGCAGAAATTGGACAATTGACTCCTGGTTGAAACTCCAGCATTGATATCACCAATGATTTGAGATGTGGGGTGATTCTTAAGCTCTTGATAGACTATAATGCCAGTGCAAGTGTTTGTAGGACTTTCAGCAGCAACAGATGGTGATGAAGATTCTTGAAACCATGTAGGAGATGGCAGCTCAAATGAAGTAGAGCATGCAGAAATCTCATCAGCATTTGTTATGGATGGGGCTGCTAAAGCTACAGGAGCATCAGGTTTAGTGGACTCAGGCAGGTTGTCACTAAACCTGAAGAGGTGAGTACTGACTACATCATCATCAGTACCACTAGGTGGAGAACTGTTGACAGGCTCAACAGCTGGATGTTGATAAGGAACATATTGCAGTATGTCCAGATCAAACAACTCCACAGGGTTTTGTGGAATCTTATCCTTTGGAGATTCATTAAACTTAACATGAAGAGTTTCTTCAACCACCTTTGTCCTACAGTTGAAGACTCTGTATGCCTTGCAAGTTGATGAATAACCAACAAAATACCCTGCATCCACCTTACTAGCAAACTTCTGGAGTGGGTTGCTAGTGTTAAGAATGAAACATGGACACCCAAAGGCTCTAAAGAATGAAATCAGAGGAGCCAAATGATGAAGAACTTCATAAGGAGTCTTCATCAACCTCTTATTCACTAAAGCTCTATTCTGTACATAGCAAGCTGTATTGACAGCTTCAGCCCAAAAGGTCAGTGGCAGCCCTGAGTCAGCTAACATTGACCTTGCAGCTTCAATGAGAGTCCTGTTCTTTCTCTCAACCACTCCATTCTGCTCAGGAGTTCTAGGAATACTAAACTGCCTTTTAATTCCCTTGGACAGGTAGAAGTCATCAAGTGTGTGGTTTCTAAACTCTGTTCCATTGTCACTCCTCACACACTTGACCTGCAGGGAATACTGCTTTTCTACAAATAACACAAAGTTCATGATAGTCTTGGCTGCTTCATCCTTAGAGTGCAAGAAGAAAGTCCATACAAACCTAGAATAATCATCCACAATTACCAGGCAGTATTTCTTCTTTGCCATGCTCATCACTCTGACAGGACCAAAGAGATCCATGTGCAGGAGCTGCAAGCAGGCAGTGGACTTTGGTTCTTCTATTGAAGGGAATGAAACTTTGTGTTGTTTTCCTTTTAAGCAAGCAGTGCAGTTATCTTCACACTTGAACTCCTTCAAAGGCAATCCTCTTACTAAACCATGGCTTATCAGCTGATTCATGTTCTTGAAATTAACATGCCCCAGCCTTCTATGCCATAGAGTAGACTCTTGAGGAGAGGCCTTGGAGAATAGGCAAGGATGGCCTTTTAGATCTATCTTTTTGGAAAGATCTAAGGCATACACTCTTCCTGTCCTGTTGGCCTTCAGGAGAGTGTATTCATCCAATACCTTGTCAATCAAATTTAGAACTTTGGATGACAGAATTCGACAGTTCTGGCTTGTGAAAAGGGCAACATGGCCTTTATCACACATTTGACTGACACTCAAAGGTTGTACTTGAGATTCTCCACATGGTTAACATCATCAAACCTTATTTCCCCATTGGAAACAAAGCCTTTTCCGATGATGTAACCCTTTGCATCATTGCCAAAGGAGACAAATCCCTTCTTTCCTTGAGAGTAGTCATTAAGAAGGGAGCTGCTTCTAGTCATGTGCATGGATCCTCCACTGTCTACATACCAGATGCTTCTTTGGCATGTTGAAGAACCCTGCAATCATAACCACATGTTAGTTAGTTTTAGAGACCCAAACCTGTTTGGTTTTGGGTCTGTTCTCAACTACAGGTGCAACACTAACAGGTGTGTTATGTGTAACAGCCTGAGGTGAAGGAGATGGTGCAGAAGAGGAACCCTTTGGCTTGGACTTCCTTTTCTGTGGTTTCAACACAGGAGCATCTAAATGGTTGACTCTTCCCATTAGATGCTGAACCATCATCACAAGTTGTGTCTGACTTTGTGATAAAGCTTTCAGCTCTTCAGACACATTAGGACTTGCTGATAATGGATTCCTATGTTGCACCATCTTCTTTTGAGCAACCTCAGCTGTTGCCTGAGTAACCCCTACCTTCTTTTTAGATTTAGCTTTGGGCTTAGGGATTTCATGCTTTGATGTTGCTAGTACAAACTTGGTCTCAAACTCCTTCTTCATTTTATTTATGTCCTCATTAATTTTCTCCTTTTGTTTGAGTTTGGAACCCCTTTTGTACCAGCAATCATCAGTAAGATGATTGAACAAGCCACATACTTCACATAGCTTCTTCTTCATCTTATGTTGATCATCAACTAAAGAAGATGAAACTGCTGAAGACTTGTTCTTCAGCTGTTTGTTATCAGTACTAGCAGTTTTTTCCTTGTAGTACCTGCTTTCCTGACCTCTTTAGTTGTCTTCAAACCTTTTCTACTGTCAGTTTTCTTCTCTTCAGTGCTGGCAGTAGTTGAGGTTTGAACTTCAGGTGTTCTCACTTGCTCTCCAGTACTTTCAGTACTTCTAGATACAACACCTAAGTTGATCAACCTTTTGATCATGTGACAGTCAGCATTTGAACCATCAGCTATTGTAGCATCAGCTGATTGGTTTTGGCAGGAGCTAATACTGACTTCTATCTCTGATGATGCTGAATCAGAAGATAGTAGGTCACATGATGAGAAGGATTGGTTATTGCTCTCTCCATCAGATTCAACTTCTGCTCTTGAAGTAAAATCTTTAGGAGGAGCAGTGTGATTATAACCAATGCCAAACTTCACATTGGAAGCTGATTGCTTGCTAAGAAGCATTTCAAAACCCTTGCATGATTGCACCCATCGATCACACTCTACTTGGGTGGTTGCAAGAGTTTCCTTAAGGTCTCTGTACTTCTCTAGAAGTACATCTTCCCTAGCTTTATCATATTTTATTTGGCATTTAAGCTTGTAAATCTCATCATTTTTCTCATTAAGTGCAGCCTCAAATTCAGCTTTCTTTTTGGAAATGGTGTGCTCTAGCTCAAGATTTTTATCTATTAAAGCTACATTTGCTTCTCTAATAGAAGCAAATGCTGCTATGCATGATTCAGAACAAATCTTGGCTTTGGCCTCAGAGGATACCTGCGATGAAGCATTGGATGATGACCCCTCAGCAGACTCAAGGGCCATCAGAGCAAGATTTCCCAATGGATTATCACCACCATGTTGACCAGCACCTTGGAGTAGTTGTTCCTGACCAGATAGATCATCTGGCATACTACTCCAGTCAACAACTCCTGGGGTGAAGAAGCTGTGTTGTTGAGGTTGTGTTTGATGATGAGATTGGGAAGATTGAGGCTCAGGAAGAGCATGTGGTGGCTGAGCAGAAGGTACTGGAGTTTGATGGGCTGAGGCACATAGTAGCAGGGGTATGGGTATGGCATATGACCCTGAGGCACAAAATAAGCAGGTGATGCCTGTGCATGTGATGGATGGCCAGAACTGGAGGAATGTTGCTCTCTGTGCTGTGAGCTATTGCCTGGAAAAGTCACAAAGGGTGCAGAGGAGTTAGATCCAGATGATCTACACTCTCTAGCAAAGTGTCCAAGCCTTTGGCACTTGTGACACCTCAACTTGCTCTTGTCAAAACCAACTTTGGTTTTGCCAGAGAGACCAGGGAATTTCCTGCCAGTTCTCTTGTAGAACTTTTGAGATCTGATATTTATCATTGCCACTTGGTTCAAAATATCCATCTCCTCCAGATCATCATCTGGAATGCCCTTCAAGTCCTCCATCAGAAAGCACAAATTTTCACTGCTACTCCTAAACTACTACTAACACCAACAAAAGCTTATTCAGAGTTGGTAGAGAAATTAATATGCTCATCATAAGAACTCTCTGATGCAGCATATTCAGACTCCTGAATTATCAAGGCAGCATTGCCATGGACAAAGTCATCAGTGAGCTTGCCAGAGGTGGACAACTTCCTCTTTTGCTCTATCTCTCTCTCAAATGTGAGCAGTTTCCCATGAAGTTGGGTGAGAGATAGAGTATCCAGATCTGCACTGGAGCGTAGGACAATAGTATAAGTGTCCCATCTCTCAGGTAGTGATCTGAGGAATCTGTTGTTCATCTGGCTGTTAGAGTACTCTTGTTTGACCATCTTCAACTCAGAGATCAAACAAGAAAACCGCTCAAACTGCTGAGTTAGAGTCTCACCCTTCCTATGAGAGAATGTCTCATATTGTTGGGCGAGGATTTCCCTAGTATTTGCTAAGACCGAATCGGTTCCTCCGAATTGTTCCCTTAGAGCAACCCATAGGTCATGAGCAGTTTCATGATGCAAAAGCCCTGAATAAATCTCATTTGGAATAGCCATGGCTAAAATTCCATGGGCTCTGCATCAATCTCGAACAACTTTAGATCTTCGTCCGAATATTGTTCAGGTTTCTTCGGAACCTGTTCATTTGATTTAGGAACGCTCACCATAGGCTTGTATGGTCCATGCACAACTGACTTCCAACAACCAGTACTGTTGACAGACAAGTGGTGAAGCATACGACGTTGCCATATGTTATACTCATTCCTCACAAGCATCAGAGGCTTGGTTGAGGAACCAGTATTGTGAGGATTGTTCGTTGGTGTCGTCATCTCAGATTTTAGTCAAAAACAAGTTTAAGCAAAACAAATGTAGCTCGAAACCACCAGAGAACCTCAAGTTTTCGGCCAGAAACAGCAGAATCTCTCTCTCTATAGCTAATTCTTGCAAATTGCTAATTCGATCAAACGTAGAGATCAAAAGAGCAGTTTCAAATGATTAATAGTGAAATCGATCAATGATTAACCTGGCTCTTTGACAGGATCTCAGCCTCTAGTTTGATCAATTAGGTTGTATTCGCAGCGGATTTAGCACAGTAATTAGCAATTAATGCAAGAACATAAAAGGATTTTGCATGTAACAGCAAATATAGAGAGAGAAAACAAGTCTGCCAAAAGAGGAATATTCTTTTTGCTCATGCGTTTCGGCGAAGATTACAATGGGGGTCATCTTCCTTTTATAGAGGAAGAATGACGTAGGCTGATGTCACATACCACTGACATCAACTGTTATTTAACTAACTACTGATAGAACACCTAAACTACTAAAGATGTCACAACAGCTGACATCTTCTTACAATGATGTGTTCTACCTATTACAAGTACTGAAAAGAAACTACTGAAAAGGTACAACGACTGAAGAACAAACTCTTCATTCGTTTACAAACTACTGAACTATAACAGCTGAAGAACAAACTCTTCAGCTGTTGTACAAACTACTGAAAGGAAAAACATAACTACTGAAAAGAAAAACCATCACAACAACTGAGGACTTCTTCAGCTGTTGTGACAAACTCTGAAGCTTCAGCACTTTGGTCTTCAGAATTTGGTCTTCAGATGATTCATCAGCTGATGACTTCAGTAGCTGTCATCAGCTGATGTCTTCAGTCATTGTCTTCAGACTTTGTACCTCAGTTGTTGATCTTCAGTTCTTCAGTTCTTCAGTTGTTGATCTTCAGCACTTGTCTTCAGTACTTGAAGTCTTCAGTACTTGTATTCATCAGTACTTCAGACTTCAGTACTTATCTTCAGCACTTTGGGATCTTCAGCTGTTGTACTTCAGATCTTTGATCTTCAGCTGTTGATTCTTCAGACTTTGTCAAACTGCTGATGAAGGTCTTCAGCAGTTTTTGTGATTTCATGTGGGACTTAGAGGTTTTCCTGATCTTGGCTCATTAGTTCTTTTGGTCCAACACTTTTTAATGAGAAAACTTTTCCATGAGAAGACTTTTCATTAGAAAACTTTGTATAAGAAAATTTTCTCATAGGAAAACTTTTCATGAAAAAACTTTTTATAAGAAGACTTTTAATGCAAGATCTTCGTAGCAGTAATCGTCATTTGCGAAAAGTTTCTCTTGCGAAAACTTCACCATGAGAGAACATTATCCAGATACGAAAACTATGACCGATTTCAATTTTTTCAAAAACTTTGTAAAATGCGAGAACATTATCCAGATACGAAAACTTGTTAGTATTTGAAGGTCTTGGAACAAGTGTTTTAGCCTATACCTAGAAGATGCTGGATGATTTGAAGTTCAGTTCATAAACAGTGGTTTTTATTATGTTTGATAAAGTTTAGGATTCTATATCTACAACATTTGATTTGGTTCATTCATGAACTGAAACTTGAAAATGTAGGCTTATCTTATCTTACCAATAGGGACAATGATCGAATGGTTTAATTAAATGAAGAATCAAGATTGTTTGGTATTTTTGCTCTAAAAATATGGGCTTATCACATATTACATAGGGGGGAGAATACTTTACATGATCTAGTTCATCGTCGAAGAACCTTGTAATCAGATTGAATAATCGGGTTCTTAGGAAATCTGAAGTGGAAGTTGGATCTCTCTTTTATATGCCTAATAAAACTTAACTTGTAAGTAATTAAGATAGAATTGTTTAATCTTGATTCAGACATGATATTGTTTATGAAGCTATACATTCGGAAGAGGTTAAAGCTGAAGGGGAACAATAAAGGGAAAGATACCCGAGAATCAAATATTTCTTGAAGATGAGTGACTGAAACCAAACACTGCTTGATATCATAACCCATTGGGGGAAAATTTAAGAACTAGCCTTTATGGATCACAATATCAAGTGAAAAGAAAACACTCAAATCGTGTAAAAAATGCAAGGATACGAGAACTCCAAGATGATGGATAAAGATCTCATCACGCGAGAATTTAAAGTTATCACGTGAAAACTTGATGTTCTCATGCGAGAGCATCTGGATAGTATATATAGATGTTTTTTTTGTTGTATTTCACTATGTGTGATTTATTTTGTAAAAGTGCTCTGAGGGTGAGCGAAAATAGAGTTGTGTGATAGGCCGCCTGAGGGGAGCTCACCTCGGGTGGATCCGAGCTTCAACGATGTAAACTCGTCTGGTATTATAGTCATTTGATTAATAATGTTTTCTTGAGTTTTTTTAATTTCATCAATATCACACAAGAACACATCCCATAATTTGATTATCAAGTTCAATAAGGTGTTTACATTTACACCTGTGAACTCACTAACCTTGTTTTGACACACTTTAGCATATCTTCTCAAGTCACTGGCATGCTTAAGGATAGGGTTGCACATCTAAGGCTCATGTATCATCTTTATTACTTGAAATCAAATAAATTACATTTACTACTTTTCATTGGGAGCCTTGTTTTATGCATATATTACTCACGATTTACAAACATTTACCCTTCTGCATTGATTACATTGAAAACAATGTTTTACTCACAGATTATAGTCGAATGCTGATTTTAAATCACATATAATGTCGTTTGATACGATTTTTCTGAGATCCTGGTTTGTCACATGTCTCGCTGTACAAACCTGCCAGTGGATTTTAAGGGTTTGACATTTGAGAAATTCAGGGCATTTATCACTAAAGTAGAAAGTAAGTTTGATCTGAAAGTCAAAACAGTCCGGTTTGATAGAGGAGGGGAGTTTACCTCACAAGCCTTTAATAACTACCATGAACAAAAGGGTATGCTGCGACAACTAACTGCACCACACTCTCCCCAGCAGAATGATATGGTAGAGGGGAGGAACATGACAATTCTAAATGTGACCAAAAGTATGCTAAAGAAATGAATGTGCCTCAAGTCATGTGGGCAGAAGTTGTAAGGAATTCGGTACATATACTAAATTGGATCCCAACGAGAGCCTTGAGAAACTCAACACCCTATGAGGCTTTAAAAGGAAAAAGACCTCCGCTTAAACAGCTTAGATTGTTTGGGTGTGTAGGCCATTTGAAGGTGGTAAAGCCAAAGATACAAAAATTAAAAGATAGGAGTATGCCAATGGTGTATTTGGGTGTTGAACCAGGTACTAAGGCACACAGGATGTATGACCTAAAAGAAAGAAAGATAGCACTAAGTAGAGATATTAGGTTTGAAGAAGGAAGAAAGTATATATGGGATGATCATTTCAAGGATCTCAGTGAAAGTGATTCGGCTTGTGCTGAATTTATCATACATAATGAAGGAACAATTACATATGAGAATGTATTTGACAATGGGTGTGTCGGATTTGAAGAAGCAAAGATACAGAAATCTGGTAAAACTAGTCAGCAGGTGACAGCAAATAAAACACAAACACACCAGCAACAATAGAATTTAACAAGATAAACAAGAGTATATGTGTTACCTAAAAAGACTAAATGACTTTGTCCTGGATGGAACTATGTAGTGTGATCCACACATGTTCTAGAAAATAATAATGGTGCTCAAGAAGGAGAACTTATTTACTTTCAAGAAGCACTTAAAGAGAAAGAATGGAGACAGATTGTGGATGAGGAGATGGGAGCTATAGAACATAATAAAACATGGGTTCTCACTGAATTACATTCCAAATGTAAAACAATATGCTTGAATTGGGTTTGCAAGTTGAAGAGAGATACCAAAGGAATGGTCACTAAGCATAAGGCACAGTTAGTGACAAAAGGTTATGTTCAACAACAGGGCATAGATTTTGAGGAAGCCTTTGCACCAGTGGCAAGGATGGAGATAATTAGGCTGATACTTGCCTTAGCAGTAAAACAAAAATGGGACGTGTACCATCTTGATGTTAAAGCAACAATTATTCATGGGGAACTTAAAAAAATGTCTTTGTTCGACATCCAGACTGGTATGTGAAAGTAGCGGCTGAATAGAAAGCTTATGCATTCTCTAAAGCACTTTATGGATTATGACAAGCTCCTAGAGCATGGAACATTCATTAGATGAGGTGTTAAAGGAGTTGGGATTCTAGAGATGTCAACATGAACATGCAATATATGTGAAAGTAAGAGGATGATTCAATATTGCTCATAGGAGTTTATGTCGATGACTTGCTTATAACTGGTATTTACCAGACTGAAGTGGAAAGTTCAAGCAGCAGATGAAGTCAAATTTTGAAATGTTAGATTTAGGAAGGTTGTGTTATTAATTGGGTATTTGCAGGACCGGGTGAAGGGCTTATGCACTTGTACAACACAACAACATAAAGAGGAGAGTGTATTTCAACACTTAACAATTCAAATGGGGAACTGATAAGAATGAGTTTAGAGAACTTAGAAACACAAGATGTAAATGAGATAGAAACTGGAGCAATACACAAGCAGTTGGTTTTCAAGGTTTAAGTATATTGATCTTCTAGTTCCGTACAAAGAGGTTTACAAAGTTCAACTCAAAACTTACTTAGTTACAAGGACCAGAAAATACTTATACTATAACCTACAGCCGGCCGTACTTTGAATGCCAGCTGGATACATGAACTACACAACAAAGTCCATGTAGAGTCAAAAGGCAGATTGCCTTTTGACTAGTGACTATGACATGCCATAGCTTACATCCTAATATATTACAAAAAGGATAAAGTAAAGTTACAGACTCAAAACCTCAATGTACAGTTTACCAAAAGCATGGACCTTTTCACCAACTCATGAAAAGGTTGGTGACTTATTAGAGTGGCAGCGGAAAGTGGTTCAGCTTTAGGTAAAAAGTACATCAGATAAAGCATGTAATATAAAAGTCTTCGGAAGAAATCTGTCTTCAATGGTTGGCTTCGGAAGACTTTGTTTTTGAAGCTTCGGAAGACTTCATCTTTTGGCTTCGGAAGATATTGGTCTTGGCTTCGGAAGATTTCACACTTAGAATAATTTCCAAGTCAGTGTGAATCTTCCGAAGCATTCCACTTCAGTGTACATGTGCATGCATGCAGGAAAGACTTTAAGTGTTTGGGTTGCATCAGCCTTACTAATAACCTTACAGTATTGAAGTAATTCAGATTAGTGATGGCATTTTGAGTAAGCAAGCTGCTTATGCTGAGAAAATTGTTAGACTGGTTGGGATGGAAGGTTGTAATAAGACAAAATATCCGATGGAACATGGTCTTAAGTTGGTGAAGACTGAGGGAGCTACAGATGTAGATGAAATTGAGTATAGAAAGCTTGTTGGATCATTAAGGTATCTAACTCAAACAAGACCAGATTTAAGTTTCTTAGTTGGGTATGTAAGCAGGTTCATGCAGTATCTTAAAGAAGCTCAATTGAAGGAAATGAAACAAGTGATCAGGTATGTGAAAAGTACTAACAATATGATACCAAGTATAAGATAATTAAAGAGGGATCACTGCTTGGATATAATGACTGTAGTTATTTGACTGATGGAGATGATGGTAAGAGTACTATTAGGAATGTGTTTTACTAAAATGGATCACCAATATCATGGTTGTCAAAGAAACAATTAACAGTCACTTTGACTTCATGTGAAGCAGAATTCATGGCTGCATGTTCAGCAGCTTGTCACACTATATGGATACAAGGTTTGCTTGAAGAGATAACTAGAAAGAAATCTAAGAAAGTGACATTGTTGGTAGATAATACTTCTACTATAGCATTAATTAAAAATCATGTTTTTAACGATAGAAGTAAGCACATAAGTACCCGGAATCATTTCATACAAGAGAGCATTGAAAAGAAACAAATCCATGTTGAACATGTGTATGTAGATATGCAGAAACCAGATATTCTAACAAAAGCTTTGCCTTTGAATCAAGTTCTATGAAATGAGGTTTTTACTTCAGATTGAAGATTTGCAAGGAGTCTCTTGGAATTAGAGGGGAGTATGTTGGAAAGTTGATTCCAAGAGTGAATGGTTAAATAAACTTGAGGGGTTAGTCTGTAACAATTTGAAGGTTTGTTAGTCTTGTTTGTTGATTAGTTATTAGTTGTTGTTAAAGGATTTAAATTGTATAAGACGAACTCATCATCTTCTTCCTTTCT
Organism: Flaveria linearis; assembly: GCA_024085815.1. Taxonomy (NCBI): domain Eukaryota; kingdom Viridiplantae; phylum Streptophyta; class Magnoliopsida; order Asterales; family Asteraceae; genus Flaveria; species Flaveria linearis. The sequence continues at coordinate 47,030,941 of CM044008.1, read as the reverse complement.
TTGCAATTGTTCATCATTCATTTTCATAAATAACATTGAGTGAATTCTTGGTACATGTTCTTTAAACTTGGGGTTCAAATGTGTGAATTTGGGAGATTTCCGTTAAATACTAAAAATTTACACTTAAGGGATAAACTTAAATCCCTAGAGTTCCATATCAAAAATAGCAGGGTGATGAGTTTTGTGTTTGAGTACAATAAATTAGAAAGAAAAACGCATTTTTCAACAAAGTTTGATGCATCAATTCAGTTTTAATCCTTTGTTTAATCACCCAATGTAACTAGAGTCGTTTGAAATCTCTTGATGAACTCCATTGAAACCCAAGTCTCAATGGTAGGGATTTGATGCGTTTATTATACTCAAATTTCTAAAAACTGAGTTCCTTTATGGTATTTAATATCTTAATATCATATGTGACAAACATTTTCGCAGCAATTAAGTTCTAGTATGTGAACAAAGAAAGAACTTACTTGTTTCACTTATTAGTAAGTTTTGTTCAGTTTTGAGAATAATGAAGTTTTATGTTTTAACCATCAGTGATTGATGTAAATTTTATATGATCATTATTGGAATTAGTTTTAAAAATGTAAGGATCAATAATAACAACAATCGATCTCGTGAGGAGAATATGGAATGTAATCGCTCACGGTAAGTATATTAAGTAGAATCAAATGCACATGAACATAATAGTAGATAACTTTTAATATATTGCCCTCTGATTTGAGTGAATTACAGTATGTTTGAAAATCAGAAAATGACAAAAATCTGTCTAGTTACATTACAAAACTTCTATATATACTAAACAAGAATTTCTCGCGTGAACAACATGTTTCGCGCGACTTGATGTTTTTACACAAGAAGCAAGTTGTCGCACGGCAACTTCAGGTTCTCGTGTGACTTGATCTTGATCATCTTGATTTGATTTCCCGAGCCCCTAGGTTTAACCCCTAAAATATCCCCCTAGGCTTGGTAAATCAATGCGTTTTGAAGTCCACGTCTATAACCTTGTAACTACCCCCATAAGCATACATCTTGTTGTCTAGGGCCTTCGTAATCAACCAACCAAACTGTACAGCCAAAAAGTGAACTTATTCATCAGCTGCAATCGGACAAGCCTGCAACCTCATCACACCATCCCTTCCAAACTTAAGCAGATCCATAGGGTCGATGATACGAAAATCTTTATCTACACGATGTATTAACGTATGGCACTTCTCCTTCTCATAACTCCACCACATAAGCTTAGACAAGCTGTTAACTTGTATTGGAGATTGTATAGGTATCTTCCTCACATACCTTGGATGCTTATAAACCCTTATATTCATTGGCTTGTTCTTGTTTGGTTCAATCTAGGTCTCATCTTCAATGACTTTAGACTTTGCAGTTTTAAAGTCTTTGAAGTTGGTCTTGACGTGCCTCCATATCATATTCCCTATTCAGTTCCCCTTTCCATAATTACTTGGGTTGATGAATGTCACACCCTCAATATCCACGTGCGAGGATTTACCATGAGGCGTGTCAACAAACCAGGATCCCAGTCATTAGTTACTCAGAACGAAACTATATGCAACGTATAAAATAATTCAGAGTTTTTAACTTTAAACCATTTATGGAAGCGTTTTATAAATAAGTTCAACTCAAAGTACTGAAAATGTAAATTGTCAAAACACGCGGCAAAACATTATTTAAAACTTATAAATAGTAAAACAAATGTGTTGACATAATATGAGACTTTCCAAAGCATGCTGGAATGTGATGTGTTCTTACTGGCAGCCAGAGTTAACGACCTGAGAATAGCATGTTAAAAGAGTCAACACAATGGTTGGTGAGTTCAAGAGTTTGCGTTTAACATAAATAGTAACAGTTATAAAAAATAAGAGGTGCATTGAACTAGATTGCTAATCTAAATTCACAATTAATAACAATAGTGATTTCATGATAGAAGCTTCATTTGTTTGCCTCCTATCACAACCTACCAAGTAGTGATGAACGTTTGTGTTTAGGACAATATTGCACCCATATGACCCCGAGTCGCACGGGTGGGGCTTGTCAGGACCAATAGTACTACCCAACATTTCCCGCTAGTTACCAATATTAACGATCCAAAAGTATGAGGACTTTCAAGGTAAATTACACTATGTTAAACTATACATAACTTGCAACAGTGATGCGTTTGTAAACAAGTATGCTATCTCCCCCAAAGGAGAGACTGTATAAAAAGTGGGGCATGAACTCACCTGGTGTGCACTAGAATGATATTAAAGCTAACTTGAGAGAGAGAAAGACAACCTTCAGAGGTTACCTAGAACACTCAAGTACCTAAGTATGTGTACATAGAATCTTTAACAACACTAAGTGCTCAATTAACACATTGACCAAAGTTTTTAGAAAACAAGACTCATTCGACCTAGTTAACCCGTTTGACCCGTTGGTGACAAATTAGTTTAATGACCATTTAATCAAGTTTAGCAATGTATCATACATGATAATCATACAAGTAATCCACGTATATCCCATCATCAACTCTAGTCCTAACAAGATCCTTACACTACCTCAGTTTAGCAAAAACACATTGATCACCAGTTTCATACAAATCAACATTCATATCAATGATCAATTCCAATCCCAATCATGACTCCCTAATCACAAAAAATAATCCATGTTGTACATACTAAGTCATATCAACACATCATCCGTCATGCACACATATGGTATAAAACATCATACTTGTATTCATGCATATTTCCAAGCAACGTAGATTCTTCCAACTAGTTCATCAACCATCCAAACAACCCAATTAACACAATCCAAGGCATTAGACATTATCAATAAACATCCTAACATGATCCTATCATCATAAACATGTCCAATTTACAATATCCAATGATCTTTCATATTAAAGTTTCCCTTTTGGGAAAGTAATATCTCAAAATCAATCCAACACTCAATTTTTTCATGAATTCATCAACAACATACCTAATCATCATATTTCACAAATCTCATATCCAAAAGTTTGTTGGATTTCTAGCATAAATATCATAATCCCAACATCATCAAATCATCATATTTCACAAATCTCATATCCAAAAGTTTGTACTAATGGCAAGATTCTTGGATTTCTAGCATAAATATCATAATCCCAACATTCATACAACATAACTAACATCCTAACATCATGAATTCATCATCAAATCATCAAGTTCATGAAATAAAGTTACTATTATTAGTAAGTTATGAACTATACATCAAACCATGATTTTCTTGTATCATCCACGTAAACTAACATTAAGACAATCTAACTAGCATCACACAATCATCAAACAGTCAAAAATTCAACATTTTGAACCAAAATCGTACTAGGGTTTGGCCACCCTTCAAAAACCATGAAACACCCACAAACATCTAACCTTTAATCTTGTAATGGCCAATAATTGAACTTGCTAACGTGTTGTAATGCTTGAAACTAATTAAAATCGATGTTTGGTGCTTGTTCTTGATCATAAGATCACAAAGTAAGTGTGTGTTAGGGTGGTGTCACGGCCGAAGGCATGGGTGGGGGCTAGGGTTGGGTTTTTGTTTAAATAGTTTTAATTACATTTAAGTCCCTATTGTTTATACTTTATAAAAAAACTAATCTTTTAGCACTTTTCAAATAGTTTTCAACTACAAAACACAAGCATAAAAAACTAACAATAATAATTATGTATAATTTTCATTAGTCATAAAATATACAAAATAAATATAACACGTTGACACGTTACAAGGTAAAATTCACAAATAGAGTTTAAATCACTTAAGCACATAAGCATAACTTAACAATCACGTTATTGGTTAAGTTATTATCAGTTTATCAGATATAAGTGTTATAAGGTCACCAATGTTCAATGACAACTAGTGTGTGCTCATGACACGTGTATGCAAGCCTTAACAGAACTAACGGAGTTTGGTTACGGGAAATTACCGGATGTCACATTATCCCATGTTGAAAGAATTTTCGTCCTGAAAATTGCGTTACATGGTTGAGTTACATCACTGGTCTACTGCATTGGCATAAGAAAGGAATCAAAATCGAATGAGTTTTGGGTGAGCTGTGACATTATCATCATGTTGAAAGAAATTTCGTCCCAAAATTTAATCATTACCTTCACCGGTAGTGGTCGTTGTTTCGAATAGATAAGGATAATTAAGCTTCTTCCGGTCCTCGCATTCCCATGTGAACTCCGGTCCATGTTTCAAATTCCAACAAACCTTGAAGATTGGGATTTTGCTTTGTTTTAAGGTCATGATCTCTCGGTACATTACCTCAACCGGTTCTTTAGTGAATCATAATTGTTCGTCGAATTGTACCTCCTCGAGCGGTACAATAAAAGTCTCATCTACCTAAACATTTCTTCAAATTCGATACATGGAATACATCATGAATTCCACTCAATGAATCAGGTAGCCTCAATCGGTATGCCACCGGGCCAATTCTTTTGATGATCTCAAATGGTCCAACATACCGTGGGTTAAATTTCCCTCATTTCCTAAAATGAATTACTCCTTTCCATGGTGAGACCTTTAACAAGGCTTTATCGCCGACTTGAAACTCCAAGGGTTTCCTTTGTTTATCCGCGTAGCTCTTATGTCTGTCTTGGGTTACTGCCATACGATTTCTTATTTTTACTATCTCCTCAGTGGTCTCATGTACCAATTCAGGGCCAGTCAATTGACTATCACCAATTTCCGCCCAACAAACTAGTGACCTACATTTCCACCCGTACAACGCCTCAAACGGTGCCATTTGAATACTAGTATGGTAACTGTTGTTATAGGAAAAATATACCGAAGGTAGATGAACTTCCCAATTATTCCCAGAATCGATTACACATGCTCGTAACATATCTTCCAAGGTCTGTATAGTGCGCTCACTCTGTCCGTCAGTCTGAGGATGATATGCAGTACTCATGTCTAAGCGTGTACCTAGAGATTTCTGTAACGACTGCCAGAAATGAGAAGTAAAGCGAACATCACGATCAAAAATAATCAAGATTGGCACACCATGCTTAGAGAATACTTCCTTCAAATAAATCCGAGTCAACTTAACCATCTTATCCGTTTCTTTGATTGCTAAGAAGTGAGCAGTCTTAGTTAACCTATCCACAATTACCCATATCGTGTCACAGCCACTAGGAGTCCTAGGTAATTTAATAATGAAATCCATAGAGATCTGCTTCCACTTCCATAAAGGAATCTCGAGTTGTTGCAGTAATCCAGATGGCTTTTGATACTCGACTTTCACCTTCGAGCAGGTTAAACACTTGCTTACATAGGTAGCTACATCTGCCTTCATCTTAGGCCACAAATAGCGCGCCTTATGGTCGTGATATATTTTGTCTGAACCAGGATGTATTGAGTATTTGGATTTGTGCGCCTCATTCATAACCAAAACTCTCAAATTTCTATAGGCAGGCACCCAAAGTCTATCCATGAAATAACGAATCCCGTCAGCCTTCACCTCAAGCTGTTTATCCATCCCATGCAATGATTCAGACCCAATATTTTCTACTTTTAATGCTTCTATATTTTTCTTTGATTTTTTCAGGCAGTTGAGTGCTGATAGTAAGCTGTAAAGCTCGCACTTTTCTAGGCTTTGATGCTTCTTTACAGCTTAGTGCATTGGCAAGCACGTTTGCCTTCCCCGGATGATACTTGATAGCGCAATCATAGTCATTCAGTAACTCCACCCAGTGCCGTTGCCTCATATTTAGTTCGTTCTGCTCAAAGATATACTGAAGACTGTTGTGATTGGTGTGAATAGTGCACTTGGTACCGTACAAGTAATGTCTCCAGATCTTCAAGGCAAATACCAGTGCACCCAATTCCAAGTCATGGGTGGTATAGTTCTTTTCGTGAACCTTCAGTTGTCTCGAGGCGTAGGCTATCACCTTATCTCACTGCATTAAGACACAACCCAGTCCGTAAATGGATGCATCACAGTAAACCACGAAATCATCCGTCCCTTCCGGTAGTGCCAGTATCGGTGCGCTGCAGAGTTTCTATTTCAACAACTGGAAGGCTGATTCTTGACTTTCTCCCCCAATTAAACTTTGTACCTTTATGTGTCAAGGCAGCGAGGGGTTGAGCAATCTTGGAAAATCCCTCAATGAAATGTCGATAGTATACTGCCAATCCAATGAATTGACGTGTCTCACTAGACGTCTTAGGAACCGTCTAATTCTTAATTGCTTGCACCTTTGCAGGATCTACATGGATTCCTTTCTCATTCACAATGTGACCCAGAAACTGCACGTCTCGTATCCAGAAGTCACACTTAGATAATTTAGCATATAGGTGCTCCTTCTTCATTAATTCTAAGATCGATCGTAGATGCTCTTCGTGTTCCTCCTTGGTCTTAGAATAGATCAATATGTCATCGATAAACACAATAACAAACTGATCAAGATAGGGTTTGCACACGCGGTTCATGAGATCCATGAACACCGCTGGTGCATTAGTTAACCCAAACAGCATGACCATGAATTCATGATGGCCATAGTGAGTCCTGAATGCCGTCTTCGAGATGTCTTCTTCTCGGACTCGTAACTGATGATAACCAGATCGTAAGTCAATATTAGAATAGTAACTGGATCCCTGAAGTTGATCGAATAGATTATCAATATGAGGTAAGGGGTACCGGTTCTTGACTGTGACCTTGTTTAACTCCTAGTAGTCAATGCACATCCGAAAGGTGCCATCCTTCTTCTTAACAAAAAGGAAAGGGGATCCCTAAGGTGATGAGCTAGGTCGGATGAAGCCCTTATCTAGCAGCTCCTGAAGTTGTGATGACAATTCCTGTAATTCATATGGTGCCAATTGATAAGGTGGTCTAGTGATTGGGGCAGCACCAGGAGTCAACTCAATCTAAAATTCCACTTGGTGATGAGGTGGTAATCCAGGTAGGTCCTCTGGAAACACCTCTGGAAAGTCACGAACCACTGCAATATCCTCCATCTTCCTTTCCTCTTGTTGCTTGTCAGTCACCAAGGCCAGTATAGCTAGTCAACGTTTACGTAGCAACTTCTGCCCTTTCATGATTGATATGATGCCTATCACAGCACCACTCCTTTCTCCCTTGACCGAAAGAATTTCTCCATCCTCAAGAGGAATACGTAAAATCTTCTCATGGCACACTACCTCGGCCTGCTTCCCAGAAAGCCAATCCATTCCCAGAACCACATCAAAGCTCCCGAGTATAATGGACATAAGATCTATGTCAAAAACGTGTCCGGTCAGTTCTATCTTACAACCCTTGTGAACATGCGTGAGTGAATTTGTTTACCATCAGCTAACTCTGCGGTATAGGTGATATCCTAGGCAGTTGGCATATCATTCATACGACTACTGAATTTAGTGGAAATAAAACTCCTATTGGATCCAACATCAAATAATACAGTAGCACAACGACCATTAACAAGAAATTTGCCTATGACAGTAGTAGGGTCGTTTAAAGTCTCACCTGAACCCATAAAGAACGCTCTCCCTTTGGCTCCACCATTATTGCCACCATTGTTTCTACCATTCCCTGTATTGTTCTTATTATTCCTATTGTTTACTGTATCATTGCCATTTTCCTCAGCTGAGGGAAGTTCCTTTTGTAGTGACCTTCTTTCCCGCACCTAAAACAGCCCTTATGTGATTCTTGTGGTTGTTATGGCTTTTTCATTAGCTCGCCACGACAGTCCTCTACCGCGTGTCCCAACTCTCCACATCTTTGGCACTTGAAGTTATCACACCTACCAGTGTGATGGTAATTGCAACGATTACACTTAGGATACCTCCCTACGTATCCTCCTTGTCCTTGGTTGGTAGTGGCGGTCTGATTGAAACCTCGGTTGTTATCAAACTTCCTGATTATTGTTGATGTTGTGCTGCTGATGGTTGCTACAATAATAGGTTAGGGATCCTATTTCAATAAATAAAAATTGTTTAGTTTAATGGTTTAAACTAGCAACTAGAGTGTTTATCAAGTCACTTGTATCATTTACCAGCTGGTTGTGTAGCGGGCATTTGTGCAACATGCACTGCAGCCACTACCGCCTGCACATGCTCATTGATCAGAGTAGCCAGTTCTGCGGGGGTCACGTTAACCACTCTCACGCCGCGCCAACGTCTAGCGCCACGTCCAACACCACGTCCACGACCACGTCCTCTACCACCGGCTTCCATTTTCACTTTACATTCATAAACACCAATAATGAGCAACATGTAACATATTCATCTCATTAAAGCAGAGTAGATAATAAGATAATAAAGCAGTTCATCAACCACAATATATATAACCAAAATAATAACCATAGATAAATAAGTTGTAACCATTTCACAAAATATTCAATCAATGTCAAGAGTTTTAGTTTTTCAGTCGGGTGGGAAACAACCCTTCCCATATAGGTTTTCAAAGAAAAAAACTACATAGTCTAAGTCAAATAAAAGTGAAGATTAGTGTAGAACATCAGATCCATCACTGTCTTCCTCCATCTCATCGGGCTCTTCTTCCTCCACCGGGGCTTCTTCCGGTTCTTCCTCGTGGTCTTCTTCTTCCTCTTCCTCCAGGGCTTCCTCCGGTTCTTCTTCAGGGTCACTTCTTCACGCTCCGCCTCAGGTTCCACAGCTATGTGCATCGCCGTAAACTGTGCCTCCATGGCAGCAAGTCTCACCCCATGATCATGTATGGTGTCGTCTCAAGCCTCTAATCGGTGAGCCGTCTGAGCCCTCCTGACAGCCAAAGTGCGTTGATGTTGATAGCACTTGTATTGTAGGTCTTTCACCTCAGCCACTTCTTTCTTTGTCTCTCGCATCTGATGTCGTAGTTTGATGACCAACCCAGTAAGCCACTGAGTGTGCAGTTTCTCTATGTCCAAGGCAGCAACCAAAGCTGCAATCATCTGCTCGATAGATTGTTTTATCGGAGGGAGGGAAAGTGTAGACTGCTTAGAACTGTTCCTAGTCCTTGGCCTCTAGGTAGGCACGCACTCCCTATACATCATTTGGTCCACATATTTAGGATAAAATTTCCAATCCCGTGGGGCATCACGTTCCATCAGCGCGAACGGTTGATCCGATTATATCTCTCAGGAGGGTAGTCAAGTCGAGGCCACTAAGGAATTCGGTCGGGTATAGGAGGAGAATGAAGGGAATCAGAACATGTAGGCGAATCAAAACCTGCTGGTCTCTTACCCGCAACTCGTGAAGATGATGCCATACTGTAGAGTACGTGATATGTATGCCAATGAGTATATAGTAGGGGAATAAAGAACAAGTAACTAACTAACTATGTGCGGTTATAGACTAGTGTGTATGTAACCTAGTTCCCCATAATCAATGGCTCTGATACCAATCTGTAATACCCTCAAAATCCACGTGCAGGGTTTTACCGCGAGGCATGTGAACAAACCAGGATCCCAGTCATTAGTTACTCAGAATGACACTATATGCAATGTATAAAATAATTCAGAGTTTGTAACTTTGAAACATTTGCGACAGGATTTTATAAATAAGTTCAACTGAAAGTACTGAAAATGTAAATTGGCAAAACACGCGCCAAAACATTATTTAACACTTATAAACAATTAAACAGATGTCTTGACACAATATGAGACTTTGCAAAGCATGCCTGAATGTGATGTGCTCCTACTAGCAACCAGAGTTAACGACCTGAGAATATCATGCTAACAGAGTCAACACAATGGTTGGTGAGTTCAAGAGTTTGCTTTTAACATAAATAGTAACAATTATAAAACATAAGAGGTGCATTGAACTAGATAGCTAATCTAAATTAACAAGTAATAACAATAGTGATTTCACGATCGAAGCTGACATGTGTTTCGTTTGTTGCCTCCAATCACAACCTACCAAGTAGTGATGAATGTTTGTGTTTAGGACAATATTGCACTCGTTTGACCTCGACTTGCATGAGTAGGGCTTGTCAGGCCCAGTAGTACTACCCACCATTTCACGGTAGTTACCAATATTCACGATCCGAAAGTGTGAGGACTTTCAAGGTAAATTACACTATGTTAAACTATACACAACTTACAATAGTGATGCGTTTGTAAACAAGTATGCTATCTCCCCCAAAAGAGATAGTGTATAAAAAGTGGGGCATGAACTCACCTGGTGTGCACTCAAATAATATTAAAGCTAACTTGAGAGAGAGAAAGACAACCTTCAGAGGTTACCTAGAACACGCAAGTACATAAGTACGTGTACGCAGAATCTCTAACAACACTAAGTGCTTACCTGGTGTCAAATAATATTAAAGCTAACTTGAGAGAGAGAAAGACAACCTTCAGAGGTTACCTAGAACACGCAAGTACATAAGTACGTGTACACAGAATCTTTAACAACAGTAAGTGCTCAATTAACACATTAACCAAAGGTTTTAGAAAACAAGACTCATTTGACCTAGTTGACCCATTTGACCTGTTGGTGACATATTAGTTTAATTTCTATTTAATCAAGTGTAGCAATGTATCATATATGATAATCATAGAACTAATCCACGCATATCCCATCATCAACACTAGTTCTAACAAGATCCTTACACTACTTCAGTTTAGCATATTCACATTGATCACCAGTTTCATACAAATCAACATTCATACCAATGATCAATTCCAATCCCAATCATGACTCCCTAATCACAAACAATAATCCATGTTATACATCCTAAGTCACATCAACAACATCATCCATCATACACACATTTGGTATAAAACATCGGACTTGTATTCATGCATATTTTCCAAGCAACCTAGATTCTTCCAACTAGTTCATCAACCATCCAAACAACCCAATTAACACAATCCAACGCATTAGACATCATTAATAAACATCCTAACATGATCCTAGCATCATAAACATGTCCAATTCATAATATCCAATGATCTTCCAAATTAAAGTTTCCCTTTTGGGAAAGTAATATCTCAAAATCAATCCAACACTCAATTCTTTCATGAATTCATCAACAACATGCCTAATCAAGTCCATGATAACATCTAGACATAACCAACATCATCAAATCGTCATAGTTCACAAATTTTATATCCAAAAGTTTCTACTAATGGCAATGTATGAACTACATGATCAATTCTTGGATTTCTAGTATAAATATCATAATCCTAACATTCATACAACATAACTAACATCCTAACATCATCAATTCATCATCAAATCATCAAGTTCATGAAATAAAGTTACTAATATTAGTAAGTTATGAACTACGCATCAAAACCATGATTTTCTTGTATAATCCGCGTAAACTAACATCAATACAATCTAACTAGCATCATACAATCATCAAACAATCAAAAATTCAACATTTTGAACCAAAATCGAACTAGGGTTCGGCCACCCTTCAAAAACCATGAAAAACGCATAAAAATCTAACCTTTAATTATGTAATGGCCAATATTTGAACTTGCTATTGTGTAGTAATGCTTGAAACTAATCAAAATAGATGGTTGGTGCTTGTTCTTGATCGCAAAATTTCAAAGTATGTGTGTGTTTAGGTGGTCTCGCGGCCAAAGGGGTGGGTGGGGGCTAGGGTTGGGTTTTTGTTTAATTGGTTTTAATTACACTTACCATTTAGGCCCCTATTGTTTATACTTTATAAAAAACTAATCTTTTAACACTTTTTAGTTAGTTTTAAACTACAAACACAAGCATAATAAACTACCAATAATAATTATGTATAATTTTCACTAGTCGCAAAATATACAAAATAAATATAACACGTTGTCACGTTATAAGGTAAAATTCATAAATAAAGTTTAAATTGTGTAAGCACATAAGCATAACTTAATAATCACGTTATTGGTTAGGTTATTATCAGTTTATCATATATAATTGTTATTAGGTCACCAATGTTCAATGACAACTAGTGTGTGCTTAGGACACTTGTATGCAAGCCTTAACGGAACTAACGGAGTTTGGTAACGAAAAATTACCGGAGGTCACAATAAATGAAACACGACCCATTGCATACAAACCTGATGCTCTGAGTGTATGAAAGTCATGTTTGTCTTATAATACTCTATCGCTCTGGCTCATTTCTTAATCACATTAACTTCTTCTCAGCATCATACGCACAACTAAGTATCCGTTCTGAGTTTTCGTACCTTGTGAAAGGTTTGGAATGTCTTACTATTTGTATATAAGCTGGCGGTGGAGGAGTCTCAACAATAATATTCCCGACCTGACGTACAACACTGTGACCAGTTTGATCTGCTGTCTTCACACTCGTTTCACCCACAGTTGACTTTCGAACAATTTCTCCTTCTTTAAACGAAATATTAGAAAATATGTCCTTAAGACTATTTTTGAATACATCTGTGTAGTCTACTGTCTCCTCAAAGTCATCAAATGAACCAAAATCTTCATCTTCATGCTTAGCAATCAATCATTGCTGGAAAGAGTAAAACTCTTTCTCATATGACGCTATCATAGCAGGATCTAAAAATGTATAATGAACTGTATCATCGGGACTAGGTCTTGAGACATTGTCAATACAAGATGTTAAAGAAGCACTAGTAGATGAACCCATATCTCCCCCTTGATCATCATCATCATCATCATCCTTTTTATCAGCATCTCCCTTATTATTATCTCCTTTATCACCATCATCATCCTCATCATCACCGTCATCATCCTCTTCATCACTGAATCCGGAGTCTATCTGATCTAAATCATCATCATTCACTGGACCAGGAATAGACATAACATGCTCAAGCTCTACAAATGACTCTCCAGTGAACTGTAAATGTTGATCCTCAGTAGCCTGAATAGGAACTAATAAATGAAGGCTCTTGATCAGCATCAGTAGTCTCTGTTGTCCTTTCTGTATCAACAGGATCAACAACACACTCTGTATCAGTGACAAGATTATCAGTAGGTTCAAACCCAATAGTTTGTTGTCTACTAGATTCTTCAACTTTCATGGTGTTAATGACGAATCGACACGGGAAGTGAGATCTTGCAGATTCTATTCCATGATTTGAATGTAACTAAACATAAACTGCTGTTGACCCTCTAAACTCTTTATCCTTTCATCCTTCTCTTGCAAAGTCTTACACAAATCAGTAATTAACTATGTCTTCTCAAACATCTCCTTCTCTAACTCGCTAACCCTTTGCTCTAATATAACCCTAGTGGGTGAAAATGATGCAGACTCTAATTTTGATCGAGGCTCTAGAGTAATATTTAGAAAATTAGGTGTAGAAGCCTCACTTACTATGACAGGAATATCTGACATAGGAACATCACTAGTCGACACAGTGGTCATTGGGGTCCGACGCTTTCTCAACACTCCGCATCCTCTACCCCTCCCACGTGGACTATCTCCTGCTCTCTTAGCCATTCTTTTCTTTCTTCCTCTAGTAGTAGGTACATCCTCAGGGATATAATCAGTATCACGTTCCTCACAGTGCGTTTGATAGCAGTTTCTTCCACTCTTGGATGCTCTTTCAAAACATAAGGTACGTTCCCAATCTGGTCACTATCTGTTTTGTTGGTACATATGTCCCTAGTTCTAGTCTAGTGAGCTTCAATGTAATAGACTTTCATCTTGTAACACATATGTAATGTTTTATCAATGAAATGAAAGCCTCTTCTATGAATATTTATTAGTTGTTTAATGTCATATCTATTAATTTTATTTATTGTTACACGCTTATATGAACATGTTATATAGGTTTACAGTTGTTAGATATGGTTCTGAATCATTAAAGGTTCAAGGATGTGTTTAACTAAGCATTCTGATTCAGTCGCACGACCGGACCATGCGAATGGCCAATCGCACGACTGAACCAGGTGATTGAGTCAATCGGACGATTGAGTCATAAGACTGACTCAGTCGTACAAATGAATCAATCGTATGACTCAGTTGCACGACTGAGCCAGTCGCTTGGCTCAGTCGTACGAATGAGAGCTGTAACCTATAAATACCACTTAATTCGTGGAAAAACGGAACACTTCGATAATTGACAACCCTAGCTGTCCCAGTTCGCACAGAGCGTCCCTTCCAACTTCACAGAGCATTTAAGATAATTCCTACTTCATTCTTAACGTATTCTAATCGTTAGGATTGATCCGGTTAACGTTCTCCCTGATTGGATCGCCAATCAAATAGAATTCCGCGCTATTTGATTCGGTTTCACGTAGAATCAGTTAGTACTCCATCCGTACACGGTCCTAACAAGTGGTATCAGAGCGTTGGCTCTTGATTCTTCGTGGATTCAATCTTGTTTTAGAAGAAGTCAACGTTTTTAAGCGAAAAGATCCGTTCTTTCTGCTCAAAATCCAGCTTTTACGTGTGCATGCTTTGAAAATTGAGTCTTTTTCGAGTTGCAGTCGTCTAGGGTATTCAAAATTGTGTTTTAGGTCGAATTGTGTGAGAAAGGTTAAAAAATTTTGAAGTCAGCAGTCTCAGTCGCACGATTGACTCAATCGCACGACTGAACTCCAATCGCCCAGTTCAATCGCACGATTGGACCAATCGCTCGTTCAATCGCACGATTGTCCCAGTCGTTCTGCTCATTTGCACAACTGCCCTAATCGTCTGCCTAGTCGTACGACTCAGCTCAATCGCACATTGATTGTCTTAGTCGTCCTTCAGTCGCCTCTCTTAGTCGCATACACAGTTTGTTTTTCATGTTTAAGACTACTTCATTATGGACTCAGAGAACTTTGCATTCTTAGCAGGGAAGGACTCCAGGATTCAGAACCTTTTGATATTGGAAAATGAGTTAGGAACCATAATAAACCACCTAAGCTATTGTCTCTTGATGAATTTCCTCAATGGAAACAAAGGTTTGAGATTCATCTTAATGGAATGGATACAAATCTCTAGAATGCTATTGAAACTGGCTACCATATGCCAGATGGTGCTGATGGTATACCCCTTATTTGAGTGGACTAAGTGATGCACAAAAGATTGCTTATAATGCAGAGAAGAAAGCCTATGCTAATTCCCAAAGACATCTTCCATCAATATTAGAACATAAGCAGAGTAAAAAGTTATGGGAGGCTCTTGAGAAGAGATATGAAGGTAATTCAACACTCAAGTCACTGAAGGCGAAAGCGTTGAAGAAAGAATTTGACAACTTCTCTTCTATTGGGAATGAAAGCTTGGATGATATAATAGATCGCTTCTATCATTTGATGAGTGAACTTCACACTCATGGTGTTACAACGTCTAAAGAAGAAAAAGTAGCAAGTTTGGCTGATGGGCTACCAAAGAAGTGGGATTCATTCATTTCCACTCTAAGATATAACTCAGTGCTGGAGACTTTGGATATAAATGATTTCATCCTGAAAGTGAGAGAAGAAGAGGTGAGACACAAGTACAAGACAAAGAAAGGAGCATACACTCAGGATCCATCTCTCTACAACGTTACTCCTACTCCAACTGCCAAATCCTCCAGTGCCCCTTTGTAGACTGCCTTTGTGTCTAATGCATCATCTGCAACTGGTCAAAGCTCATCGTCTGGTGGTGAGTTACATGTTTCATCAGGGGTTCAACAAAGTTCTACAGTTGCTCAATCGACGAAGTTAGTGACAGAAAATCTGGGCAAAGTAACTGTGGAAGTGGTTAAGGAGCACATGGACCTACTTGCTGCTGTGGTTCATTCTTATGATGGTTTAGTCACAGGGAAGATTGGGAACTGCCACTTGGCTGATGAAGACTATGAGTAGGTGATGAAAATGAACTGGAAAGAATGGACATAATGTGGGCTCTCGCAAGTGCTGTGCGACGAGCAAAGAAGTTTGTGAAGAAGACGGGACGAAATCTGGTGGCTACCAAAGATACTACTTTTGGATTCGACAAGTCTAAAGTCACCTGTTTCAACTGTGGTGAAAAAGGACACTTCAAGCGGGAATGTGTCAAACCGAAGAAGACTGGCAATGGGAACCCGTTCTCGTCCTTTAACAAACAGGATAAAGAGAAAAAGACAGCTTCAACAAGCAGTGATTCAAAGGCAATGGTTGCTCAAGGTGATGAAGGATAGGACCGGTCCTTCCGATTCTTAACTGATGGTGAAGCCAACATTGCTTCTGTTGAAGATCTGAATGAAGACTCAGCGAGTGAGGGGGAGAACTCAGTTGAGCTAGACACTGCTGATGTGGATGAGACCTTAGTTGATGTTAATCAACTTGTTGAAAATTAACTGAATGCTGAATCTACAGCACAACCGGAACCTCAAAATGCTTTCATGGCTGGAACGTCTACATCTGCACAGGTAGAATCAAAGGATTATCTATTTATTAAACATGCTTGCGTTGAATGTGATAAATTTAGGGAAAGCATTGATTTGAAATTTGCTAGGTTATTAGATCATAATGATAATTAGTAAATGACTTAAAATTGTGCACTGAGGCAAATAGAGTGTTAAAACAAAACGAGAGCAGCTATAAGGAGAAAATTGAAGCGTTAAAGAAACAACTGAAAGAAACTGAGGTTGTCGCGTTTAACCAAGAAAACGATATAAAGTTTTATTTAAAGACAATTGAGGAAACTAAAAAGGATAGAGCTGTTTTGCAAGTTGAAAATGAGTCTTTAAACCAAAACTCTACAGTCTAGCTAGTTCTTCTCATATTTTGAAAAACTTGGTTAAGGAATGCAACAACGGGGAAGGGTTGGGTTATAAGGTTGTGCCACCACCACATGAGACCCTTTTGAACACCAAACAACATCCTATTAATAATAATCCAATAAAGGACCATGTGGTGACTACTCCTCTGGTCAGCGATCCGGACACAGCAGTTAAACCTGCTCCTCTGGCTCCTGATCAGACAACTTCAACATCAAACACAACTGGTAAAACCATTACTGAAAACTGGGTGGAAGAGAATGTTCAAGCATCTCTTGGGTTGGGTTTAGAATCTGCTACCACACAACCTAAGATTTTCAAAACCACTCAAACTAAACCGGTTAAGCAAGATAACAATCATCTTTAAAGACAAAACCCCCATAACGTTAAACAAGTAAAATTTGTCAAGGAAGGTGAAAATCAAAGAAGCGAGACCAAAAAGTCAGTACCTGAAGTTTACTCACCGCCCCACAAGAGATCTCCTAGTCCTGTTGAAAGGAGATCATGCTATACTTGTGGACAACGCGATCACATCTCTTCAAACTGTCCACGCTATCAGACACCTAAAATTAAAATTGAACTAGACAATGAAGTTAAACAGTTTTCAAAACAGAGATTTAAGACTCCCGTTAGATCTAAAACACCAGTTAGATCTAAAACACCTGTTAGGTCTAAAACACCTTCTAGGTCTTTTCCCTCTCCTCAACGCCACAGACAACACAGACAAGTCACTGGTAAGTCTGTGATGCCTGATGTGAAACCTGTTTTTGAAACTAAACCTAAGGTTCAAACTGTAAATCAGTCATCGGTTTACCACAAATAATCCTTTCACAAGGATGGTTTGTGGAAAGCCAAATCATCTAAAATGTCTGAAAGCATGGATAAGTTGAAGATTGAGGTCCCACCTACTGATAAAGGGCAGTGGGTCGAGTTCGTGATGTGTGATGCCTCTGGGAAACCCAAGCCAGTCAAGGCTTGGGTCCCCCTCCTTAACTAATCATTTTCTATTATGTGCAGGTTGTCCGCTATAGTGCTTCTACCAACACATGGATAGTTGATAGCAGAGCATTCAGACACATAATAGGAAATCAGTCTCTCCTTTATAATGTCAAACAAATTAAAAGGGGACACGTTTCTTTTACTGGAAACAAAGGAGGATACATTACCGCACAAGGAGAAGTAGGTAATCAAAGGTAAGGTTTGATAAAGTTAATTTCATTCAACAATTGGAAAACAATATGCTTTCAGTATCTCAGATATGTGACAAGGGCTTCAAAGTTATGTTTGACAATCGGAAGTGTTACATTCTGAAGAAAGAGATGGAGATTCCAGAGGAGCAGGTATTAATGTCAGCATCTAGGTATAATGACCTGTATGTACTAGATATGTCTAATGCTTCTACTAGTGTGTCTACTGTTCAATGCTTTTTGTCTAAAGCTACAGAGAAGGATTCCATCTCATGGCATAGGAGAATGGGACACATTAATCATAGGAAGATGAATCATCTGATTCATAACAACTTAGTTGATGGAGTTCCTGTAAAGAACTTCAAACTTCCTGATTTTTGTGTCTCGTGCAAGAAGGGAAAGCAGACCAGGAAATCTCACAAGACCAAGCACGTCAATTCTATTGAGATACCCCTGGAGCTATTGCATATGGATCTATTCGGTCCTGTTAGCACGAAGAGTATCGTCGGAGACTGGTACTGCTTTGTAGTCACAGATGACTACTCACGGTTCTCCTGGGTGATGTTTCTGGAAGCAAAGTCAAAAACCTTTGAGTCATTTAAGGTGCTCGTTACTACACTGGAGTCTATCTACAAGCTGAAGGTTAGGAAGATTCATTCAGACAATGGAACAGAGTTCAAGAACCAATTGATGGATGTTTTCTGCAAAGAAAAGAAAATTGCTCATCAGTTCATCTCTGCATACACACCACAGATGAATGGAGTTGCTTAGCGGACGAACAGGAGCTTGATCGAGACTGCCAGGACTATGTTGGCAGATTCAAAGCTGCCAGTGCAGTTCTGGAATGAAGCTGTTGCCAACGCATGCTACACACTTAATCGTGTGTCAGTTGTCAAGAGGCATGAGAAGACTTGCTATGAGTTGCTTCAGAAACGTAAACCTAACCTGGAGTATCTGGAACCATTCGGAGCTCCATGTACGCTACTAAAGAAAACTCCGGAGAGCAAGTTCAGTGAAAAGGCAGATCAGGGGATCTTTCTAGGATACAGCATACCAGATAAACAAGTTTACAACAACTCAACTAGTCAGGTAGAAGTATGGTGCAATGTCGACATTCAACGATTCACCATTCCCCCTGCTGGAAAAGGTCCATCGTCGTTCTTCGACTACGATGTCTTTTTCAAATCATTCAACCTTCCTCAGATAGACTCAGATGAAGAGATTGCTACTCAGATGATGCACGATGTTCTAAACATACCAAATCTGGATACTAGCAATACAACACCCACGAGTGGTTCATCGGGATCTTCACCAGCTGATCAGGACGAGAGTGATGACTCATCAGATGATAAAGAAGTAGCTGAGACAGGGATTGAGCATAATGTTGATCAAGAGGAAAGCTTATCAGCTGCTGAACATGCATCATGAAATACGGATACTGAACCTCATGTCACAAATCTGGATACTGAAGTTGTCGTCCCTACGACACCTGTGACTAGGATCAGTACGAATCATCCGCAGGAGACTATTATTGGCGATTTACACTCCGGTGTGCAGACGAGAAATCAGTTGTACTCTGCTGATTACGCTGCAATTATGGAAAAGGGCTACGCAAATGATGGAGCATTCAAATGCTTTGTATCTCAAGTCGAACCAAAACAAGTAAGCGATGCCCTGGAGGATGAGGCCTGGGTCAATGCTATGCAAGAGGAGCTGCTATAGTTCAAGAAGCTTGGAGTGTGGACACTTGTTGACCGGACGAGAGGAGTAAAAGTGATAGGCACCAAATGGGTGCTACGCTGCAAGAAGGATGACCAAGGTGTCGTTATCAGAAACAAGGCACGATTGGTTGTTCAAGGCTTCAGACAAGTCAAAGGAGTTGACTATAATGAAGTCTTTGCACCAGTAGCTAGAATGGAAGCAATCCGCATCTTTCTAGCCTACGCATCTTACATAGAGATCAAAATCTATCAACTAGATGTAAAGAGTGTGTTCCTTCACGGGGAAATTCGTGAAGAGGTCTACGTCAATCAACCCGAGGGATTCGAAGACCCTTACCATCAGGACAGAGTCTACAAGTTGGACAAGGCTCTGTATGGGCTACATCAGGCTCCTCAAGCTTGGTATGAAAAGCTCTCCACCCACCTGGTTAAACACGGGTTTCACAGGGGTGTGATTGACTGCACGCTGTTTATCAAGGAAAGAGACGGAGATTTACTGATGGTGCAAATTTATGTGGATGACATTATCTTCAGTTCACGAAACGAAGATCTGTGTAAAGAATTCGAATCTGTGATGAAGGCAGAATTTGAAATGAGCGCCATGGGAGAAATGAAGTTCTTCCTGGGATTACAGGTGGATCAGACACCTACCGGTATTTTTCTGCATCAGACTAAGTATGTCGGAGATATTCTTAGTCGATTTGATATGGAAAATGTCACTGCTGCCGGTACCCCACTCGCCACGAATCATGATGTGGCTCCTGATGAGAATAGGGATCTGGTGGATGCCACTATGTATCATGGGATGATCGGATCTCTCATGTATCTCACTGCCTCGCGTCCAGATATCATGTATGCCACATGTCTATGCTCCAGATATCAAGCAAAACCGAAAGTAAATCATCTAATCGGGGTTAAAAGAATCTTTCGTTATCTGAAGGGTACACCAACACTGGGGTTGTGGTATCCTTATGACGATGACTTCGAGCTAACGGCGTATAGTGATTCAGACTGTGGCGGCTGCAAGATGAACTTCAAGTCTACATCAGCAGGGTGTCAGTTTTTTGGAAGGCGTTTAGTCACGTGGCAATGCAAGAAGCAGACCTCGGTTGCATTATCAACCTGTGAAGCTAAATACGTTGCTGCTGCAAGCTGCTGTTCTCAGCTTATCTGGATTCAACAGCAAATGCGGGACTACGGTTTGCAATTCTCTAACACCCCTATCTATGTTGATAACTCTGCTGCCATAGCTGTAACTAAAAATCCGGTTCAACACCCTAAAACAAAACACATTGGCATAAAGTATCACTTCATACGCGACTGCTATGAAAAACAATTAATTGATGTGGTTAAGATAAACACGGATTTTCAACGCGCTGACCTCTACACCAAACCATTTGATAAACCCAGATTTTTCTATCTGTTAGAGGTCAACGACGTGAAAAAGAAAAGTGACATTATCTCCGAAGACATAGATGCATAGTCCGACACTAGTTCAGTTTTTTATTTTATTTTATTTTTTAATTTCCTTGTCTAATAAAAATCCAAAAAACACAAAAAGATTTTCTGTTTTAGAATTTTAGGGGGAGATTAGTTTACTTGCAGTATTTATTTACTTAAAAAAAAGGGGTGGAAGGGCAGATAAGCTAAAAGGCGAAAACAACAAAGATAAGACTGTGATTCTACACAATGGAAAGTGATAGTACACAGGTGTCTAGTTACTTGGAACAACAAAAAGATTTTAAATTTTTGCAATTTTAGTTTAAATTAAATCACAGAAAATTGTTATTCAGAGAACTCTAAGTGTAACAAATTGGGAAAATGATAGTACGCTTGGGTGTTACTGTAATTACACGGAGAAAGTTGATCTAGGGAGGTGCGAGTTCACTATACGATGAGTCGGTAGATTCAACATGATAGACCAGTAGACACCATTGGTGAACACAATTTAAACTAATCTGTTCAACCAACTGTGGGTTCCCATCTTATCACTGATTAACACAATCAGTTATTTCCAATAAGGGATGACGAGCAAATTAACGCACCTAAAAGTGTGCGGATGACCATAAAAAGAGCAAAGCATGGAAAAAAATTGAAATTAAGTGCAATCAAGCTGATAACATATGTTGTTGGTGCGTTATGTGCAAAAGAAAATAAGAAATGCTCTAACAAGGAGATAGGTTGTGTGCCTCTCTATTGTGCGATGGCACGGACCTGAGGATAAGCATAACCTAGATATTCTAGAATTCACTGTTGTTTTCCGCCTCTCTGCTATGCGGTGGCACTGACCTGAGGCTTGGCTACTCTTTGAAAGTTCTAAGAATAGTCTCTTCTTGTCAAAATACCCGTAGACCGCTCAAAAGTCTCCTGAGGAATGTTGATTACTATATAAGCGTGGGATCCACAAATGTTGGTTGAAATAATATAAACTAATACATCACCAATATGTGCCAAAAGTCTGTGTATGGATTTAAGTGGACAAGTACACTGACAATCGTCGTGGATGCACAGTCTGATGTTGATAATCAACGTGTGTTACGTATCAGATCAAGCATGATTCTCAGTTAGAATTTAGAAGTCTCAGATGAATGAGATACTGTGATATGTAAATATGCTAGTTTCCATTGCAATAAATGTAGAAAAAATTCCAAGTAATTGAGTTTATGCCTGTCTGATTCCATAAGAATCTGTCTTGGAAATGATGTTAATGATAATAGGCTCATCTACCCAACTCTAAGAAAATCACAAAAACATGTTTATTTTCTTACTTAGTTGAGTCTTTTAATTTATTTGTAAAGTGTGTCAGTATCGGACTGTGCTATGCTACTCATTACAGAAAATGTCACAAATATGAACTTAACGTTAATCTAAAATCAATTGTTTCTGAAAAAGTAAATGGATCATGTCTGAGATGATCAGGTGGATAAATGGATCATGTCTGAGATGATCAGGTGGATAAATGGATCATGTCTGAGATGATCAGGTGGATAAATGGATCATGTCTGAGATGATTAAGTGGATAAATGGATCACGTCTGAGGTGATCAAATGTTGCTTTAATCTTAAAGTGGTCATGTCGGAGATGATCAAATTGGTCAAAAAGTTTTATCTATTGAAATAATGGTATAAGTGTTTATGGGTCAAAAGGGCAAAATTTCATACGAATGACCCATTCGCACGACTGGACCATGAGAATGAACCAGTCGTACGAATGGACCATACGAATGAGCCCAATCGCTCGATTGGAAGTAACCGACTGTGATCAATCGCACGAATGAACCTCAATCGTACGACTGGTGATGACTGAATGGACGAGTCGTACGACTGAAGCTCAGTCGCACGACTCAATCGTGCGACTAGGTTCAGTCGCACGACTGGAGTGTGCCCTAGTATAAATAGAGGGTGAATCGGCCTCAGTTGCTCCATTCACTCAAATCGCCCCCAAATCGTACGACACAACCCCACTTTGCCAAAATTCAATTTGATCGATGTTGACCTTTGTTTGTTTCTCTCTGATGTTGGTATTGATTATACAGGTACTACGCGATGTGGTGCATCACTAAAATCCGTTCCTACACGTCAAATGGATCTAAAATGTGACCTAACAGTAACCGGACTAAAAAGTGACTAATAAACCACTAAAACTAAGCTCATTGATCAAGTTAAAGTTAATAGGTGTTTAGTCGGACATTTGCAAGACTATTGAGCCATTCCTCAACGTTTAATATCACGAATCGCTCAAAAATCAAATTTGAATGGGCAAACCGTCAGTCATGCGATTGGACACACTGATGAACTCCAATCGCACGACTGAGCAAGACGACTAGACTCAATCGCACGACTGAGATGGACGAATGGTTCAATCGTACGACTGAACCATGCGTCTAAGCTCAATCGCACGACTGAGGTAAATGCATGAGCAATCGCACGACTAAGTCCAATCGCTTGACTCAGTCGCATGAATGAGCTCAATCGCATGACTAGAGCTTAGTCGTCCAGCTCAGTCGCACGACTACATTCAATCTCTCAGTTAGTCGCACGACTGAACAAGATGTTCAATTACGTGAAACAAGTCTGGAATACTTTGACACGTACTAACGTTTATTTACTTTGCGTCACAGATGGCGAGCAGATGGCCTATGAGCTCTAAGCACAACATTTGTGCTTATCTCGACCTGACTTCCCGCAACTCTGCGGAGTTTGCTGGGATCATCTCGTTTCTACGATGGTCGAGGATCTTTCGTGCGATCTCAGCGCCTTTCACTCCTTACCGATCGATACAGCAGGCGTTTTGGGAAAACGCTGCTGTAGACCGGTCTACCGATCCCTACACTATCAGGAGCTTGATTTTTGGGGAGGCAATCCAGATCACCGAAGAGGATATACAGACGCTTCTTGAGTTCGGGGATGATGCAGATTGCCCCACTAGATTACATCCCCTTACCGTCCGTGGCTGCTTCATGAGAGCCAAGTATTCTGGGGACATCAACACAAGTATGCTCAACAAGAGCAACTTGTGCCCCCAGTTCAAATACTTGGCACATGTACTTCTTAGATGCATCGCATCAAGGAAGGGCGGTTTTGATGAGTTGTCAAACCAGATGCAGAATGCATACGCTGTACTGGTGCTGAACCATCCTTTCAGCTTCTCCAGGATGATCTTCACCTACTTGGTGGAGAACATCGAGGCCAAGGGGAAGGAGAGTTTCTGTATGTACCCAAGGTTCATTCAGATGATTATCGATCAGAAACTCTCCCAGCTGCCTAAGGAGAAAGATGATGCAGTCGTGTTGGAAGTTATGGATGATACGACGCTAGGGAGAATGAGGGTATACCGGGGGAAGCAGCTGAAGCCCCCGGTGAGGAGATTGTTTGGGCATTTGGCCCGTGAGGATTACGTGGCGCCAGCTAGGAAAAAGTGGCGTCACGATGATAGCGATTCGGGCTCGGAGCCGATAGCGGTTCCGGATGATGATTCAGACGATGACGAAGGTGATGGTGGAGATACTGACCCCACACAATCTTGGCCCACTACTACCAATGTGACATCTCCATCATCCACCCAAGAAGGAGCAGTGAGTGCTGGTTTCCATCAGGGATTTCAACCTGATGAGGAAGAAGAGTCAGATGATGAGCCCCTGGTACGAACAATAGGAAGCCGTGTCGTAGCCACGGAGAGAGGCATTAGGACGGTTGGAGGACGTCCTGGAGGGTCTGGGGAGACTGTCACTGACCCATCTTACATCCCAGACTCTCCCAGTAGCCGAGGGGGAGCCTCCGGGTCCAGGGGGCTCGGAGGAAACGGATGGCTCGGCCACATGGGCTGAAGCCCAAGCGAAGGAGGTTTACCCTACTCACTACCTCCACAGCCACCACCACTACCTCAACCACCCCTACTACTACTCCACAACCCACTACCACTCCTCCACCCATTACCACTCCTCCACCCACTACTACTTTACCACCTACCACCTCTACACCACCCCAATCTTCACTACCACCACTACACCACCAACCACATCAATACCACCCCCAATCTTTACCACCACCACGAGTCACCAAGCCAGCCCATCCTCCTTCCCCACAGGATCATTCCTCCCTCCTATTGGAGTAGAGGAACAGCTTGCAGCACTTAACAGAATGGTGCTGAAGCTGTTAGCTGCAGACGAGGAGAAGGCAGCTAGGCTTCATCAGCTTGAGGAGCAAAATGCTCTCAAGCTAAGCATATTGCTCAGCAGGCTGAGTAGATCTCCCAACTCCAGGAGCAAAACGTCCTGTCTACTCAGAAGATTAAGGAGTTGGAGTCAGCTAATAAGAAGATTTTAATAAAGCTGAAAGGGTCACAAGCTGAGCCACTGAAGATAGGAGAAGGATAGGATGATGACGATGGTGATGATGATGAGGATGATGATGAAGAGGATAAAAGTGAAGATGATGATAAGGAGGGTGATGGCGAGGCTCGAGGCAAGGATGGTGATGAAGATGAAGGGGATGCAGCTGCATCCGCCACTGCTCCTGGTCAAGAGCAAAGGACCAAGATGAAACAGGACCAGGGAGCATCATCGTCTGCCCCGCCTACCTCCCCATTTGCTGCAGATTCGGCTATGATTCAGGGCTAAAGTACAGCTTAGATGTTTTATTTTTCAACTTTTGTTCTTGAATCATCTTTCAATGTTTATGTAACTTATGTAAATGTTTAATGATTAATGTTTAATTATCTTGATTACCTACTAATGATTGTTATTCTATATGTCTAAATCAAGCAGATCCGGGATTTTAGCAAGATGAGCATGATGTGCTCCCCTCCAACAGATCAAGTCTCAACTCACAATGATTCTTGATCTGCAGGGGATGGTCAGAAGGTCGGTGAGTTATACTCCTGAAGAAGGAGAAATAATTCACGACCTAACCGACGAGCAACTTGCTGAGATATTTCGACTGAATCCAGACGAGATTATAAAGGATGCTCCAACTTTTGATGATGCTGATGATGACGAGCTCAACGATGTTGAAGAAATAGAGATAAAAGACATCACGGATCAGCATTATCCAGAATACGCTGATCAAGAGGGCAATGTGTTTCCAGATCTGGTTAACACCCTCGGCAGTGATATTCTCGAGAAACTCATTGAGGAGGAAAGGGGAGCTGAAGCATCAACTAGCCAAGCCCAAGCCTCGGACGCTGATGTAGATACCCGAAAGGCTGAATGGGCGGCTTGCTTCGCTGAGGTCCGAGCCGAACGTGCTACAGCAACTCAGAGTACCTACACCAAGCTATATAAAGTCAAGAAGAACATGAAGGTGTCAGGGAAGATCATTGCTTGGGCTCATTTTGATGACCTTGGAGTTTATGCAGTGAAAAGGGAGAGGGGAATCGAGTACTTCAGATTCCCTCACGATCTGAAGACTCTCCCCGGGTTTGAGCTCAACCAGCTGGCATGCCTGAAGTTACTATATGCTGATCCGAAGAAAATGTCAGGCTGGTTTGAGGCTGCCCTGAAAAGGGAATACCGGATGAGATGGGTAAACTTCAGACCACAGTAGGCTACGAGGTACATCCGTAGGTCTGAAGTGAGTCCCATCACTGGTCTACCAAAGATAGTCCTGAAGTGGCGCCCTCCACGTACGATGTCCAGAATTCCATTGAGGGAGATGCCACAGGACTTTACCCTACATTTTAACTGGTGGTATATGACTGGCACTCTGGAGAGGCTGTCATTGTTTTGGATAGGGAAGGCACGTTGGACACAATAAGGGTGTTAGACCCCATGTGGCTTATCAACTTGTCAGAGTCAGATGTTTATACGTTATACAAGTGGCCATTATTTTTTGACACGCAGGATATAGTGCAAGCACTACAGTTTCAACATATCATACGTCTATGCTTCGCACTCAATATCCATGCCGGGGTTTTGAACGAAGAACAAGTGAAGAGATTTGAAGAGTTCAAGAAGGAACTCAAAGTTTAGATAGAACTAGGTCCAAGGGGGAGTTTGTTGGTACATATGTCCCTAGTTCTAGTCTAGTGAGCTTCAATGTAATAGACTTTCATCTTGTAACACATATGTAATGTTTTATCAATGAAATGAAAAACTCTTCTATGAATGTTTATTGGTTGTTTAATGTCATATCTATTAATATTATTTATTGTTACACGCTTATATGAACATGTTATATAGGTTTACAGTTGTTAGACATAGTTCTGAATCATTAAAGGTTCAAGCATGTGTTTAACTAAGCATTCTGATTCAGTCGCACGACTGGACCATGCGAATGGGCCAATCGCACGACCGAACCAGGTGATTGAGTCAATCGTACGATTGAGTCATAAGACTAACTCAGTCGTATGAATGAATCAATCGTATGACTCAGTCGCACGACTGAGCCAGTTGCTTGGCTGAGTCATACGAATGAGAGCTGTAACCTATAAATACCACTTAATTCGTGGAAAAATGGAACACTTCGATAATTGACAACCCTAGCTGTCCCAGTTCACATAGAGCGTCCCTTCCAACTTCACAGAGCGTTTCAGATCATTCCTACTTCATTCTTAACGTATTCTAATCGTTAGGATTGATCCGGTTAACGTTCTCCCTGATTGGATCACCAATCAAATAGAATTCCGTGCTATTTGATTTGGTTTCACGTAGAATCAGTTAGTACTCCGTCCGTACACAGTCCTAACATGTTTCACTTCCACTTTCAGTGAACTAGGTGTTCACTTCATCCATATCAGACCTTTCAGCACCCTGAGAACTTTTAGGAGCCTCTTGAGCTGTACTAGTAGAAGTACTAACTATGTTAGCTTTACCAGCTTGCATAGTCTCATGTGGTCCTGCCTCTACTTGAAAACCCTCAATGAATCTCCCAGCTTACCAAAATGAGATCCATCCCATGCATTCCCTCTAGATCCCATCAAATACGTGAATATGTCTTTCTTTATCACCATAACAACATAGGTAGATGAATCAGACACAAGTAACTCAGGATGAGCAGCATTCACTATCATCTGTAAGAATATGGGGTACATAAGGAACTTCTTCCCTACAGTAGTTATGATATTCTTCTGTATCGCAGAAAATATAGCCTTGTATATGTTGTACGGTAGATCATAATTGAGTGATACCAGTAGAGATCTGAATACAACACTCAAGCTATCCATGCAAGCTTTCAGGTTGCTGAGGCAATGAATCATGACATGAAACAAGTACTTCCAAAATGGAGGTAAGCACTTCTTCTTCATAGATAGATATCGGTGACTATATCCTATCCTGACTAAATAGTCTTTAGCAGCATCATCATCTATCTTTACTGGAGCATTAGGCTGATCCTCTAATAGTAACACACTATTGATCACCTCGGTTGTGATAACCAACCTATTGCCTTCGACAGTAGTAGAAATACAGGGTTTTCCATTTGGATCTATCTCATTGGCTTCTATAAGCCAGGATTAGGGTTAGCTGAGGTATCATGATGTATCCGAGATATCTTCAGTCCCTTAATCAGATATCTAAACAATGCCTTGTCATCCGAGACATCCCCGAGATAAGCAATAGCATTATGGCCTTTATTGAAGAGCATAGGTCTTGCCATCTGAAACATTAAACAAACTTGATAAGTACACAATGAACTGAGAAAAATTTTGAACTTAGAAAAATTTCACGCTTAGAAAAATTTAGAAAAATTAGACTTCTCGTGCGAAAACTCCATGTTCTCGCGCGAAAATGTCATCTTTTCAAATTCAAATTTTAAGCGACAAGTTAGGTTATGGCATGAAATTTGAATTTGACCAAAAGTCAACTTCTCGCGTGACAAGTCAACTTTTCACGCGAGTAATTCTGAGCAATTTTGAACATTTTCGCGTCTGCTCATGTTCAAAGAACATTTCATATGCGAAAAGTCTGTGATCTTTCAGATTTTCTGTCTAACCTTTCAGAGTGTTTTGACTAATAAAACATGTTCATTAGGTGTCGTTTAACTTATTATTAAGGTTTATTATGTTTAAGTTGTTCAATTTAACATGTATTAGTCCTTTTAACATTCGATCAAGAATCAAACACGTACAAATCAATGTCATAAACATCAATATACCTTAATAAGTACTTTGGAATCACTAGGCGACCACAATGAACAATGCTATTAAGTTTAAAATGCTTCAAACATTTAAATTTCTCAGAATAAATTTTTCAGAATAAGTTGTGCGAATAGGGGTTTTCGCACAACTGTTGCATTTATAGTCCTCTGACTTCTTACGCGAGAAGTCAGAGTTCTCGCACATTGAACTTTTCGCACCCTTTAACCTTTCGTGCGAAAAGTTTATTTTTCTTTAAACTTTTAAATTTTTAATTTTTAAATTTTAATCTTCTTATTAAGCCTTTTGATTTGTTATAAAAGTGATTATGTTTAACTAAGTGTTATAAAAGTGATCATCTAGCATTATTATAAATAAGACTGGTTAGGTTGATTGTCAATATATTGTATCCATTTAACCTTAGGCTTCAAGTTTTACTTAGACACATAAGCTGTAATATTTATCATGTTTTGTTTAAATTATATGAATTCTGTGGATCCCACAATCAAAAATGTTGTAAAACCGTTATCCAGTTTCAAGACACCTTAAAGATTTCAAATCACCCTAATTTGACTTAAACCTTTCACTTCTGATCAACCTTTCAGAATCACTTATTTTCCTTAGATAATATCTATTTAGAGCATAACTAGCACGATAAATGTTTCTGAACACAGAGTATGAACAAGTTGTAAGACTTATTAACAACCAGTCAAACTTATATTTAGCCCTCGCAAGACGTTTAGGACGTACATGCCAATTGGGACTTAAATGCCCCATCTTTTGATTTTGCCTCCTCAGTTAGAACATATTCTCAAAGAGTAAAATATTATCATTTAGTATGTATGTCTATGACATATCTTGTATTATTATGCTCATTGGCATCTTTTATTCTTAGATGGCCTTTTGGCTTCTTTTTGCTCCTTTTTGTTTGTTTTTCTCTTTCGTATTTTGTTTTCTATTTATATATATTTTTTATATTTTGATGTTTACATACATATACATTATCAGAAATAAGCTAAGTCAGAAAGTAAAAGGCTTGAGTATGACTAGACTGTAACTCTCAGTCTGTTTTAGCATTAAATCAGTGTTATCACAAAACACTTGATGAGTTACCCACTTCTGTCATAAAAAGTTACTTTCAGTGCATCACAAAACATTAGTGCTTTTTATTATTAAACGTCAAGCCTATCAACATATCAAACATAATGCAAGTCAGTTTTTTATGCCTTAGAATGTAATGAATCAAAAACAAAAAATGTACTATCATTTCCTATATAATCTTGAAAATTTAATTTCCTCAATCTTTTTCTTATAAAACAAAATCTTTTTGTATAATTTCTTCAGACTATTTACTCCCCCTAAGAACAAAATCTTTTTTGAGATTTTTTCAAATTATCTCCCCCTAAAATTGTGAATATCTAGACAGAAAATAACAATTTTAACTAAAAATAAAGAAAAATATTTTGTAAAGGGTGTAAGAGTAGTTGTTAACAAAAGTTAATCATTCCCAAAGATTGGACTAAAAATTCAAATCTGGAATGATCAAACGCCTTAGTAAACAAAGCAGTAATGTTGTCATCTAAGGAAAGTGATTCCAAATGGATAAGTTTGCGTTCAACATAGTCACGGTAAAATGCATGCAAATGTCAATGTGTTTTGTCGTCGAATGTTGAATCGGATTCTTCACAATTTTTAATATTGCAGTATTGTCACATAAGATTTTGGTGTCATAGATGTTAAGGACATAGTCAAGTACTTGTTGTTGAATCCAAACAATCTGAGAACAACAACTTGATGTAGCCACTTATTCAGCCTCTATAGTTGATGTGGATATCACTTGCTGCTTCTTGCATTGCCATGAAATCAACCTATTGCCAAGAAATTGACATCCACCAGTGGTTATTTTCCTGTCCAAGTTACATCCTGCATAATCACTGTAAGTATAAGCAAATAAATTGAAATCAAAATTTTTAGGATACCAAAGGCTGAGTTTTGGTTGACCCTTGAGATATATAAAAATACGCTTGACAACTTTCATGTAAGATTCCTTCGGATTATTTTGATAGCACGCACACTAACATACAGGAAACATGATGTCTGGTCTACTTGCAGTAAGATACATTAGAGATCCAATCATTGATCGATATATATATGTTGATCAACGTCTTCTCCCGTGCTGGAGTTAAAGTAGGACGAGAAGACATGGGAGTAGGAGCTGGCTTGGAGTCTTGGAATTTGTATTTGTCTAGGATACTGTGAATATATTTTTCTTGATGTATCAGTATTCCCTTATCATCTTGTTTAACTTGGATGCTCAAGAAAAATAACATTTCTCCAAGAGAACTCATCTAAAATTTCTTCTTCATCACAGCTTCAAATTCCTTGCACAAATCATCATTGGTAGATCTAAAGATAATATCATCTACATAAACTTGAATCAAAACAACATCATCACCAATCTTCTGTAAGAATAAAGTTTGATCAATTGCACCTCTTGAATAACCATCTGGAAGCAAATGTTCAGTTAGAGTAGCATACCAAGCATGAGGTGCTTGATGTAAGCCATAAAGCATTTTGTCTAACTTGTAAACATATTCAGGATGATTTGGATCTTCAAAACCTGGTGGTTGACAAACATAGGTTTCGTCTTTCACTTTGCCGTTCAAGAATGCAGTTTTGACATCCATCTGATATACTGTGAAGTTCTTGTATGAAGCATATGCCAGGAAGATACGTATAGCTTCTAGTCTGCAATAGAGTGTATACTTATTCATAATGAGGCCCTTTAATCTGATAGAATCCTTGAACAACAAGTCTAGCCTTGTTGCGAACAATTACATCCTTTTCATCCGTTTTGTTTTTGATTTAGTTCCAATCAGTAACATACCCTTTGGTAGTTCACACAGATGCCATAAATTTAGCTTTTTAAATTACATCAGCTCATCTTGTATAGCCTCTACCCAACTATTTTCTTTCAATCCATCTCAAAATTCTTTGGCACAATTTGAGAAATAAAACATGAGTACAAACATGTATTTATTATGCGTGATTGGCTTCGAGTTCAGACTTCGTATGATAAGGACCAATGACTGCGTCAGTTGGATGGTTTTTATGAATTCTCAACTCTAGAATGGCATCTTCAGAGATAACTTCATCTAAATTAGACATGTGACCCACTGGTTTTTCAATAGAGTTTCCTCCTTCAGGTTAATACACAATATCTTCCTCTTCATGATCATCATTATCAATAGATAAATCTTCAAATGGAACTTGAATGGTATCAAACAGATTAACTTGTGTAGAAGAAGAACTCTGGTCAGAACCATATGGAGCTTGCTCAATAATAGGATTAGAATAAGACATTTCAAATTCAGAAACCCGTGGAGCAGATAAGCTAGATGAAGAAGAAGAAGGTATATCGAAAGATACTCTTTTAGCTTGAGAAGGAATAGATCCAATATCATCAGGAAAAATATCCTGACTTGAGGATGTCAAAGGCAGATTAGCTCTTGAAACAACAAGTGATTAATTAAATGTTTTAAATAAAGAAGCATAATCATAGACCCATTGTTAGGACCGTGTACGTACGGAGTACTAATGGATTCTGCGTGAAACCAGATCAAATAGCGCGGAATTCTATTTGATTGGCGATCCAATCAGTGAGAACGAATAACCTGATCGATCTAACGATGTAACAAGTGTTAAGAACAGATTGGAATCGATCAGGAACGAACTATGAACTTGGATTTGTGACTTGGGACGCTCTAGAGGGCTAGGGTACGAAAGTATACGAAGTATTATGAAGTGTCATGTTTTTCGATGAATTATATGGTATTTATAGGTTATCAGTGTTCATTCGTACGACTGAACCATTAGCATGGTTCAGTCATGCGACTTAATCATGCGGTTGACTCATACGCAAGACTGAATGTTCAGTCGTGCGACTGAACCAATCTTATGTCTCAATCATACAACTGATCCAGTCACCTAGTTCAGTCGAGCGACTGGTCCATAAGCATGATTCATTCATGCGTATGGGCCATAAGTATGGTCCATTAGCATGAATGTCCACATAACTAAGTTAAACATATTTCTAAGTTCTTATTGACTTAGAACTATGTAAAACAACATCAAACCTATATATTAAGTTCATATATGTGATTCACATTCAATATAAACATAACATGACATAATCAATCACACATAAACATCACAATGCATTTAATATATCATTCAATCATTTTATTACATTGGATTACATAAGTGTAAGACATGAAAGACTTTTACATTTGAGAACGTAAACTAGGTACATCAAGATGTATCAACAAACTCCCCTTGGACCTAGTTTAGCCTAATGTCTAACATTCTTCACATGTTCCTGGAACTTCTTGTACTTCTCTTCTCTTGTAACTACTGCATGTATCTCGAATGCAAAACAAATTCTTATGAGGTCTTGGAACTGTAGAGCTTGTACAATGTTCTGCGTGTCATAGAATAGTGGCCACTTGTAGAGAGTGTATACATCATCTGTAGACAATTTCGTGAGCCACATAGGGTCAAATACCCGGATAATCTCTATTTCCCCATCCTTGTGCAAAAATATGACCGCTTCACCCGTTCGCCAGTCATAATACCACCACTTGAAGTGTGAGTGAAGTCCTGAGGCATTTCCCGTAGTGGGATCTTCGACATTCTGCACGGAGGACTCCACTTCAGCACTACTTTTGGCTTTCTAGTGTTAGGATCAACTTCGGTCTTATGTATGAACCGTTCAGGCTGTTGAGGCCTGAAGTTGACCTATCTGGTGTGGTATTCCTTCTTGAGTGCCATCTCAAACCAACCCGACATCTTCTTCGGATTGGCGTACAAAAGGTCTAAACAAGCAAGCCTGTTTAGCTCAAAACGGGAAGAGTTTTCAGATCATGAGGATATCTGAAGTACTCAATCCCCTTCTCCCTCTTCCCTGCATACACATCCAAGTCCTTAAAATATGCCCAACTGATAATCTTGCCTGACACCTTCTGATGCTTCTTCACTCAGTAGAGTTTGGTGTAGGAATTTGACTTTGGCGGTTCTCGTTGGCCTCTCATCTCAGCTAGACACACTGCCCACTCAGCCTTCTTAATATCGACATCGGCGTCCATAGCTTAGGCTTTCCCTTCTTCTTTCTCTTTCTCTTTCTCCTTCAAGAGTTCTAAAAGTATCACTGTCAAATGTTTCACCCAGATCAGGGATAACATTTCCCTGTTGGTCAGTGTACTGAGGATACTCTTCAGCAGTGATATCCTCAATGTCAATCTCATCCACATCTTGTAGCTCTTCATCACTGATAACATCAACCTCCGGAGCATCCTTGACTAGCTCATCCGGGTTGAGTCGAAACATGTCAGCCAACTGCTCATCTGTAAGATCGTGAATGATCTCTCCCTCTTCGGGGGTGTAGCTCGCAGATCTTTGAACAATCCCTTGCAAATCAAGAATCATGGTTAGCTGAGTCTTGATTTGCTAAAGGGGGCGACATCATAGTCGTCTGTCTGTTGAGCTTCATCTATTTGATTAAACATTCAAAACACAATCACATACACATCAGTAATCAAGATAATTAAACATTAATAAACATTAACTACATTACTGTAATACATAATTCAAGTATAAAAATTTTCAAATACAAAGACATTTAATCATTACTTTTACCTTGATCGCTCGACTCTTCAGCTTGAGGAGCTGAGGAAGAGGGTCGCTGATCTTGATTCCTCTTAGTGCGCCTCTCCCGAGCAGATGGATTTGAGGCTGATGCAGATGCAATACCTTCATGCTCAGGCTTATCATCATCTCCCCCTTCTTTGTCCTTCCCATTGCCTTCAGCCTCACCCTCATCATCATCATCATCATCATCCGATTCATCATCGGACGAATCGTCATCATCATCATCACCATCATCTCCATCACCCTTTATCTTCAAGGGCTCACCCTTCGTCCATTTAAGTCTAAGCATCAGCTTCTTGTTCTTCTTCTCAACCTCTTCAATCCTCTTCACTGAAGCCATCAGCAGCTTATTCTGTGCAGTAAGGGCACGATGAGCTCTGGCTAAGGCTCTCTCATGAGAAGCATCTCTCTCAGTCAAACGGGTAATCTGTTGATTCTGAACTGCGTCTCTCTCAGTCAGTAGGGCTATTTGCTTGCCCTATGCAGCATTGACTGCCATCAATTGGTTCATCTGGTTAGCTCGTATGTCATCTGTTACGAGCAGTTTGAGCACCAGACGGTTGAGGCTAGGCAGCTGGTCCTCTAACCCAACAGTGGGCAGAGGAGATCCCTGTGAAGGTATCGATGATATGGAAGGGCCAGTTTGGGGTATGGTAGGTGTGGTGGTGGATGTGGTGTATGATGGAGTGGGAA
This sequence comes from Flaveria linearis, assembly GCA_024085815.1. Taxonomy (NCBI): domain Eukaryota; kingdom Viridiplantae; phylum Streptophyta; class Magnoliopsida; order Asterales; family Asteraceae; genus Flaveria; species Flaveria linearis. The sequence goes on along the minus strand of CM044008.1, from coordinate 46,995,436 downwards.
TGAAGGTGAATGGTGGTGGAATAGATGTGGGCATGGTAGGTGTAGTGGTAGGAATAGTGGTGGCTATGGTGGTGGCAGTAGTGGTAGCTGTGGAGGTAGCAGTAGTGCAGACTGTGGCGGTAGGTTTAGTGGTAGTAGGAGTGGTGGTAGAGGTGGTGGGAGTGGTGGTAGGAGTGGTGGCTGTAGTAGCTATGGTAATGGAGGTAGTAATCAGGACTATCCCCCGTCTCTTGCCCTTCTTGCTGCGGGGCTGGGCCATTCTTTTCATCCTCGACCCCCTAGCAATCTGGGCTCCCCCTGGGCTACTTGGCTGGGGAGGTGTATAAGTGGGATCATCAGTCTCAGCACCCTCAGCCCCAACCTGGTATCCCCCAACCGCCTCTTTGCCCCTTTCGGTAGCCATATCTCGGCTACCGATAGTCCTCGTAAGAGGCTCCTCATCTGACTCATCCTCCTCTTCGTCAACCAAGAAGTCCTGGTGGATGGTAGCCTGCTCTGATCGACTGGGAGTAGAGGTACTACTGTGTGGAGGTGGTGGAGATATGGTAGACGTGTCAGTGGCACGTGATTGACTGGGGCCTGCATCTCCACCACCGTGACCATCATCACGGTCATCATCGTCATTATCCTCGTCAGCAGGAGCCACAATCGGCTCGACGTCGGAATCACTATCGTCGTGACGCCACTTCTTGCGAGCGGGCGCCACATATCCTCATTGGCCAGATGACCGAATAGTCTCCTTACCGGGGGCTTCACCTGCTTCCCTGGTTTACCTTCATTCCGCCCAAGGTGGTATCATCCATCACCTCTAGAGTCACTGCATCGTCCTTCTCCTTATGCAGCATAGGAAGCTTCTCGTCTATAATCATCTGCAAGAATCTTGGATACATGCAGATGCCTTCCTTGCCTTTGGCCTCGATGTTCTCTGTCAAGTAGGAGAAGAACATGCGGGAGAAACTGAATGGGTGGTTCAGTACCAGCGCAACATATGCTTTCTGGATTTGGTCCGACATCTCGTCGAACACTCCACACCAGGAGGCTATGCATTTAAGGATCACAGGTGCCAAATACTTAAATTGGGGGCACATGTTACTGTTGTTCAACATGCCGACATTGATGTCGCCGGCGTACTTGATCCTTAAAAAGCATCCCTGTACCATAAGGGGATGTAACTTGGTTGGGTGGGCTCCATCCTCACCCAAATCCAAGACACATCTCAAGTCGTCTTCCCGGATCCGAATATCCTGTGCGAAGATCAAGCTCCGAATGTTATATGGCTCAGTAGAGCGATCGATAGTGGCATTCTCCCAGAATGCCTGCTGGATCGATCTGTATGGTGTACAGGGAGTGGAGATATCCTTGTAGATCCTCGATCTACAAAGGAAAGTGATAATCCCGATGAACTCAGAGGGGTTTTAGGAAGTAGCATCAAGATGAGCACAGATATTGTGCTTGGTGCTCATCGTCCATCTCTCAGCCATGTTGCTGCAACACAAGAAACATATACGTTAGATCCGTTCATAAGAGATAACAATTTAATTGAACTGATTTTGACTAACTGGTTCAATCGTGTGATTGAACTATACGACTAAGTTCAATCGTACGATTGAGCCTGCAACTGAACTTATTCGTATGCTATACCAATGCGGTTGAGTCAGTCGTGCGACTGAGTCACCGATTGATTCAATCGTGTGATTGAATCATACGTCTGGCTCAATCGTGCGACTGAATCATACGCCTGGCTCTACCGTGCGACTGAAGTTCATCAGCCTGTCCATTCGTATCTTGCACTGTTCGAACCAATAAATTTGAATCTTTGTCAAAACGTTAAATTAGACTTTGTGTTTAGATTCATTAGGTTCGCAAAGCTTCGAAATATCACTTAATGTCTTTTAAATCAACGTTTGAGCTCATTTAAGTGGCCTATTTTAGGTTTTTAGTCCCGATTATTTGTTTTATCAATTTTGATCATTTTAGGTTCGATTTAACTGTTTATGTCTCGATTTCATCCGCAAAGTACCTGAAGATGAACACTATATAGTCAGAAATCGAATCGGAGAGTAATCACAAATATTGGAAGTTTGGGCAGAGTGTATGGGTAATGGGCGGTTTTTGAGAATTTTTGAAGTGCGTAGGGTTTACGACCGACTGAGTCTCCTTTTATACTGTTTTGGATTTCTTTCATGCGACTGGAACCATGCGCATGCCTCAATCGTGCGACTGGGGTTCAGAAGTGCAACTGACTCAGACGCCTTCATCCAATCGTATGATTGGTTCACTCTTATGATCCAATCGCATGGTTTGCCCCATACTCATGGTCCATTCGTGTGATTTGCTCATACTCATGGTCCCTTTGTGTGATTTGCTCATACTCATGGTCCCTTCGTGTGATTTGCTCATACTTATGGTCCAATCATGCAACTGGTCCATAATTATGGTCCAATCGTGCGATTGGTCCATACTTATGGTTCAATCGTGCGATTGGCTCATACTTATGAGTTTGACTTCTTACATTTCCCCACACTCAAATTTAACTTCTGATATATAAACGTTATGACCGATGATCATCGCAGACATGATCTTTTAACAGAAATCCGTTGATCACCTCAGACGTGATCCTTTTAAATTAAAACCGATTGATCACCTCAGACGTGATCCTTTTAATTGAAATCATTTGGTCACCTCAGACGTGACCCTTTTAAATTTTCAAAACTTGATCATCTCAGACATGATCCTTTTAAACTCATACCAGTTTGGTCACCTCAGACGTGACCCTTTTAATTTATGATTCACAAAGTTCATCTAGTTACATAGTCCGACATTGACACCTAATTGATAGATAAAACAGAAAACAACTTGAATTGAAATAAACAGAACATATTTTTGTGGTTTTGTTTGAGGTGGGTTGAAAACATTTTAATTTTCCTTAAAAGATTTCTCCCCCTGAATAGAACAGCATCAAGCACTTATATCTTATCTGGAAGGACTCTTATGGAATCATACAGGTCTAAACATAATCATTTGGGACCCTTTTGCATATGTTGTTTAACTTATTCTTATTTTTATGAGAGTCAAAAGCCCTTACAGGAAATCATACTAGAACTGTAAGAAGCACATAATGATTTTGAGTGTCGAGGATTGCTGTCATGATGATTGTGAGTATATTTGTCCACTTGAATCCATACACATATTTTTGACTCACATTGGTGATTAGTTAGGTTTGTTATTTCAGCAAGGATTTGTGGATCCCACGCTTGTATGGTAATCAACATCCCTCAGGAGATTTTTGAGCGGTCTATGGGTTTGGACAAGAAGAAACTATTCTAAGAGCTTTCAAAGATATGCCAAGCCTCAGGTCAGTGCCATCACGCAGCTGAGAGGCGCAAACAACAATGAATTCTAGAATATTTAGGCTATGCTTATCCTCAGGTCAGTGCCATCGCACAGCAGAGAGGCACACAACCTATCTTCTTGTTTGATCACTTTTCTTTTACACATTACGCACCAACAACATTACTCATTAGCTTGATTTCGTTTAACATTTTTTCATGTGCTTTGCTCATTTTATGGTCATCCGCACACATTTGTGGCTTTTATTTTGCTCGTCACCCCTTATTGGAAATGCATTGATTGTGTTAACCAGGGATAAGGCGGAAACCCACAGCTAGTTGAACTATTTAGATTTAAGTTGTTTCACCAATGAAGTCTACTCGTCTATTGTGTTGAATCTACCGACACATCATATAATGTACTAGCAACCTCTAGGTCTACTTTCTCGATGTAACCTCAGTAACAACCTAGTTTACTATCATTTTTCCTTTATTTGGCTTATCCTTCTCAGACTTGTAGTTTTAATGTAACATTTTTGAACATTTAAGTCCTTTTGATGTCCCAAATAATTAGTTCCCTGTGTACTATCATATTCCATAGTTTTGAATGAATCTCACAGATTTGATGTCCTTGCTTTTCAGCTTTTCTGCCCGCCCTCGTTTTTTTTTGTGTAATTTAAATACTAACTACTGAAATTAAACCTATTCTCCCCCTAAAATTCAAAAACCAAAAATATTTTTATGTTTTTGGATTTTTAAAGACAAGAAAATAAAATAAAGAAAAATTAAAAAAAATTAAAACATAAAAGACGGACTAAGAACTAGATTCTTCTGGAATCACATCACTTTTCTTTTTGACGCCATTGACCTCTAAGAGATATAAAAACCGAGGTTTATCAAATGCTTTTGTGTAGAGGTCGGCGCGTTGAAAATCTGTATTAATTTTAACAACATCGATTAATTGTATTTTAAAACAGTCACGTATAAAGTGATATTTAATACCGATGTGTTTTGTCTTTGGGTGTTGGACCGGATTTTTAGTGACAACAATTGCAGCAGAATTATCAACATAAATAGAGGTGTTAGAAAATTGCAAACCATTGTCTCGCATTTGCTGTTGAATCTAAATGATTTGAGAACAGCAACTTGCAGCAGCAATGTATTCGGCTTCACATGTCGATAGAGAAACCAACGTCTGCTTCTTACACTGCCAGGTGACTAAGCGTCTTCGAAAGAACTGACATCCCGCTGATGTTGACTTGTAGTTCATCTTGCAACCACGTAATCCGAGTCAGTATCCGCTGTAAGCTCAAAGTCATCATCATGAGGATACCACAACCCAAGTGTTGGAGTACCCTTCAGATAACAAAAAATCCTCTTTACCCTGATTAGATGATTTACTTTAGGTTTTGCCTGATATCTGGAACAGAGACACGTGGTGTACATAATATCAGGACGAGAGGCTGTGAGGTACATGAGAGATCCGATCATTCCTCGATACATGGTGGCATCAACCAGATCACCATTTTCGTTGGGTGCCACATCGTGGTTCGTGGCAAGTGGAGTCCCAGCAACCGTTGCATTCTCCATGTCAAACCGACTAAGGATATCACCTACATATTTGGTCTGATGCAGGAAGATACCATTTGGTGTCTGATCTACTTGTAAAAACCAAGAAAGAACTTCATCTCTCCCATGGCGCTCATCTCGAACTCAGCTTTCATCACAGACTCAAATTCTTTACACAATACTTCGTTCTGGGAACCGAAGATTATGTCATCCACGTATATCTGCACCAGTAGTAAATCACCGTCCTTTTCCTTGATGAACAACGTGCAGTCAATGACCCCTCTACGAAAACCATGTTCAGCAGATGAGTAGAGAGTTTCTCATACCAGGCTTGAGGGGCTTAATGAAGCCCGTATAGAGCCTTGACCAGTTTATAAACTCTATCTCGATGATATGGATCCTCAAATCCTTCGGGTTGATTGACGTACACCGTTTCACGGATTTCACCATGAAGGAATGCACTTTTTACATCCAGTTGATAGACTTTAATCTGCATGTTGGATGCATAGGCTAAGAAGATATGAATAGCTTTCATCCTTGCCACTGGTGCAAACACTTCGTTATGGTTAATGCCTTCGACTTGCCTAAACCCTTGAACAACAAGTCGAGCCTTGTTCATGATTATGACCCCTTGGTCATCTTTCTTACGCTGAAGAACCCATTTTGTGCCAATCACCTTTGCACCTTTTGGTCTGTCCACAAGTGTCCAGACTCCTAACTTTTTGAACTGAAGGAGTTCGTCTTGCATAGCACTTACCCATGCCTTATCTTTTAAAGCCTCGCTGACATGCTTTGGCTCAACTTGAGACACGAAGCATCGATAAGCACCATCGTGTAAGTATCCCTTTTCCATGACTACAGCATAATCAGCTGAGTATAGCTGATTTCTTGTTTGAACTCCCGATAGAATATCCTCAATGATGTTGTCCAGGGGATGATGTACATTAACTCGAGTTCCTGGAGTGGTGGGTACTGCGACTTTCGTATCTAGATTCTGAACTATTGGGGTATGCGGTTCAGAAGTGTCAGCTGCATCATGATCAGAGGCTGGAGTGCTTTAAATAGTAGGAACCTGTTCTTTCTGTTCCATATTTGTGGTTTCAACTGCTTCATCATCAGAGGAAGAATCACTTACCTCAAGCTCTCCCCCTGAAGGGCTAGAAGTATCATCTAGTGGAACTGATGATGTCGAGTCTAGTGTGGAAGCATTTAGAACATCGTACATCATTTGTGTAGCTAAGTCATCATAAGAATGGGAAGGAGGTAGATTGAAGGATTTGAAAAATCCATCATAGTCGAAGAAAAAGGAAGGTCCTTTTCCCGCAGGGGGGTGGTGTATCTTTGAACATCAACATTGCACCACACTTCTACCTGACCAGTTAAGTTATTGTAAACCATTCTGTCTAGTATACTGTTTCCAAGGAAGATACCTTCTTCTGTCTTCTCGCAGAACTTCCCAGTCAGATTCTTCTTTAGCAGCATACAGGGTGCACCAAATGGTTCCAGATACTCTAAATTAGGTTTACGTTGTTGGAGTAACTCATAACAAGTTTTTCCATGACGTTTGACTACCAAGACCTGATTTAGAGTGTAACATGCATTAGCTACTACCTCGTTCCATAATTGAACTAGCAGTTTGGAGTCAGCTAGCATAGTCCTTACTGTCTCTATCAAGCTCCGATTCTTCCTCTAAGCAACACCATTCATTTGTAAAGTGTAGGGAGAGGTAAACTGATGGACAATTCCTTTCTCTCGACAGAAGACATCCATCCACTGATTCATGAACTCTGTCCCGTTGTCTGATCGAATCTTTCTTACTTTCAGCTTGTAGAGGGACTCCAATGTGGTAACAAGATGTTTTAATGATTCAAATGTCTCTGATTTAGCTTTTAGAAACATCACCCAAGAGAATCTTGAGTAATCATACATCACCACGAAGCAGTACCAATCCCCGGCTATGCTTTTGTTGCTGACTGGGTCAAACAGATCCATATGTAGAAGCTCGAGAGGAATGTCAATAGAATTAACTTTCTTTTCTTTGTGAGACTTCTTGGTATGTTTCCCTTTCTTGCAAGCGACACAGAAATCTGGGAGCTAGAAATTCTTGATTGTAACTCCATCTGCCAGATCGTTCTGAACTAGATGATTCATCTTCCTGGGATTGATGTGTCCCATTCTCCTGTGCCAGGAGACTGAATCTATTTTTGTTGCTTTTGACAAGAAGCACTGAGCAGTAGACTCAGTTTTAGTGGCTTTTGATAGGTCCAAGACATACAGGTCGTTATATCTTGAAGCCGACATTAGAACTTGCTCATCTGGGATGACATACTCCTTCTTCAGTATGTAGCATCTCTTAATGTCAAACACAACCTTGAACCCATTATCACAGATTTGGGAGACAGAAAGCAAGTTGTTCTGTAGTTGCTGAACATAGTTGACCTTGTCAAACTTCACTTTCTCGTTTCCCACTTCGCCTTGCGCGGTGATGTAACCTCCTTTGTTCCCAGCGAATGATACGTGTCCCCCTTTAATTTGCTTGACATTTAAAAGGAGGGACGAATTCCCGATCATGTGTCTGGACGCCCCACTATCAATAATCCAGGTATCAGTGATAATGCTGTAGCGGACACCCTGCACATACAATGGAAATGATTAGTTCAGGTTTGAAACCCAAGCCTTAACTGGCTTGGGTGTCCCAGAGGTATGACACATCATGAACTTAACCCACTGGCCTTTAGAGGACGAGGGCACATCTTTCTTTTCCTTGTCTTCACTATCAGACACAATACTTGATTTTTCCATCGATAAATCAGTTCTGTGTAAGGCCTGTTTGTGGTAAACAGACGACTGGCTTATGGTTTGAACTTTAGGTTCACTAATAATCCTAGATTTAACCTTAGGTGACACAGCTTCGCTTTTAGCTTGTTTATGTTGACTTTGGTGTTTTGAAGGAGTATGAGATCTGATTTTAGAAAATCTTGGTTTTTCATCATCAAAAAGTTCAATTTTTCTCTTAGGCGTCTGATAGTAAGGACAATTTAGAGAGATGTGTCCTCGTTTTCTATAGCTGTAGCAGGATCTCCCTTCGTATGAGGAAAGCGTTGACGTGGCGTTGAGTTCGGTCGGGGGCTGGGTAGTTTTTTTCTCTTGTAGATGTTTTACCTTCTTTAATAAAATTAATTGTTTTGACATTTGGAACATCTTTTGCTTTTATTTTAGTTAAATTTTAATGACTTGCTAGTTTAGGGTTTGTTGACTTAGATTGTTTAGGTTCTGAATAGACGTTTTTGAACCTGACCCTAAGTTAACCTTTTAATTTTATCAGTCAAGTCTTCAACAGGCATCTTATTTTTGATCCTAAAGTAGTATTCTTTGTTTAATGACAGACTTCACGGGTTTAACCGTAGAATCTGGATCACTGACCAGAGGAGTAGACACCACATGATCCTTTACGGGTTATTAATGATTGGTCTACATTTAGTGTTCAAAAGGATAGCATGTGGTGGCGGTACTACTTTATATCCCAGACCTTCCCCGCCATTTCGTTCTTTCACTAAGTTTTGAACTATGTGTGAAGAACTTGCCAAACTGTGCAGTTTTTGTTTTAAAGATTCAACTTCTAGTTGCAAAACTGCTTTCTCCTTTTTGGTTTCTTCTAAAGAGTTTAAATAGAACTTAATATCGTTAGATTGATTTAAAGCAACAACCTCGGTTTCCCTTAGTTGTTTCTCTAACAGTTGTATCTTTTTTTGAAGCTGCACTCATTTTGTTTTAACACACGGTTTGCTTTAGTGCAGAGTTGTAAATCATTTACTAGATTATCATTGTGTTCTAATAACCTAGCAAACTTTAAATCAATGCTTTCTCTAAATTTATCAAATTCAGAACAAGCATGTTTATCAAATAATTCATCTTTAGAATATACCTGTGTAGAACTAGACGAATCAGCCATAGGTGCAGCGTCAGACTCTTCAGTGACTTGAGATTCTGAGTTTGCAGCACTTAACTCTTCTTCAACCAAATGATCAACGATATCCCTAGCTTCTTCGATACCTGAACTAGCATGATCAGCTATGATGTCTCCCTCACTTGCAGATCCATCATCCAAGGTATCAACAAATGCAACATTTGATTCACCCTCGGATATGAATCAGAAGGACCAGTCTTGTCCTGCATCACTTTCAATCCAAATGTAGTGTCTTTAGTTGCAACCAGGTTTTGCCCCGTCTTCTTGACAAACTTTTTGGGTCTTCTAACAGCACTAGCTAATGCCCACATAATATCCATGCGTTCCAACTCAGTTTCATCAACTTGCTCGTAGTGTTCATCAGCAAGATGACAGTTCCCAATCTTACCAGCAACTAACCCATCACTAGATTGAACAACAGCAGCTAGATGGTCCATATGTTCTTTAGCAACTTCCACAGTGACATTTCCGAGATTCTTGGTCTTTAACTTTGTAGAATTTGCCTCAGGAACAATGTATTGGGTACTAGTTGACCCTAACGTTTCGGTTCCTGATGAGCTGCTTTGGGAAGGAGCAGAAGAGTTAGACACAAACGCCATTTGAAGCGGTGCGCCTGAAGTAGTAGGAGTTGGAATTGAGTTGTATAGTGCTGGATTCTGAGCATAGGATCCTTTCTTTGACTTGTATTTCTGATGCAGCTCCTCCTCCCTTAACTTCAGAATGAAATCATTTATGTCTAAAGTGGCAAGTATGTTGTTTTGTCTCAAATTAGACACAAATGGATCCCATTTGTCTGGCAGACCATTAGCAAAGCTAGAGCCTTTATCTTCCATGGAAGTGGTCACGCCATGAGTGTGCAACTCACTCATCAAATGATAGAATCTATCAATGATATCATCCAAGCTCTCTTTTCCAATTGGTGAGAAATTGTCGAATTCCTTTTTAAGAGCTTTTGCCTTCAGTGCTTTCAGAGTTGCATTGCCTTCGTATCTCTTTTCCAAGGCCGCCCGTAATTTCTTTGACTGCTTGTTCTCAGAAAATTGATGAAATATGTCCTTAGGTATAGACTGAGTCAACAAGGCATGTGCTTTCTTTTCAGCATTATGCATAGTGTTCTGAGATTCACTCATTCCTCCCAAAGTCAGCTTTACCCCATTAGCACTGACTGGTACCACATAACCAGTCTCAATAGACGTCCACAGATTGGGGTCAACTCCATTCAGGTAGATTTCAAACCGCTGTTTCCACTGTGGGTATTCATCCAACGTTAACAGCTTTGGTGGTTTGTTATGGTTCCCAATCTCACTTTCCAGAAGTAGAAGTTTCTGGATGCGTGAGTCCTTTCCAGTAGTAAATGCATAGAACTGATCTTTTATTTCTTTAAACTTGGTAAACATAGAACAGGACATATTAACTTATGCGATCGGACAAGACGACTGGTTCAACCGTGCGATTGAAGGATGCGAATGGCTTCAATCGTGCGATTGGATTCAGTCGTGCGAATGAATAGGACGAATGAGGTCAACCATATGGAATACTTCAACCGTGCGAATGAACTGCGCGAATGAGTCCAGTCGTGCGATTGAACTATGTGAATGGGATTCAGTCGTGAGATTGAGCTAATCGTGCGACTGAAGCTGCTGCTGCGGGAAAAAATCAAATTTTTGAACACTTGACTCAAAATTTCGAATTTTTACGAACCCTAATCTGCCGTATGGAAAAAGGTCAAACTTTTAACACAGAGACTTATCAAAAACAAGTTTTGAAGAGAAAAAGTGTATCTTTTGAATGAAAACGTTAGTTTTGACACCAAAACCAATTGAATCCACACAAAATCACGAGCCTAGGCTTTGATACCACTTGTTAGGACCGTGTACGTACGAAGTACTAACGGATTCTATGTGAAACCAAATCAAATAGTGCGGAATTCTATTTTTGGCGATCCAATCAGTGAGAACGAATAACCCGATCGATCTAACGATGTAACAATTGTTAAGAACAGTTTTAGAATCGATCAGGAACGAACTATGAACTTGGATTTGCGACTTGGGACGCTCTAGACGGCTAGGGTACGAAAGTGTACGAAGTATTATGAAGTGTTATGTTTTTCCATGAATTATGTGGTATTTATAGGTTATCAGTGTTCATTCGTATGACTGAACCATTAGCATGGTTTAGTTGTGCGACTGAATCATGCGGTTGACTCATACGCACGACTGAATGTTCTGTCGTGCGACTGAACCAATCTTATGTCTCAATCATATGACTGATCCAGTCACCTAGTTCAGTCATGCGACTGGTCCATAAGCATGATTTATTCATGCCTATGGGCCATAAGTATGGTCCATTAGCATGAATGTCCACATAACTAAGTTAAACACATTTCTAAGTTCTTATTGACTTAGAACCATGTAATAAGATCCAAAGTTTTTAAAATATTTAAATCAGATGTGTTTAACAAAGTACAATAAGATCCAAAGTTTTTAAAATATTTGACTTTAGGTTTATGCTTGAAAAAGGTTTCATAAGGAGTCATATTATGTTGATTGTTTATTGACAGACGATTCTAAACATAACATGCGGTGTTAACAGCTTCGCCCAAAAGAATGATGGTAATTTGGCTGCTGATTAATTGTACATTCTTGGTTTGAAAGTTCCAGATATACTAGTATATAATAACTAGTCGACAAAACAAACCGCGAGGAGTGTTCATTTTGAGGAATGTGATGCATGAATGTTTGAAGCGGAAGGTGAAGTTATGCCAACTAAAGATTCTAAGCTTAAAACATAATCGATATTTCATGTTGGGTTGTGATCTTACATGATAAAAGTTTAAAACTAAGTATGCCTTGGGACCTTAACTTATACAAAATTGTGATAAGTTAGCATGTTTGACTAATTAAGGTAAAATGTTGCAAGCAAGTTTGTTTGAGGACAAACAAAAGGTTAAGTGTGGGGATGTGATTGAGTGATAATAATTCAAGGTTTAGTTGATCTAATTATGTGATTTTACATTTTTGTTAGTATGGAATGGGATTACTTTGTTTGTGTTTTTATTTGTGGGGATTTGAGTTAAAGGGAGGCTTATTTTGGAGAATAAGGAGCCAAACACGAAACTACAAGGACTGAAGAGGTAAACATCAAAAGTAACAAAAAGGCACAAATTTAGGTGTACAGGCGTATGATACGCCGGGTATGGGTGTATAATACACCGGTCGGCGTATGGGCAGTGTATTTGATAAAAAATATAGAAAGTTGGGCGTAGGAAGGCTGAGGGGGGCGTATGATACGCCGACCCTGGGCGTATCGTACGCCGGTCACCAACAAATCCCAGATTTTATGGATCTTGAAGTTTATTTAAACACATCCAACCCAATTCGAAGAACTTTTCCCAGCCAAAATCTAGCAAATTCAAGGTGATTTTGGGTGCTTTCAAGCTTCTCAAGACACCCATAATCATCATTGATCGTCATCAAAACAAGATTGAAGATTCAATGAAGACCATGAGTGGCTAGTCCTTCTTTGATTGGTTTCGGGAGTACAATTCTTGTCAAGTGAGACAATTAGTTTGCTTTGATTAGGTTTTTGTATTTAACAATGAACGATTAAATTAAGTTTTATGTTTTGATTAACTTAAAAGGTTTACTTGTAAATAAAGTTGTTTGCTTGATTATCAGTTTTTGATTTCCTTGCATCATGATCTCATTAAGAAAGTAGATAACGTGATATAGGTAAATTGGAACATTGTGAACGAATGAATCTTAAAAGCTTCTTCCTTTGTTGTCACTTTAATCAAAAGCTGAAATCTTGAAATCATGTTCTTACAAACCCTAATTCAAAAGTACCAATTGTTGATCTTGCAGAATGTGAAACTCGGGAGTAATTATTTCTTATTATTAATTCAAATTCGTTTCAAGGTTTGTTATTTTTTGCAATTGTGTTCTTAATTTCATCCAAAGTTCCAATATTTAATTATGAAGTTCGTGTCTTTACGTTAATTGAGTTGCAATCATTAAACACTTTCCAATATTCCCTAAGGAGACGACCTTACTTACCCTTACATAATAAAGATAGATAAGACCTCTATAATAACTTATTTTTGATCAAGTCTCGACAACCAGATTAAAATGGCGCAGTTGCCGGGGAATTAGTGTGCTTAGTGTTTAATTGCTTTTATTTATTTTCCTAAAAATTTATAAAAAACCCAAAAAGATTTTACTTTTCTGTTTTTCTTTTTATTTGTTTTCTTGTTCAGTATTACGTGAGATAGTTTGTGTTTTCTTGTTGCAGGTAACCGTTACATTAATGCATACAAGATTTTCAGGAAGGACCTCACCATTGCAATTTGAGCAAGAAATTGAGAAGACTATAAGAGAGAATCGTGTGTTTCATAAACCATCAACTTCAAGGACTTCACAAATTCATGGTCAAAAAAGATCGGAAGAAGGTTCATCTTCAGCAACAGTTTATCGGATATTAAGCAGACTTTCAAGAACACCCGAAGGTAACCAATCAAGAATGACGAACAATCTCGAAAACCAAGGAGTACCACAACCCAACCAACCTCTGGGAGACATTCCATTACCTGTGTTCCCTTAACTTGATGATCCTCCACCTCAACCACAATCGGTGCAACCTTAGCCTCAGTGGCCGATCCCTGTAAATCAAGGTGTACAAAACAAACCTCCGTCCATGAACTTCCAACCGATGCCAAATTTCTTGGTTCGTAATCCAAGTTTTCAGCATGACGTGGAAGGGAGCCATCATAGCAATAAGGACTGGTTTTCAGTCGAAGGAAGTCAACACACTAATTATTTAGAATAGTGGATTGAAGATCAAGTTGACATGGATGGACCAAACCAACATGATTTTAGGGATTATGGGAACCAACCGAGCTATCGAAATTGTCAACTAAATCAGGATCAGTATGGTTATGCTCAACCACCCATTCGCAACAACGTTAGAGGTCAACTGTTTAATGGCAAAGCTGCCAATCTAGAAGCACAACACTATGTACTAGCACATGATGTGGATAGTCACTTTTATCCCGCTATTTCCATAAATTTATCTCCTATAGTTTTACCAACATAAAGGGTACGAGCTTTTGAAGTCCGACCATAATGTTTGTTAATTCTCCCTCACTTCCATGGTATGGCAACCGAAGAACCCTATTTGCATATATCTGAATTTGAGGCATCATGTAGCACCATTGGTGGCCATGGCTTTTCACCGGATGAAGTTAAATTGGTCATATTCAAATTTACCCTTAAGGACAAGGCCAAACAATGGTTCCTATCTCCACCATCTGTAAGCATTCACACATGGGTACAAATGCAACAACAATTCTTGGATGAATACTATGCTTCCCAAAGGACAAGTTATGCAAGGCGAGCCATTTGAGGATTTACACAACAATCAGGTGAATAGTTCCATGAAGCTTTTTAGCGATTCAAAGTGATGCTAAGAACTTATCCACATCGTGACATAGCTAAGTGGGAGGTGATTTCAGCATTTTATGATGGACTATCATCGAAGGATGCTAGAGATGTAAATTCCACAAGTGCAGGAACGTTCACCTTAAACCATGAGGATGATGATTGGGTTATTCTTGAAAGGATGAGTGTAATCTCCAAGAAGCGTGCATAATCAAGCCAAAGATCAAGGGGTGCAAACATAAATATGGTGAATGATCATGTGGCCATGGATAGAATTACGGTTCTAGAACGAGAAATTGCAAGCATTAAAGTGGGAAAGAGTGGTGTGGCGAACATATCTAGTGAGTATGAAGTGTGTGACATGTGCAATGACATCAGCCATACATAGGTCACATGCTACTTGAATTTAGGGAAGAGTGAAAGTGTACATCAATTACAAGGCCAAGTAGAAAGGAAGACATGTTATAGAAATTCTAACACATATCATCTCGGTCTTAGTAACCACCCAAGTCTTAGATATGGTAACAATACTAACCAATTGAATCCTCCTTTTCAGGTACCAAATCAACGAAGTAACCAATCTCAAGGCCAACAATAAGAATTCAATCATGGTGGTCATAAAAGGAACAACTACAATCAAAGAAACTACCAACAAGGCGGTCAATATAATTAGAGGAATCAATAAGGTTCTTCTACTAACAATGGCAATGCTAATGCAATTTTGTCAATAATTCAAGATCTTGCAAACGAGATGAAACAATTTAACCAATTTAGACAGGTGCAAGAAAAGACCAATGAGGCCATTGCCAACCAACTTGGACAATTAGTTGAACAATTGTCCGAATGAGAACCGGGGAAGCTTCCAAGTGATACAACAAAGAACCCTCAACATCAAGCTTCAACTTCCAAAAATATGCACATCAATTCATTTAGTAACATTCCTAAATCTAAATGTATTGATTATGATTGAATCACTCTTTCTCAAGTAGTTGAAGGTAATGACAAGGAAGTTGATGAAGTGGAAGGAAGTGACTTAGGAGAAAGAATTATTCTCATTCAAGTTGGGTTTAAAACCATGTAGGCATGAAGATCAAGTATAGGTTGGACTCACCTTAGTAGTTCGTTTATTTTGTTTTGTTTGTAATAGGATCTTTGTTAGTTTGTTTTATATATGTAATTTGTAGTTAGTTTGTGTTTTGTAGTAATTCACAATGACCCAGCGAAACTAAGAGCGAAACTATAGTTTCACTCATAGTAAGATGGCTCAGGTCACCTGGCGAAACTGTGTTTCGCAGCCGGGTGAATCTAAGCTGTGGTCAGGGCAGCTTCGCTATCCAGCAAAACTACCAGTGAATCTAGACACTGCCTATATATTTTAATGATCAAACTTTTTGTGCAAGTTTTGCACAACCCTAATCAAAAAATATTCATTTGGCATTACTGTTCTAAGAGTGTATTCGGCTAGAATCATCATTTACTTTATCATTGAGCCTTGTTCTTTGTTTTTTGACTCAAGTTTGGATAAAATGGTTATATTTTGAAACTCTTTCTATAGGTTGTTGTTTAGATAATCATTTCAGTGGATTTTGATTGTGTTTTCTTATCATTAAAATTGTTCATCGATCATTAATGGACCAACAATATGGTATCAGAGCCTTAGTGCTCTTGATTTATTTAGTTGTTAGGGTTTTCGAATGTTTTTTTTAAATCACTGTTTCATTCACTTCAGATTATCAGAGAGTGTTTTTAGCTTGAAACCTTTGAAAATACTTGGTTTACGCATAGGAAGCTATCCTAATCATCCAATCACCAATTCATAGTGATGTGGGTGATTTCTGGTTGATTCTCTGTTCGAACAGGATCTCAGTTGCTTCCAGTGAATTTATAAATTCTTCCAGCGAATCTAGCACAGGTCCAGTGAAACTACCATTTATGTGATTTACTGAATTTTTCTTGGATTCTAGCAAAACTACATATTTTGAAGACTAAGCAAACAAGCGAAAGTGCTGGAGAAACTGTCATTAGAGCGAAAGTTCTATTAGTTTTAGCGAAATAGTGAGCAAAACTAAAATAACTATTCAAGCGAAACTGCTACCCATTTGTCGAGCGAAACTACGGGCGAATTCGCCAGCGAATTTACCGTATTTCAGCCTTGTGTCATTGAGTGAACTTATTAGCGAATCTGAGGAACTTTCAGCGAATTTATCAGCGAATATACTGAATTTCAGTGAATTATAAAGTATTTAAAAATGAGAACGACCAACATTACCATTTCTGATTTAGGGAGTGTTGCACCGAACAGGCCACCGAGGCTTATAAATGGAGACAATTTTGAGGATTGGAAGTGATGCTTGAAGGCCTTCTTCTACTACACAGACCATAATCAATCGGAGTTAGTAGTGAATGGTCCACATACTCCAACTGTTACTGTTGGTCAAGTTACTTCTCCAAATGCTGATTCATCAACCTTTACTGAAAAGGATCTCAAGTTAATCGATCGTGATCAGAAAGCTTTCGGGGCTTTAACCTTATGCTTATCACAAGACATATACAACCATTTTGTTGAGCACATAAATGCGAAATCTTTGTATAATGCATTATGTGAATTTTATGATGGAAACGAAGATCTAAAGAAGGACAAGAAAGCCCAAGCTGAGAAGGATTTTAACTCATTTGTCGGACATAAGAATGAAAGCATTACTGAACTTACGAATTGATTTTTGTCAGTCTCGAGCACTCTAAAGAAATATGATGATCAGTTGGGTAATCATGAGCAAGTGACTAAGCTCTTAGACTCTCTTCCAGCCGAATGGAGCTTACAAGTTAGGATGTTGAAGCAAGAGAGAAACTTTGCTGATTACAAGCTCATGGACATAATCAACAAATTGAAATCTTTTGACTTGGAATTATAGAGAAAGGAATACAATCAATCCTTGGTGCCAGCCATAGAATATCCACAAAACGTTGCATTGATCTTATCTGCTGCAAACTCGCCTATGTATGTAGCTTATAATGGATCTACAGGACTCGATGTATCAGACAAGGCAAGTGGTGGATCCATAAGTGTCAGTTCAAGCTCAAAGACATCCATCACCACTCAAATTCCTTCTGATAACATGGCACAGTTTGTAATGTTTGTACGTAGTTATGAAGCTTTAGTTGTGGGGGACCTCAACGGTAAGGGGATGACTGTCAAGGACATGTATCAGGTGGATCTGGATGATTTGGAAGAAACTAATATTCAATGGCAAATGCCAATGCTCATACTGCGTGCAAGGAGATTTATGGAGCGAACTGGAAGGAGAAACTTTGGCAATCAAAACCAAAATTCTAAATTGGTTTTGATAAGTCAAAATTAAGATGTTTCAAAATTGCAAAAAATTGGGGCCTTTTAAGTGAGAATGTCCATCTCCAATCATCACTAAACCGGGAACGTCTGGAACTTTAAAGGTTATTCCGATTAGCGATAAGGAAGAAGCCAAGAAAAAGAAAGAAACAGTATTGATTTCAAACTTTGACTGGAGTGCAGAGGTTAAAGAAACTGAAGAAGAAATCAATCACGTGTTAGTGGCTGAAGTAGAGAGTAGTGATGAGGAGTCAGTAGAGTAGTTTGATCCTTTAAGAGAATTTAAGAATGAGAGCATAGGAGAAACTTGTGATGAGAGTGTTAAGCAACAGGGTCAGGATGAAGAAATAAAGGTTAAGAAGGTTAAAGAAAAGTAGGTTGATGAAGCTAATGAATACAGAAAGGAAGAACAAGTTGACAAAAGGAAGAAGGAAGAAAGTGAAGTGAAGAAGGGAAGAAAGAAAGGAATGGAACAGGATGAGGAAGAAAAGAAGAAGAATACCCCAGTTTATCAGTGCGAAAATGCCCTAGCTGCCGAAAAGGTGGTTATGGCCTTCCTTATGAGGTAATTCAATATATGTGTCCTCCTCCATGCAAAATTAGATTATTTGGGGTTTATAAAGCTAATAGGTTGTTATTAGAAAATGAAAAAGAATTAAAACAAATAAATAAGGAACTTAAAACAAATGATTCTAAATATTTTATCAAATTAAATAAGCTTTAAAAGAAAATGAGCATTTAAAAAGAATCTTTTGGAAAGAAATGTCGAAATAAATTCTTTAACTGAATGTGTAGCACTGGTTGAGTTTGAAACCAGCAAATTAAAAACCAAGCTTGAAAAATGAACAATTTCAGGGATGAAACATGAGGATCTTTGCAAGAAGCAACGGGGGGTAGAATTAAGTCAGGGTTAGGATATGATGAAACCACTCATGTTTATCCTCCTCCAAGCACTTATTGTTATTCACCTATGCCTATACCTCATCCAACAAATGAATTGATTCATAATGATACGAACAGTTTGTATGTAGGTTTAGAAGGAGTGAATCATAAGGAGATTCGAGAGGATTATGGTTACGGTAGCAGTAGTGGTTTGGGCAGATCTAGTTATAGTTTTTATGATTCCAAAAAGTCTTTGAAAGACACTAGCTTAAGCAGTTTTGTATCCCAGCAGTCAATTTTAGACAATGGCTTATGTAGTTCTAGTTTTAGTCCATCCCATTCATCATCAAATGTTTCTAAATCAGATACCAATGTTATCAATGCTTGTGTTAGTGAAAATGATGCATGTTGAATGAAGCTTCAATCAAACTTACAGACTCAAATTGTTTTGAAAAGTTCCTCTCTCATCCTATTCCATCTTTTACCCTAATTCGGATTTCTAAACCGAAATAAATAGAAACATCTTCCTCAGAGGTTGAAATTATTAATTTAAACGGGTCTGAATCAGTCAAAATTAAGGTCTCGAAAGAAAATTTAAAAGAATCATTTGATACGTGTAGCAATTCTAATTCACATGTGACTGAATCTGAGGAAGATAGAGTAGTTGATCAAACTCCTGTTTCAAATTGTAAAAAGAAAGGTTTGAAATCCAATTGCTTTAAATGTGGGAAGGATGATCATGTAATTAAACAATGTCAAAAATACATTAATAGAAATGTACATAATAGTTCTTGGGAAGTAGATTAAATCAATATGTAAATAATTTCTTTTGTAAAAATTCTTATGCTTCAAAACCTAAATTTTTCAAAACTTGGGTCCCTATTTCTCAAGCCTAACAATCCTTTTGTTCTAATGCCAGGATCATTTAAGAAAAGTTATCAATAGCTTATGGCATGTTGATAGCGGATGTTCCAGGCATATGACAGGGTTGAAGGACCTCCTCACCAATTATAGGATAACAAATGGAGGATATGTTGCATTTGCTAGAGAAAAGAAAGGTGGAAAGATGATTTGTCAAGGAGAAGTCTCAAATGGTTCATTGACTCTGGAGAAAGTGAACTATGTTCCAGAAATGGCATTCAACTTGTTGAGTGTATCACAGATATGTGATAAAGACATTCCAGTACTGTTTATGTCAAATGAATGTTTGTTCTTGAAACCTGAGTTCACTGTTCCAGAGGAATTACTAATCATGTGAGCTCCAAGAAGGAATGATACATACTTGCTAGATATGGGATCAACTGAATCCACCTCAACTGTGACATGTCTCCTGTCAAAGGCTTCATCATCCAAATCCTTCTTGTGGTATAGACGATTAGGACATGTTAATTTTAAAAACATAATAAGTTCGTTAAGAACAATCTTTTCAGGAGGCTACCACTTAAGGATATTTTAGTGGTAGAAAAATGCATGGCTTCTGCTTAAGTAAAGCAGCACAAAAGGCCACACAAGCTTAAGTTTGAAAATACAATTTCAAACCCCCTCGAATTGTTACATGCTGAATTATTTGGTCCTATTAGTGTTAAATCTATCACTAAGAAATCTTGTTGTTTGGTTATTACAGATGATTATTCAAGATACTCTTGTGTAAGATTTCTAGCAAATAAAGGTGACACCACAGAAGAGTTGCAGAAGCTAATTATGTCAATTGAGACCATTAATAAATGGAAGGTTATGACCATCAAAAGCGATAATGGAACCGAATTCAACAACCATATCTTTGACTCATTCTGTGCAAGCAAGGGAATTAACAGACAGTTTAGTGCTGCCAGGACACCTCAACAAAATGGTGTTTCTAAAAGAAAGAATCGAACGCTTATCGAAGCAGTAAGAACTATGCTGATTGAGTCAAAGCTTCCAATTATTTTCTGGGCAGAAGCAGTTAATTGTGCATCCTATGTACTGAACAAAGTGCTTATCGTAAAAGACAAGATGAAGACGTCATATGAGCTTTTTCATAAACGAAAACCCTTGATTGACTTCTTCCGTCAATTTGGTTGCTCATGTACTTTGCTAAATACGCAAGCTTAGAAGTCAAAGTTTGGTATTGTTTCTGACAAATATTTCTTTGTAGGTTACTCTTCCTCATAAAAGGCATATCGGGTGTACAATAAAAGAACACACATTATGCAGGAATCCTTCTATGTTGATTGGCAAGAGTCAAATTCACCAAACATAGGGTCGGACCCAGAATGGTTTTATGACTTTAACACTGTCTTCAAATCTTTCAATCTTCCAATCTTTGATGATGATGTTGTTCCTCAAACTAGTATTCAAATCATTCCTCCACCAGATCCATAACAACAACCACAACCACAACCACCTCCACAACCCAAACCTCACACACAACCACCGATTGACCCTCCGCCTCCACCTCCACCTCAATTTGATATTCCACCCACACCTCCACCACAACCGACTACTCAATCATAACCATCATCCCTTTCACAATCATCCAAACTAAATCATCATCTCATTCAAACCCATTAACCTTTAACACCAATTTCAAAACCCTAAAAGACCACCCACACGATTACATTATTGGTTCAATCACGGATGGTGTGAGGACACGGAGTAATCTGGATTGATAAATAAATGTCTCTATGTATGTTTCTTATCTGAAATTGTACCCAAGAATGTCACAGCAGCACTTTAGCACCGAAGTTGGCTCGAATCTATGCAAATGGAGCTTCAGCAATTCCGGAAACTGAAGGTTTGGCAGCTAGTCGATCTTCCCCTAAATAAGTTTCCTATCAGCACTAAATGGGTCTATCAGAACAAACCAGATGATTGAAGAATTATAATCAGGAAAAAATCTAGGCTGGTTGTTCAGGGATTTGCTCAAGAGGAAGAAATTGATTACACAGAAGTGTTTGCTCCGGTTGCTCGCATTGAAGCTATCAGAATGTTTCTTGCTCACACAGCTCACAAGAACTTTAAGGTCTTTCAAATGGACGTGAAGTGTGCATTTCTATATGGGAATATTAATGAAGAGATTTATGTCTGTCAGCCACCAGGTTTCGAGGATCCAGATTTCCCAGATAAAGTGTATAGGCTTGATAAATCTTTATATGGACTACATCAAGCACCTCGCATCTGGTATAAAACCTTGACATAATATTTGCTCAGCAAAGGCTTCTCGCGTGGCACTATAGATATGACATTATTCAAGAAAGAAGTTGATGGTGATATGCTGATTGTTCAAGTGTACGTTGATGACATCATTTTCGGGTCAACAAATGAAAATTTGTGTAGAGAGTTTGAAGAAGTGATGAAGGATCGCTTTGAAATGAGCATGATAGGAGAGTTATGCCTTTTCTTAGGATTATAGGTTGAACAAAAGCCTGATGGCATTCTGATTCATCAAGAAAAGTATGTTATGGAGATTCTCAAGAAATTCAAGATGGATGATGCTTCTCCTGAACTCATCCCATTCACTGCTCAAATGCTCTTAACTCCTGATGATAAAGGGAAACCCGTAGATGCTCATCTTTATCACTCTATGATCGGTTCTCTCATGTATCTCATTGCGAGTCACCCTGATATTACATTCGTTGTGCGTTATTGTGCCCGGTTTCAAGCTAACCCAAAGGAATCTCATGAAAAGGCTGTAAAACGAATCTTTCGATATCTCAAGGGTTCCTCTAAAGAGTTCCTCTTGTTTGGGGCTTTGTAAGATTAATCGGAAATCAGTTACTGGCGGATGTCAATATCTCGGGGACTGTCTTGTTTAATGGCAAAGCAAGAAGCAGACAACTGTATCACTATCAACAGGAGAAGCTGAATACGTTGCTGCATCAAGTTGCTACTACCAAGTGCTTTGGATCCAGCATCAAATGATTGATTATGGCATCAATCACCTTCATACACCACTCTTTTGTGATAATGAAGCTGCTATTGGAATTGCCAAAAATCCAATTCATCACACTCGTGCTAAGCACACTATTCATGCAATCCGAGATGCACAGGAAAAGGGTTTCATAGACATTATTCCAATCGAAACTAAAAATCAAAGAGAAGATCTTTTCATAAAAAGATTTGATAAACCTTGTTTCTATTTTGTCTTCAGAGGTCAACAGCATGTGTTGGGATATGCATGGTAGACTCAGACTAAAAACAAAGTAAATAGTGATTGTGCAGCCAAACTAAAGATCAAGAACTTGGTGATAATGATCATTCGCATGACATCTTAGCCTGCATAAAGATACAAGTCTCATAAAAAAAACTTCGTTGAGAGTGGCTGATTTCTGTCTTGAGTCTGTCCTAAGTCTGTGTTGTGTCTAAGTTATTCTCCCAATTCTTTAGCCCATATAGAAAAATAAAATACATGTTTATCTACTTTGCTATGCGTGAGCATTGACCTGGGGTGATGATCTTCTCTGCTATGCGAAAGCATTGACCTAAAGCTCTCATCAACACGCTTAGATGATCTTCTCTGCTATGCGTGAGCATAGACCTGAAGCTTTTATCTTTCAGAATAAGATGATTATCTCCTCTATTATACATGAGTATAGACCTAGAGCTATTCTCAACAGTGATAGAGTCTGAATAGTAAAGTGTCTCGTCAATAATCATGTTACCATATGTATGCATCAGTGTCAACTTAGAACTATTCAAGAAAAATCAGTGATTACACTCAATAAACCTTGATGTTGAGATGAGTTCTTTGTCAAATGTCTGTGGGGACCAAATTACTATAGTTTCTTAAATTAACTCAAAACATGATAAAGTCAACTGCAGATTACACGTTGAAATGAGTAAGATATGGGTTTAAGTGGACAAACATATCAACAATCTTGCCAAGTCTTGACTCTCTGGAATTCTTCAAGAAATAGATGCAATTATATCCTTTTACTCTTTATTATAAGTGTATCACTTACTTTATTTTTAAATTTTAACTTTATTTTATTTTACTTTATTTTATTTTATTTTATTTTATTTTATCTGTTCATATTTTTTATGTTCACGTTTAAAATTGTTTGGTATTTTGTTTTTCTATAAGTTGGAATTGTGGGATGAAGAAGTTGTTTGTCATAAATGGTTTTATAAACATAAAAGATATATTTAAAAAAACGGGGTTGGGCGAAACTACCAGCAAAATTACAGTTCCGTCCCGAAACTACAGATTCGCCAGAAATCACGTTCATGTTTGAGCCTCTCATCTATGCCGGTGAAACTTATAGTTTCGCCCATAGCGAAACTAAGAAGTATATATCGCACAGTGAAA
Source organism: Flaveria linearis (assembly GCA_024085815.1). Taxonomy (NCBI): domain Eukaryota; kingdom Viridiplantae; phylum Streptophyta; class Magnoliopsida; order Asterales; family Asteraceae; genus Flaveria; species Flaveria linearis. Next base: position 46,971,621 of record CM044008.1, on the reverse strand, counting down.
ACCTAGTTTCTCACAAGTGTGAAATTACAAAAACCTATTTTTTCTCCCGACAATTTTATGCAAATCACCCATTGTTGATTTTTATCGAAATAAACTGCTATTGATAGTTTAGGTTAGTTAGGAGAAGCTCGTACTTAACTTTAATTGGTTTTATTGGTTAAAAGATCGGGTGAGACTGACTTGCTGAGTTCGAAAGGTCGTAGTTTCGTTCAGCGAAACTGCAGTTTCGTTCAGCGAAACTGCGAGCTAGAACAGCGAATCTGAACGGAAGTTCAATGGTTCGAGCGAAACGATAACGTTGTGCTGTCCAAGCATAATTGACAGTTTTGCTAGGAAGAGTTCAGGGTAACTATAGATTCGCTCTGTATTGAATTTTGTGTCAAAGCTTAAGCGAAACTATCAGCGAAATATAGTTTGCCTTGGAAGAAATTACAAAAATAGTTGTCAGCAAAACTGATTAATAACTAGAACAGATAATGCCTAAGACTCAGCGAATCTATGCCTAAGTATCAGCGAATCTATGTTTTGGCAGCGGCGAAACTAACAATTTCACCCAGCAAAATTACAGTTTCGCCGCCAGCAAAACTAGCCAAACTTAAAATTTTTTTGTTGTTCTGTATAATTTGATTTGTCTATTTATGTATATACATTAATAACTAACCTACTTCTGTTTCCATTTCAATAAATATGGCTAATTTGAAGTTCGATGACAAGTTCAACATCGTGGCATTACTGGATGACGAAAATCCAAAAGCAGTAGGCTTTAATGACTGCATTAGATGGCTAAGGCAATCTCCCATATGCTATGCCATCTCACATATGCGTACTATCTATGATCTACATGTGAGGGTTTCTGGAAATCTACAGAGTATGACATAGGATCAGTGCCAAACCGTATAGTTTCCAAAATTGATGGTCATAACATTGTTATCATAGTAATAGCCAGAGTACTATGATTGGAAGATGACTGTGGGCCAGAAGTTATGTTGTCTGATACTCAAGTTCTAGAGGCATTTAAGAGTATAGGGTATGAAGGGCCACCCTTTGGATCTAAGAACGAAATCAAGAAATCTCTTCTATCAAAGGAATGGAGATATATTGCCCACGTCTTTATTATGTGTCTAGATCATAGGAAGGAAGGATCAGATGGGTTGAATATTCACCGGACTAGGGCCATGATCATTTTCTGCACAGGTGAAATGGACAATATAGCAACACTGATATTTGACTGCATGCCTGAGAACATAATAGCTCTGAAGAAAGACAAATGGTTGCTATACCCAAGGTTTGTTTAGATGTTGATAGATGATCTGATTCCCAATGTGCCAAGACATGGAGAAATCAAGAGATTGGCACAGATGATTACAAGGATATTTGCCGACTGCTTAGATGTTAGACATGATTTCAGTGGAAAGATAACTCATTTGTGGGGGAACATGTATCCGGCAGAGAGATGGAATTATATTAGAAGATTGATTAAGAATGAAAATAAACTGCTACGGAAAACAGGGAGAAACAACAGGAGGCGATAAAGAAAAGGAAGAGGCATGCCAAAGAAAAGGAATATGATTTGGGTATTGAGATTGATAAAGTTGACGAAGAGATTAGGCAACAAAGAGAAAGGAGGTCAAAAAGAAAGCTGATCAGGGAGAAGCTGTAAATGTTACAGAGAGAATAACAAAGCACAAGCAGCAAACTTTCTCTAAAAATCCAAATAGAACCGATGCAAGGTCGGAGTTGAACCAAGATGTTATTCAAAATGTTAATGTATCTTTGGCAAATGAGTTAAGCATGATGAAAACAACGCTGGTTAATTAGGTGCTGAGAGAAAAAGAAAAGGATATGGTTATCGAAGGGATGAAATCCGTACTGTTAGATCAACAAACACTGATCAAGAAATTGTTGACTGATGTGAATGAGCTGAAAACAGCTGCCGCCCTACCTAATCAGATGACTCAGGAGGAGCTTGATGTTCTAATTGATACATCCAAGTATTCATTCCTAAGAGTAGGAGGTTCATCAAGGGCAGGAGAGGGCACAAGTGGTGCTGCTGATAAAGATGCTGAGGTTGGGGGAGACAATGCAGGATAAGTGGTGTAGGAGGTTTCGGTGAGGCAATTAAGGGTGATAAGGATGCTGGTGTAGAAGGTTATAAAGGAGAGGAGGCTGTTCGTCAAAGGGTTATGGCGAGTCCAGCAATGATTGGAGAGGGAAGCCTTATATCGAATGAGAGATAAAGGATGGATGAAACAAAAACGAAAGAACAGAAAAAGAAGAGCTGGTTTATCACCTCCATTTATTGATTTAAGACTTGACATAGACGCTGATCTTACCTGAGAAGAAGTAATAGTTAGTAAAGGAGTGGGAAGCAAACAGAAAGGGGCTGAGATGAGATTAGAGGATGAAGCTAAGGAGGAGGATGAACAACTGGTTGATTATGACTCTGAGCCTGAATTTTACGTGGTTGATGAACGTCCAACAACTTACGTGACTCAGACAGGGTCTGATGAGGGAGATGTGATAGAGATTGCCCAAGAAGATTGGTTTGCTAAGGAAAAGGAGCCAGAAGAGATAACTCCTTTGTTCCAAAAAAAATTCAAGAACCAAGCTAGAAGGAGGCAGAGAAAAAGATAATCAGCTGGAAGTACAAAGCCGAACTCAAGTTATTTATGATCAAGAGGTGAGGAGGAAAGATCTACTACCTAAACAAGAGGAAGGCTTTTAAGACCTTGCCTAGGTGGGATCTAAGGAGGTTGGCTGAGATTCTTCTTATAGATGTTCATGTAAGCGAAAGGGCGATGTCGCTTGAGAAGGAAATTAAGAAGGGCCTCAATGACAACTTTGAAGCTTTTGGATATATGAAGCTAGAGAGAAGGAGGTCGAAGAAAAACATGGATTGGGCCATTGGCAAGGGTGAGATTGTATTGAAGTTAAAGCCTGCCAAAAACAGTAAACAGAGTCCGAGTGCCTAATCCACTTCCCCCGATGCTACAAGACTTTGTCAAGTGGTTTTATGACAACAATACTGGGGAATCAGTGATTAGGTTAAAAGGTGAATAAGAGATAAGGTTATTTGATCCGATGGAAGTTTTTCTTTTTGGTGCTGAAGATTTGAAGGTATTATGTGAAAATGACATAAAGGCTGAAGTTAGAGCTGAAACGAGAACAGAAGCTAGCCTATTTATGAGAGTGGCTAACAAAGCCCGGGGAGTGAGGCAAGAAGTCGGGGAGCTATCCAAGAAAGTTATACAAGCTGACAAAACCAGGATGGATGTGTAGGATCTTACAAAACAATTACTTCAAGCAAGTGCACATGCAGAAGAAGAAAGAGAGGCTGGAGTTGAACAGGAAGCATCAGAGAGGGCCAATGAGGATGAAGGTCAAGTAGAAGACCAGGCTGTAGCACAAGAATAAAATCAAGTTGAAGCCGGTGAGGTCCAACCTAGGGGGAGTATTGAAGATCAAGTATAGGTTGGACTCACCTTAGTAGTTACTTTATTTTGCTTTGTTTGTAATAGGATCTTTGTTAGTTTGTTTTATATATGTAATTTGTAGTTAGTCTGTGTTTTGTAGTAACTCGTAATGACCCAACAAAACTACGAGCGAAACTATAGTTTCATTCGTAGTCAGCTGGCTTAGGTCACTCGGTGAAACTGTGCTTGACAGCCGGGTGAATCTAAGCTATGGTCAAGGTAGTTTCGTTATCCAGCGAAACTGCCAGCAAATCTAGACACTACCTATATATTGTAATGATAAAACTTTTTGTGCAAGTTTTGCACAACCCTAATCAAAAAATATTCGTTTTGCATTACTGTTCTAGGTGTGTATTTGGCTAGCATCATCATTTACTTTATCATTAAGCCTTTTTCTTTGTGCTTTGATTCAAGTTTGGATAAAATGGTTATATTTTGAAACTCTTTCTATAAATTGTTGTTTAGATAATCATTTTAGTGGATTTTGATTGTGTTTTCTTATCATTAGCACTGTTCATTAATCATTAATGGACCAATAAGGCACTTTTGGATTATGGAGCCATTATGAGCATCCTTCCAGGAAGCTTGTATGACCAATAAGACTTTGGCCCATTACATGAAACTAAAAAATAATGGTGCTTGCTGATTCGACATGGAAACAATCCCGATGGATGGTTAAGGATGTGATAATCAAATTAGGAGAGTTCTACTACCCTGTAGACTTTATGGTGCTTGATTATGCACCATTAAGGACAAATGAGCAACCAAAGGTAATTTTAGGACAACCATTCTTGGCAACAGCCAAAACTCAAATCAATTGTCGAGATGGCATTATCGATATCACATTCAAAAACCGTAAGTTGTTCTTTAATGTGTCTTAAAAATCAATTACATATGTAGTTAACAGTGATTGTTCTATATCAGATGCTACTAACAAGTGTGCTCCTCCTTACATTTCACATGTAAACGAGGATATCACCAAGAAGCATGGTTTTGATCTTTACAGGTTTGAGCATGAGAATGTGGAAAAGGATGAGAACGTAAAGGCGGAGCCACCACGGAATGAAAATCCGAGATGGAAGGTTAAGATGGGTAAACCACCAAATCATAAGAATTCCAGGATTAAAGACGCAATGTCTGGCTAAAGCTTGAGTGAACAAGAGAATCTATCAAGCCAAGAGAAGCATTTATGGAAAAGAAATTTGGAGAAAAGCATTCAATATGACCACCATAAGTTGTCTCAGGTAAGGTCCGGCTAAAGACCTAAAACTTAGCACTTGCGGATGGCAACCCGAGAACTTTATGGGTTTGTTCACTAGAAACCCTCACGAGACTACAACTCGTCCACTTGGGTCTACCAAGGGGTTTAAAGGCTTCTTGCATACGCTAAATGCAATCATGATTTCTATGAAAGTGAGTTTTAATTCTTCTATTAGTTGTGTGTTTTTGTTTTGTTTTGATAGTCAATCACGAGAAGTAAGCATTTAAGTGTGGGGAGGCACAAGCAGGTGGTGAAGGTTTCTGATAATGATTGTCGATCAGGTCCATGTGCCCTTTCTACTACTTTGGTGTTGAACAATATTCCTTTCATGCTTTCATTGAAATTGATTGGTAATATGTTAGGATATGGTATACTAGTCTTCTTCGCAATGAATTGTCTTGTTTAGAAATAATAGGAATGAAATTAAAGATCTACTGAAAATACCAATTGTGGCCACCATACATTGAGGACAATGTATCTCAAGTGTGGGGATAAGGGAAGACTTGGAAAAATTAAACCTTTTAAAAAAATAAGTCTTCAAATAAGCTTAATTGTGCATGAGACCTAAAAGTTTTTTCATATATGGCAAATTATCACTTGTTTGTGCATGTATAGATCTCTTGGCATGCTTGTTTTGAATTTTAGAAAAGCATTACCATGTTGATTTTTTATAAAAGTAGGTAGAATTCTTAGGATGGATAACAAACCGGATGGTAGATGACATATGTGCTTCACATTTTTAACCTTTTTGCACCGTTTCTTTGAGAATTTTAGCATAACTGAGCAATTCATAGCATATGTTGATTTGTTTTATACGTTTTTGCATATTGAGGGAAATGATAATGTGCATTTAAGTTAGAACTCGTCTAATTGATGCATGTCAGGATCATGAACCAATATGTGCATAGATGTGATAGAGGCATTAGGAATGAACCATTTGTTTGAATCTTTCTCTTTGAATTCCACACCTTGATAGCTTTCCTTTAGACACCATTTTGAACCCAAACTTGTCGTTTGAATAACCCGAAACAATAAACCTATAAAGCCTTAACCTTTTTATTAAACCTAGGGTGATGAAGTTTAATCCATGACATGTCTAGAAGGATATTTTAAGTATTAGTTCAATAATAGTATGATCGGTTTGAATATGGTTATATAGATATACATATATGAGAAAAAGAGAAAAAAAAAGAAAAAAAAAGAGGAGAAAAGCTACACATGAGGTCGAAATGACCAAGATATAAAGCAACAAAGATAGTGTGAGTATTCTATGATACGATTGCTATTAGAGAATAAAAATTGATAAACATAACAATAGCATGTTTAAATTGGATTTCATTACCCGTTAGCCATCTAAATGCCTATTCTATCCCACCTTAAACCAATGCCTAACATTACAACCCATGAAAGACCTCTTTAGTTATGCATTATATTTTGTTAATTGATGGCGATATGATTAGTATACAAGCTTATGATGAAAATGTACATTCTTGGTTTGAAAGTTCCATATATACTAGTATATGATCACTGGTCCACAAAACAAACCGCGAGGAGTGTTCGTTGTGAGCAATGTCAATGCATGAATGTTTGAAGTGGAAGGTGAAGTTATGCCAACTAAAGATTCTAAGCTTAAAACATAATTGATATTTCATGTTGGGTTGTGATCTTACATAATAAAAGTTTAAACTAAATATGCCTTGGGACCTTAACTTATACCAAATTATGATAAGTTAGCATGTTTGATTAATTAAGGTAAAATGTTGCAAGCACGTTTGTTTGAGGATAAACAAATGGTTAAGTGTGGGGATGTGATCAAGTGATAATAATTCAAGGTTTAATTGATCTAATTATGTGATTTACATCGTTGTTACTATGAAATGGGATTTTTTTGTTTGTGTTTTGATTTGTAGGGGATGGAGATAAAAGGAGGCTTATTTTAAGGAAATAAGGAGCCAAACAAGAAATTACAAGGACTGAAGATGAGGATTCTATTCTACAGGCCACAACGCTAAACGAAATCCTGAGTCTCGACCAACCTATAGCTGCCGGGCGTAACGGCTTATAGAGCTCAGTTAAAATAACAGGATTCAAGCTTGCTTGTTGTTTACTGTTTACTTTACCTTTACCCATAAAGAACTGTGCCATAAATTCATAAGAACTGCTATTTGTAGAGCTTCTATAGCTTCGAGCCCTTTAGTTCGTTATCAAGCATATAGCTTAGAGGGTGATTGCTGGCCTTTTTAGGACCAACGTGAAAATAAAGATTGATCTTTTGAGTTTTCAAAAGAGCAAGATTGATTTTTGAGTTAAAAAAAATGATAGATGCATTTTATTTTTATATCTGAAAAACCACTTGTATTGACTTTTTTGTGTTTTATTTCCTTGTTTTGTTGCCTTTTTTGGTTAAAAAGTATTCTATGACTATCTTGACTTAATTCAAAATAATTTATTTCAAGATCAATATAGGACCCCATTTAAGACCTGTGAAAAACAGTTTTTAAAGGGCTTCAAAGCCAGATCTTCGTCTTTCATATAGAAAGGAGACCTCTCCTTCTCAGGTTATCCCATTTTTTGCTTGAATCCGGCCGTCAACTTCTTCAACTGCTGATGCCGCTGACCTATATGGTGTGCTTTTCTTTCCTTTTTCTTCGAGCGCAAATTATCACTTTGGCCCACAGGGTGCCCCGAGAGGGCCCGAATGAAAGACCCAAGCCTACATGAACCATCAAGAAAGACATATCGATGGGGTTTTGCTTGTTGCCTGAATGAAAATGAGTCTATTTATTTCTTTCAGACCAAATCAAAATAAAGATGTAGGCTTAACTAAAGCCCAATGCCAAGCAAAGCCCTAAAATACAAGAAGAAATTGGGTTCAACTAAGCCCTTAACCCAACATGAGGTGGTGTTTATGTTAGAATTTGCACCTATTTGTATCTATTTAGTGATCAGTCTGCTAGTTTCTTTGATCCCACTCGGTGTTCCTTTTCCATTTGCTTCCAATAGTTCGACCTATCCAGAAAAATTAAGCCCTTATCGCCTACCTGGAACTCCTGAATTCACTCTTTAACTAGAGGAAGCACCTAAAAGGGAAGCAACTGGGCTAGACTGCTGATCTTATAGAGTAGTCTGACCCTGGGAAAGAGACTGTCATCGCTGCCGAGAATCAACATGCTGCGCCGAGTGACTGGAATCCTCTGAGGTCAGCTGAACAGGCTGACAATCGGCAGAAGATGCTGAGTTTCAGTTCTTTAAGAACATTACAGAAGAGAGAAAGCACCTGACAGAAGAGAGAAAGCACATAAAAAGGTTAAAATGAGAAATCTCTTAAGTGATCATAGAAACTTTATTTTTATTTTTATTTTTATTTTTATTATTATTTTTATATTATTATTATTTTTTATTTTTATGTATTCCACAAATCTTTCTTTTCATTTTATATATCCCATGGGGAAATTAAAAACATCAAAAGTAACAAAAAACGTACAAATTTAGGTGAACCGGCATATGGGCGGCGTATTTGACAAAAACTACAGAAAGTTGGGTGTAGGAAGGCTGAGGGGGCGTATGATACGCCGACCCTGGGCGTACCATACGCCGGTCACCAACAAACCCCGGATTTTATGGATCTTGAAGTTTATTTAAACACATCCAACCCCAATTCGAAGAAGAACTTTTCCAAGCTGAAATCTAGCAAATTCAAGGTGATTTTGGGTGCTTTCAAGCTTCCCAAGACATCCATAATTATCATTGATCATCATCAAAACAAGATTGAAGATTAAATGAAGACCATGAGTGGCTAGTTCTTCTTTAATTGCTTTCAGGAGTGCAATTCTTGTCAAGTAAGACAATTGGTATGCTTTGATTAGGTTTTTGTATTGCAACGAACTATTGAATTAAGTTTTATGTTTTGATTAATTTAAAAGGTTTACTTGTAAAAAAAGTTGTTTAATTGATTATCAGTTTTCGGTTTCCTTGCATCGTGAGCTCATTAAGAGAAGTAGATAACATGATATAGGTAAATTGGAACATTGACGAATCTTAAAAGCTTGTTCCTTTGTTGTCACTTTAATCAAAAGCTGAAATCTTGAAATCATGTTCTTATAAATCCTACTTAAAAAGTATCAATTGTTGATCTTGCAGAATTATAAACCCGGGAGTGATTGCTTCTTAGTATTTAATCAAATTTGTTTCAAAGTTTGTTGCTTTTTGCAATTGTGTTTTTAATTTCATCCAAAGTTCTAATCTTTAATTATAAAGTTCGTGTCTTTATGTTAATTGAGTTGCAATCGTTAAATAATTTTCACATATTCCCTGGGGAGACGACCTTACTTACCCTTACACAATAAAGGTAGCTAAGACCAATATAATAACTGGTTTTTGATCGACTCTTGACAACCAGATCACCTAGCTTTAAGATTCATTTCTTAAGCCGACGAGGCATGAAATGTAGCTTTATCTTTCTGAATCGTAGGTGCTGGAGTAGGACCAGTTTCTTTGATACCTGATCTACAAACATCTTATTTCATAGAGTTAGCAATAATAAGAGATTTATTTTTAAAGAAACTTGCATTTATTTCTTTAAACATATAATGTTCTTTATCAATGTTGTCTTTTGAAACAAATCTGTTCTTGAAATCATTTTTCAAGTCAGATATAGATGTTGTGACTCATTTTCTTTCTTTGGTCTTAAAATTTATTTTTGATTTCAGTTTCTTTTCTTTGTTAGACATTTTGACAAACATTTGTAACAGTAAAAACGTAGGAACATTCATTAATCACTAATGATGAATTACATGATGATTTTTCATTATAAATTTTTTTTCTGAAAAACTAATTTATCATCATTTTCCCAATCTTCAACCAACCCGTCCTTCTTCACAATTTCTGCAAAAGAATCATCATGATTAATTTTAATTTCAGTTTTTGTGATAGGGTCAACAGTCAGTGAAACATTGACCAGAGATGTTAAGTCAGACTTTGGTTGAAAACCTAATTCATAGGTCTCTTCATCATAAATGTTAATTGATGAAGACAAACAAGTATAACTATGATTAATAGGTGGCACAATGTTAGAACAACCAACTCCACCTTTACCACCATTAATTTTCAGTGTAATTTAAGACTTGATTATACCTTCAACCATGTTTAAGGATAACTTAAATTTCTCAATAATAAATTTAGCAGACAAAAGTTTATTGTTAAGTTTATTAACTTCTAAAGATAGTTCATTGTTTCGAGTTGTCAAATCTTTTATGTTACAATCTTTATCATAAAGATCCAATTTTGATTGATAAATCGATTTATTTAATCTATCGATCTTTTCTTTAAAAATTTTCTCATCAGTTTTATATTTACGAGCTTGATATTGAAGTTTTCAACTTCTAAGATCAAGCGTTCGTTGTGAACTCTATATCTATGTACCTTTTCTATGCAATCATTTGAACAAAGATTAATATGTACCTCATCCTTTCCTACATGCTTCTTTGTCTCTTTATGTATAACATTTACCATCAAGGCCTTTAAATCTTTCTCTTCTTCTGGTATAGATGCTCGAGTGATCTCAACAACATTGTTACTTTCATCACAAGGAGAAGCTGGAGTTTCCTCAACAGCGTTGACTTTCTTTCCTTCTTTAATTGGAGTTAACTCAACAGTTTTTCTTTCAGATTTTTCCATCTTGACTGGAGCGAACTCAATAGTCTTTGCTACTATTTCTTCATTCTCTTATGATTGAGCTGTAGTAATGTCAACAACCATTTCTTTTTGTTCATAAAAAACCTGCACTTCTTCCACTTTCACCTCTTCAACTTGTTTTCCCTCAACTTTCTCAGTTTTAACCTTCTCTTTTTCACAACACACCTTGCAACAAAATCTTCTATGAACTAAGCCAATAGATTTTCATCAACATGCTATTTAATAGTTTGAATTTCTACGAACAAAGAAGTTGACAATTTGATATCTAGAATTTCCATCTGGTCTGACTAATCATACTCTTCATTGGTTTGAGACACCAAGGCTTTGTTTTTGGATGAACTAGCTTGATCATTCTCAGTCTCTACCTCCACAGTGACCATTTTCTTTCCATTATGATTCAGGTTTGATCTTATTTCAGTACATTCTCTGGCAAAGTGACTAGGCCTATCACAGTTGTAACATCTCAAACTTGACTTATCAATCACAATTTTACTTGAGTTGTTTAGACCAAAAATCTTTCTTCCAATTCTCCTAGAAAAATTCTTTACTCTGTACACTACCATAGCCATTTGATATTTTATATCATTCTCTTTTACATTATCGGGATTAACTTGTTGTAAGTCATCAATCAAGATGTTGGGTGGACTGAGTCTTCTAGCAGAAAAGGCTTCATAATTGTTCATTAATGTTGTAAACAGAGCCAGGTGCTCTACAGCTATCTGAATGGTTTGTTTGTTAGGTTGAGAGTTTACAACCAAGGCTTGTTGTGTAGGTTGAGTGGCTTGAATTTGTGGGTAAGTTTGAGGTTGTATTTGGACTTGAGCTTCAACATAAGGATTCTGATGCTAAGTTTGGTAATGAGGCAAGGATTGAGGCAATGATTGATCTTTGACACTTGGATGAGCAAATGTTATTGATTGTTAGTATTAACACAATTGAGAGTAGCTAATATAGTTATTTGGATTACTAGCCATCTTAGCATATAATGCTGATGCTTCAGCTCCCATTGTATTAATGTAGTTAGCAGCTCTCTACTTATCATCATATCACAAGACTTGATAGTTGAGATAAGATCATTGAGAGACAAGGTAAACAGATCCTTGGTTCTTTTAATGGTTATGCATTTATTGTTCCTGCTATATGGCAGAGAATTTAACAGCTTCTTGTTTACTGTGATGTTCTCCAGTGTGATTCGTGCACTATTAATCTTGGTGATCAGTTTTACGAACCTTGATATTTGAGCTTCTAATGTTTCACCAAGAGTATGATTGAACATATTGAACTCTTCGTTAAGCATATGCTTCCAGCTCTCTCTCATGAATTTATTACCCATGATTTGCTCTTCCATGGCATTCCATAAATCCTTAGCCTTCGTGTAATCTTTAAACTTATGAGCTATTTTAGTGGTAAGTGCCATAGTGATGGCAGCATAAGCCTTATTATCAAGCTCCATCTTTTTAATATCTTCCTCATCCTAAAGTTGTTCAGGTTTTAGAACCAAGTCTCCTTTGTAATTTTTGTATACCGGGATATATGGACCCTGTTTTATAGATCTCATTATCCTAGGTTCAATGTAAATGACATGGTTCTCAAACCGATATTCCGAGTTACGGTAATCTTCTCCGTTGAGCATGCGAGATGGCTTCATGCTTGTACCAATCTCATTGTCAAGATTCAGAGTGGCAGTGATATGTTTCAGATTTTCCATTGTGAAATCTTGATTCAAACTTTTTCAGAAAAAAAAGCTGAAGTTCTCACGCAAATCCCAAAGTTCTCGCGCGAGATTTCACCAACTTTTCGCGCGATAAGTTCTGTAACTGATTTTTTCGAGATCTTCAAGTTTTCACGTGAAAAGAATCTTTAGTAACAAACTTCCAATAAACTCTTGCGAAAACTTTACTTCTAGCGTGAAAACACACTTTTTGCAGGAAATCACCAACTTTTTGCCTGTTTGATCTCTTCAATTTTGAAGGTTTTCAGCTTCAATCTTTCACCAAATTGTTTAGAATTTGATTAATTAAGTGTTTAATTAATGATTTAGGTTCAATTAAGATCTTAATTGTTTCTAATCGATTCAATTAAGCTCGATTAAGCTCAAAAACATCATTAATTGGTCGAACACCAAACTAATTAGCTTCACCATCTTCAAAAGTGATCAAATTCAGTAGAAATCAAGTACATCTTCAAATAACAAGTAATTCAATGCACATGCGACTCACTTCAATCTTCAAATCAATCGATCTAGAGCATACCAAGCTCCGATACCAATTGTAAGGATTAACAATAACAACAATCGATCTCGTGAGGAGAATGTGGAATGTAATCGCTCACGGTAAGAAGATTAAGTAGAATCAAATGCACATGAACACAATAGTAAATAACTTCTAATATATTGCTCTCTGATTTTGAATAACTTCAATAAAAGCTCTCTAATTATATTAAAAAACTTCTATATATACTAAACTAGAAGTTCTCGCGCGATTTGATGTTTTCGCACGAGAAGCATGTTGTCGCGCGGTGATTTTAGGTTCTCGCGCGACTTGATTTTGATCATCTTGATTTGATTTTCCAACCTGTAGGTTCAACCCCTACAAAATAAACAAATGATTTTTTGAAATATGATGCTAATTTAACTAAAGTAGGCAATTGGCGATTCAATGACATGCGGGCGATGGTTCAATACAATAAAATCACCCTATGGCGACAAACCCTGTAGCGACAACAAAAGTCGTGGGTACGTGTTACCCTATAGTGGCGACTTGTCATTGCAATAGCGTAATTCCCAATTTTGACTAATCATTCTTGATACCGACGACTTGTCGTAGGTACAAACATGCTGGATAAGTGAAAAAAGAGTCGTTTGTGTAACAAGCTATACCGACGACTCGTCGTCGTTATAGAATAACTAAATCTTTTCTCTATTAAATTTTTTTCCTTGACGATCATGTGGAAAAAACATACTCGGATGTGCCCTATCCTATACCGACGACTCATCGTGGGGATAGGTAAAATAAATTTTCTTTTAGTTTTTTAATTAAGTGATGAAGATATTACCAACCTTGTACCGACGACTAGTCGATGGGATTAAGTAAATGCCACAACAAAGTCACAAGTCAAGAAATCTAATGACGAAAGGCACAACAAATAGAAGAAATTTAAAAAATGCTTCAAGATCAAATGGAAATGATATGTTACTAGTAGCAGCAACGACCACCTGGTGGACATTAGCATTTGTAATTTTGTTAGATTTTAAAGAACTTGAACTATTTCTTGCCCAAAATTTTTTCTAATAAAAATTTAAAAATTGGCCTATAATGGCGAGTTGTCATCGGTACAGATCAAAACCAAATTGGCATTTTGACCACTGTAAAGCATAAGCTAATGCGTGTATACTACGGCTTGTTCATCTATAGCGATGACACGTCGTTCCTATGGAGAAATAAAAAATTAAATAAATAATGATCTATAGCGACGACAAGTTGTCTTTGTAGATCATTATTTATTTATTCTTTTATATTTTTCCACAAATAATATCATAGCTATAGGGACGATATGTCATTCCTATATAGTAATCTGCATCGATGATGTATATCCCGACGACTTATTATAGTTATTACGACGAATTTGTGTGAACGACACCTATAGCGACGAAATGTCGTCTCTATAGGTGATTTTTATCTATAGCAACAATATATGGTCGCTATAGAGTGAAAATTTTTCATTGCTATAAACCCACTTCCTTGTAGTGGTTTGGGCTTATATTTTTTAAAATCTCGGGTCCTTGTAGTCGCTATAGACGAAATGTAGTTTTTTCTTTGATTATGTTCTTTTGTGAGTCAAACTTAAAGCGTCAAAATCAATATGAACAATAGGCATCCAATCTCAAGAAGGATCGATTGGTTGTTAATGGTAGTTTCAAATTGCGTTAATAAATAATAAAATATGTTATTATCAAATAAGTTCTCCTAAAGTGTGTGAACCTTGAAGGTCAGAATTGATATGTAAATGAACAATAAGTGAAATTCATTGTGAAAATGGTCGGTTTGATTGGAACTAGAACAATAAAACTTAAATCTCCATCCAATTGTATACACATAATTGAATAGATGTTTATACTTTATTATGGCCAAGATCCAATTGATCATGATCAAACGACAGATGGCCATTAGATGAGTTAGCCGATAGGCAATTGCGCTTAATAAAGCACACTAAGGACTCAAGTTGACTTTTTATATGGTCAAGTATCACCTATAGGAATATGAAATTACAAACTTAAAGCACGAAGGTGAGTGCCTACAAATCACTAAACTAAAGTATACCTTTAGATTTTTTTATAGTAATACTTATTGTTAAAAGGTATCAATTTGCTAGATTTCATTAATCATGTAATTTGACTTTATATGAACCATGTGAGTATAATAATATTACAGGAAATGTAATCAATCTTATTATTTACAAATAAAATGACTTTATAGCCGTTCTGTACAAAAGGAAAGCCATGATTTTAGGAGTAAACTAAGCTATGGTTACAAGAGATCTTTGACTAGCTAGTTTACAATGAATTTGAAATTTGAATATTAATTAATTGGCTTTAGTAGAAGTATTCATTATACACCCCGGCAAGATAAATGATCCAATGAAAATCCAATATTGGATGGTAACCAAAGGAAAGAGCTACGACTAAGTAGTTTTCTAGGAGCATCTATTGGTTTATCCGTGGAGTTCATATGAAGAACCCATAATGAACCATTGGTGACCTTTTCCCAAAAGAAAGTGATAGTCTATTGAAATGTGTTTCACCCTTGAGGTGATAGATTGGGTTTACACATGAAGCACCTGCATTATAAAAAAAAAAGGTAAGTTTGGGGTTCTTTGTGGAAGATCATGTCATATAGTAAGTTTTTGTACCCACGAAACTTCCACTCGGCATTGGCGAGTGCTTTTCCTCGCCTCAATGGAGGAGTGAGTAACCAAGTTATGTTTGGTAGACCACCATGAGGTGATATTGGAACCCAAATAAATAACGTATATTGTTATAGAGCAACCCCCATATAATCAGAATCAGAAAGGCCTTGATGTCAAGGAATGTTGCATGTTTTAAAAATAGACATTAATGTATGGTGCCTTTCAATTAACCAAGAACTTTATTATGTGTTTGCTAGTGTAACTGGAAGGGTGAGTGCATGAACTAAGAAAGGCTATTTATAGCATATGATGTATCTAAACTGGTAAAGGCAAGATATTACAATGTAACCATCAAGCTTCTAATAAGGTGTTGGATCAACGAGTTGAGAACCATCCATGGTGGTAAGAAAAACCAATGAGCCTAACACTGCTGCAACTTCTCTATGCCCATCCATGTTAAAGTGAGTGAGAATGTGACAACTTGAGTTTTTCAGGTTAACATTGTACCGGTATCTAATCTGTCCCCGATATCTTAAGTAGATCAAATTTTATTAATTTATTATTATTAAGTGTTAGATCTAGAAAGAATAGGTATAGATTAATTTGTATAGGCTTAGAACTTTAATCAATACATGTAATGAATGATTGTAATTCACTCTTGATGTATGCATTATGTATATAAGTTAACCTATATATGTGTTGATTTATGTGTATGATGACAGGTAAAAGTGTTATACTTGGTTGATTCTTGAAATCAGCTAAGTGTAAGAAACATCTACGGATGAACATTTGTGTTCTTCCGTAGATATGTTTCTTACAAGACCAAGCATCCAAAGATTGTCTACGGATGAACATCAGTATTCACTGATGGAATCACCACTAGATGATGAAGTGAAGACTCCAACGGAAGAACAAGTTTCCGCGGAAGAACAAAAGTTCCCGCGGAAGACAATGTTCCTACGGAAGACAAACACTTGGACTTGCAATATACAAGTGTTACAAGTCAACAAGTCGACAAGTCAACTTCGAATCTCAAGAGATCCCGTGTTTCCTTAACAGACTCATAATTGTCTATAAATATGAGTCCTAGATTTCTTATCAAAGGATCGAACACAAGAACATTATTACGGCAAACACACATCACATAACCCAATCAAATCCTAGCCGCCGTCACATCAACAACAATACGTTCGACGAATCTTTGTTCATAGCATTCTTAATTATTCTTTTGTAATCATTATTCAGTATTAATGAGATACATTTGAATTAATTCTTGTTTGCTTATTGATTTCTTATACATAATTGTATTTATCATAACAAGCTTTAATTTTGATATTAAATTATCAATTAAAACAATTAAACAACAGTTAATGATTATTCCGTAATCATTGACTTGATTCCATTCCAATACTGATAATTACTTATTGCGATCCTTGGATTCACAGGTGATATCAGAGCCAAGTGCTCATTGATTTAGATCGATTGATCTATCAGTATTAGAATTGTTAATTGTCTTTTTGATTAATCATTTAAAATCATGATTTATCTTTTAGCAAGCACTGTTTCATTGCTTGATTAATTTAGATCTATATTCACATTAATTGAATAGTAGATCTGAGTTATTGATTAATAATCATCAACTTGATCAAATACATTAACAAAGTCCTTGACTTGATAATTAATTATCATTGAAATGATTGACTAATTTGTAATCATTATAACTTAATTATCACTAATTAAATATTGTCACTAATTAGTTCACAGAAACAATTATAATTAAATTCCTAAAATTTAACTCAAATGAGTACCTTTGGTGGATCGTACACACCTCCAAAGTTGGAAACAAAGGCGGATTTCAAATTCTGGAAAATAAAGTTTAGGAATCATGTGAATTGCACTGATTCCGACTTATGGGAATCAATAACTAAAGGTCCTTATATTCCACCCACCCTTGGGCCAGATTATAATGATAAAAATCAACCCATAAGTACTAAAGATCTGTCACATGATGATGTTAAGAAGGTCAAAGTTGATATCAAAGCATACAGCCTGCTTAGTATGGCTTTACCTGAAGAGATCTTAATCAGGTGTGAAAACTACAAAATAGCAAATTCCTTTGAAGATACTTCATACACTCTGTGAAGGGAGTGATGAAATCAGAAGTATTAGGAAAGACACCATTCGTTCACAATATGAAACCTTTCATCATATTGAGGGTGAATCAATTCCTCAATAACTCCATATATTCATGCAACTTGTAACTGAGATGAACATCTTGAAGTTGAAGTACACTAATGAGGAGTTAAACAAAAAGATGCTCCATACTTTGCCTGAAAGTTGGAAGCAAACTGTGTCCACGTTCAAAAACACCATAGATCTGAAATCAACTGGTTTAGATGCACTGGTGGCTAAAGTGGAAGCTCTTGAATGGATGAAAAATCAAGAAACAAGAGTGTGAGAACCTATGTCACACCCTATCATTTTAAAGAAACAAAAAGTGCAGGAAGTGCCTTCATTTCTAACAATGATAGTGAGAACTCTTGTACTTTGAGTGATGATGAAGAGGAAGTGAGTTTCTATGCATCAAATCCTTCAAAGAAATCATCTCAAAGTAAACATGAAAAGGACAAAGGAAGAACTGCTGACAGAAGAGATGCATCTACAGCACCAGCAAAGTCCTCACAATAGAACAATCAATCAGAACCCATTACTGTGATTCTTGATTCTGAAAAACAGAAAGCAGCTTTTGTAGCTTTTAGTTCTAGTTTTCAAGCTTACTTGGGAAGTTCTCTAACATCAACAAATATTTGTCAACAAGACTTGGAAGAACTGCATCCTGATGTAGTTGAGGAGATGGATCTCCAATGGCAAATAGCAATGATTACTTATAGAGCCAACCAATATCTCAGAAGAAACAAAAACTTGGCTGCAGCAAGCAAAACATCAAAGATTGGTGT
This sequence comes from Flaveria linearis, assembly GCA_024085815.1. Taxonomy (NCBI): domain Eukaryota; kingdom Viridiplantae; phylum Streptophyta; class Magnoliopsida; order Asterales; family Asteraceae; genus Flaveria; species Flaveria linearis. Next base: position 46,953,331 of record CM044008.1, on the reverse strand, counting down.
TGACAAGTCAAAGGTAAGATGCTTCAAGTGCAATCTCTATGGACATTTCCCTAGAGAATGCAATCAATAATCAAATCTGGACTTGAGACAACATCAGCAACCTCATTCTCATCAATATCAATCTTATCATCCATTAGCATCTCAAAGATCTTTCAAACAACCTCAGCTAACAACCTCATCCCCACCAGCCGCAAATGATTCAGCAGGACCTAGTAATTCAAAGGAATCTGGGTTGATCATACTACAAGATGGAACATGTATTGGAGTATGAATGAGAAGGAAGTATTGGAAGAGAATCAAGCTTTAATGGCCCTTATAGAAAACAAAGTTCCACCAATGGCTATAGAGGTAAGAGAAAGACTGTGTTCATCAGTACGTGTTGAGGAAGTTGAACGATATAGAGTCCATGCTCAACAATTGGCTGATAAAGTAAAAGAAACAGTGATTTTGAATAAATCCCATGTAAGAGAATATAAATTATATCAAATCAAAATTAACTCTTTGCAAAGGGATTTAGAAATATTTGTTTCAAAAAATTATAGCTTAAAAGCCCAAATTGAGCATCTGACCACTTCCTTAACCAAATCCATGGCTGATCATGCATCAGCTAAAGTGAAACTTCAAAAGTTTCAACTTTCATCTTAGCAATATGAGAAATTGTTAAATTCTCATAATGAATCAAAGAATAGGTATGGGTTGGGATATAATGCTGTTGCACCTCCAATAAATGATAACTACACCACTTTACCTGAAACAATGACAAACACTTTGTTAAATCATTTTATGCCAAGCAAAACACTTTGAAACAAAATCTAATCAGCAAAACACTAACAATGAAACTGAGGTGAGTGAAACTGAGTCTTTAGAATCAGAAAACTTTAAACATAATGACTCAGAATTTGATTTTGATAAATGTATGACTTGGATGATTCTGATGAACATGATGATGATCAACTGAATATTGGTAAGAATGTTATTGTTGAAACTGTCCTTCCTAAAGTACTTAAAGAATCAAAACTGCAATATCCTCCAAAACAAAGAAACATGTTGAAGACTATCTGCAAGAGGATTACTCAATTAAATGAAGGACTTCAAGAACTTAATCAGCATAAAAAATTTTCAACAAAAGGAGCTGATCAGTGCAGATCTGCTGAGGAGGTACCCTTATCCCCCGTAGATAAAGGTAAGAAGAAACAACCAGCAATTAAGCAGCAGAAAGGTACTTCAGTAGAAGATCTACGGAAGGCAAAATCTGCTGAATCCGTAGAACATCTACGGAAAGCAAAAACCAAATCTACAGAAGAGGTGCCAAAGAGAGGAACTGCCAAAAAACCTAATCCGAAAGTATTAGATCTTAAGCAACAGAAGTCATCAAAAGTTAAACAAGAATCATTTGATAGTGCTCCTAGCAAAAGCAAGGACAAATCAAATGCTCCATTGGAAAAGGAGTTGAAGACTCATAAGCTGGATAAGAAAAAGAAGATAGTTGAGACTGATGAAGAATCTGAGGAAATGTATTGCAAATGGTGTGATATGAAAAATCATAATATTGATGATTGCTACTTCAGTAGTTATTGTTCCATTTGCAATATGAACAATCACATGACCTCTGATTGGTAGTTCAACAAACATTGTACAATCTGTAACAAAAATAATCATTCAACTTAGGAATGTTATTTCAACAAAAAGAACAAGACAAAGAGCACAAAGAAGTCAAAATCTGAATTGGCTGAATCAGACTCTCAATCCACTGAAAGTCAAGAAAATTCATAGCCAAAGAAGAGGTAACAAAAACAAAAGCCAAAACCAAAACAGAAATCATCTGCTGAGGATAAAATTTTGAAGAAAAGAACATCAAGTCAATCCAAAACACCTCATAAAAAGGTGGACTTGATTGATAAGAAGTCAAATGTTGATGATACTTTCTTTGATAATTTTGAAAAGGGAACACATGTATCTCGTTCAAAATCAAAAGATGATAAAACCTTCAAAAATCAATGTTCATTGTCAAAATCAAAGCATCAATCAAAGAAAGACAAGGTGAATGAAGAAGAAACTGTGAAACAAGTTCCAAACTTAACAACCTCATATTCAACAGAATCATCATCACCACTACCAACTCAAAATGAATCAATTAAGCCTAAAACTAATACTAAAACTTCAAGACTAATTCATGAAGGAGTAATAATTTTAGACACTGCTGGCAAACCCAAGATTATTAAGGCTTGGGTTGTTAATACTAATTGATTTCTTTATTTGTGTAGGAACAATCGTGGAGAGCTGACAACAAGTGGTATGTTGACAGTGGTTGTTCCAGGCATATGATAGGAAACTGTTCTCTTCTCCATGAATTCAAGCATAAGAATGCCTCATATGTGACATTTAGTGGGGATAAGAAGGGAGGTAAAATAGTTGGTGAAGGAATGGTAACTAACGGTATGCTCAAATTTGAGAAAGTAAATTATCGTGAAAATTTGCAGTATAAATTATTAAGTGTGTCTCAAATTTATGATCAAAATTATACAACATTATTTGATAACACTAATTGTTACATTCTTAAGCCAGATTTTTCAGTTCCAGAAGAATAGATCCTTCTTAAAGCATCAAGAAAAGGAATCACTTATGTTTTGGATATGAACAACACAACACTCACAAGCCATGAAACATGCCTGCTATCTAAGTCTTCAGAAGATGAATCTCAATTGTGGCATAGAAGGCTTGTTCATTCCAACATGAAGAATATGAATAAATTGGTGAACATGAGTTAGTCATTGGACTACCAAAGAAAGAGTTTTACTGTTCAAATCATTGTTCTTCATGTTATAAAAGAATAAAGGCATAGCAAGGCAATTCAGTGCACTAATAACTCCATAACAAAATGGGGTTACTGAAAGAAGGAATAGAACTCTCATTGAAGCAGCAAGAACAATGCTAGCTGACTCTTAGTTGCCTATCACATTCTGGGCTGAAGCTGTGAACACGGCTTGCAATGTTCAAAATAGGACATTAATTATCAAAGAACATAACAAAACATCTTATGAGCTTTTATTCAAAAGATAACCTTTTATAGGATATCTTAGAGCTTTTGGGTGTCATGTATCTGTGTTAAACACAAAGGAACAGTTGGGAAAATTTTCTGAGAAAGCCTATGATGGTTTCTTTGTTGGATACTCTTCAACATCTAAATCATATAGGATCTACATTCCACAACATAACATTATGGAAGAAACTCCTAATGTTTCATTTGATGAATCAGTATTTACCAAATCTGTTAAAGGTTCATCATGGTTGTTTGATATAGATGCATTAAAAGACTCATTTAAGTCTGGATATTTAATTAATACAGGTTCTGCTGATACATGCTATCCATTTGTTCCTCTAAATCTGAATGAAGTATCACTATCAGCTGATCCTCCAACCAATGTACTAGTTCAGCAAAATGGATCTACATCCGGAGATGGCAACTCTACATCCGCAGCCAATGACAATGCCTCCACAGATGATCATCCTTCATCCGGAGATATGGATAATGCTTCAGCAGATGCTCCTAACATTGGAGAGGATCCTTTGCATTCCAGAGACTTGTCAGCAGCCTAACAAATACGATCCGTAGATGTTCCTGTAACTCTTATGGATGAACAAAACACTTCCGTAGAAGTTCCTGCGGAAGACATTCATAATGCAGCTGATGTACCAAATGAAGATCCTGTTATTTCAAATGTGAATATGAAGAACACTTTGATTACTTCATTGATTCATCATCACAGCTGAATCCCTCTGCTCCAATGGATATGTGTAACTTGGAATCAACCATCCCGGTTGATTCTATTTCAACAACCAGAATTCACAAGTCTTATCCATCTAACAACATAATTGGAGACCTAAATGCAAGAACAACAAGAAGCAAAGGGGCAGCTGCAAACATTTGCTTGTTTACTTGCTTTCTGTCTCAAGTTGTTCCTGCAAACATCATAGCTACACTAAAGGATAATAGATGGATTGAAGCTATGCAGGAAGAGCTTCAACAATTTAGAAAGCAGAAAGTGTGGAATCTTATTGATTTGCCTAAAGGACAGCATCCAATTGGAACGAGATGGCTCTTAAAAAACAAGCTTGATGACAGAGGTATAATTGTGAGAAACAAAGCTAGGCTGATTGCTCAAGGATATACTCAAGAAGAAGGGATAGACTATGATGAAGTTTTTGCACCTGTTGAAAGAATTGAAGCAATCAGAGTATTTCTAGCATATGCTTCCTACAAGAAGTTCACTGTCTACCAAATGGATGTCAAGTGTGCTTTCCTTTATGGAAAAATTGATGAAGAGGTCTATGTGGCTCAACCTCCTGGTTTTGAAGATCCTGACTACCCACATAGAGTTTACAAGCTCGACAAAGCTTTGTATGGGCTTCATCAAGCAATCAGATCCTTTCTGAACTCCCCTATGACTGCTATCAAAGAGAAGATTTTTCCTATACTATAGTTGCAAGTCTATCGGTCTCTTTCCGAACTAGGTGAAACAAAGCTGCAAACAAAGAGGTTGACCAAGAAAGTGGTATGAAACATTATCATCTTTCTTGCTCAAGCATGGATACAAAAGAGGGACTATTGATCAGACACTCTTTTTCAAACAAGAACATCAAGAACTTTTGGTGGTTCAAATATATGTAGATGACATCATATTTGGATCGACCAACAAGAGGCTGTGTGTGAGTTTTGAAGAGTTAATGAAATCTAAATTTCAGATGAGTTCAATGGGAGAGTTGACTTTCTTCCTTGGCCTACAAGTTCATAGTAAACAGATGGGCTTTTTATCAATCAAGAGAAGTATATACATCAAATATTGAAGACGTACAATCTTGCTGATACATCTTCATGCAAAACTCCTGCTTCAACAATAGACAAGATCATACCTGATCCTACTAGGAAAGCTGTTGATCAAAGATTATATAGATCTATGATAGGATTTCTTATGTATCTAACTGCAAGCCGACCTGACATAATGTTTGATGTGTGTGTTTGTGCGAGGTACCAATCTGATCCAAAAGAGTCTCATCTGAATGCTGTTAAGAGAATTTTCAGATATCTGAAAGGGAAACTAGCTCTAGGACTGTGGTATCCAAAAGATGGAGACTTTAGTCTTTACTCATACTCAGATAGTGATTTTGGAGGATGCAACAATAACAGAAAATCCACTACTGGTGGATGTCAATTTTTAGGACCAAGACTTGTTTCATGGCAGTGTGTAGGACCGGGTGAAGGGTTATGCACTTTACAACACAACAACACAAAGAGGAGAGTATGGAACCTGGGAAAATCAGTTTAGAGAACCAAGAAACACAAGTGTAAATAAGACAAAAACAAGAACAACACACAAGTATTTGGTTTTCAAGGTTGATGTATATTGATCTCTAGTTCCTTACAAATGGTTTGCAAAGTTCTCCTTATAAGTTACAAGGACTAGAAATACTTATACTACAACCTACAGCCAGCTACTTTAAAGCCCAGCTGGATACATGATCTAGACAACAAAATCCATTTAGAGTCAAAAGGCAGATTGCCTTTTGACTAGTGACTATGACATACCATAGCTCACATCCTAATATATTACAAAAAGGATAAAGTACATAAAGTGGAAAGTTACAGACTCAAGACCTCAATGTGTAGTTTACCAAAAGCATGGACCTTTCACTAACCCATGTAAGGTTGGTGACTTATCAGAGTGACAGCGGAAAATGATTTAGCTTTAGGTAAAAAGTACATCAAATAAAGCATGTAATATAAAAGTCTTCGGAAGAAATCTGTCTACAATAGTTGGCTTCGGAAGACTTTGTCCTTGAAGCTTCAGAAGACTTCATCTTTTGGCTTTGGAAGATATTGGTCTTGGCTTCAGAAGATATTGGTCTTGGCTTCAGAAGATTTCACACTTAGAATAATTTCTAAGGCAGTGCGAAACTTTCAAAGCATTCCACTTCAGTACACTGGTGCATGCATGTAGGAGAGACTTTGAGTGTTGGGTTGCATCAGCCTTACTAATAACCTTACAAACTCCCCCTAGGCTGATGCTACCAAAACACTTGAAGACTTCAGATGTTGAAAGTCCTCATTATGATGATGACCATGTTGGACCTTATATGCTCAAGACACATACAAGATTGATGTGGTTAGTGCGTTATGATCCAAGTCAGGTCATACCCAATAACAAGCTATACAAACACCAATTAATATTTATTTGCTGATGAGATCAAACAAATAAGTACCGACGCCAATTTAGAAAAAATGGGTTTTTCTAAATTGTTGCTTTCGGAAAAGAACAACATTATATAGATAATTTGTTCATGAGAGGTTGTTTGTTTCATTATTTAAATGGGTTAAATAATAACAAATAAAAGTGTCTTGTTGTTATAAAATTAAAACCGGTTTTAATTTTATAAAACAAAAGGGGTGAAAGAATGAAATAAAAAGATTAAGTTTCAAAATGGGGGAACATATTTGAACCCCACCCTTCGGCCGCCCAAAGGCATAGGGAAACACGTTTTGTCTTGGCTTCTACAAGACTTAATTCATTCATTCAAGCAACCATCCACGCAACACTTTCTCTCTCACACACAAAGCAACATTTCTCTCTTTGAAGAAATCTAATTTTCGGATTGAAGAAGCAAAACAAAGCTGAAAAATCGGTTTTTCTTGGCTGTTTTGGCTGATTCGGATTGTTCTTCTAAGGGGTTTTCTTTTAGTGTTGCTCTCCTAACAAGCTTGGTGTTTGAAGGACTTGTGGGTATCGAGATTTGAGGTCCTCCACCCTGAACGATTGCTGCTCAAAATATCACCATCTTCAAAGATTTCGACCCCTTTTGAGCTGCTGAAAGGTAGTCTAAGGCAGCCTCTATATGGTTGTCCATAATGCATGTTTTATGCTTTCATAGCTTGTCTATTCACATAAAAATGATCCTTTGTAATATGGGTTTGGTTTATGCATATGTTAATCACCTAAAGAACATAGTTTTCAGAAACTTTAACATGTTTTAAAGTAGTACATTCCGCTGCGTTTCATTTGTTTAAATGGTTAAACAAGCTGAAAATGGTGTAACAAACCCCTTCAATGGCATCAAGAGCCGGTTATGTGGATAGCTTGCTTGTTCTTGTCCTTTAAAATCAGTTTTAAAGGATGATTATCAACTCATTAGAGGCTGATTTTGGTTGATTCAATAAACCCCATGTCTTTCAAAGTTATATCTTCATGCTTATGATTAAACTTTGAAAGATAGGAATGTCAATTCATTGATAGTTTTGGTTGTTGTTTGTTTGGACAAACAAACCCTAATTTTCAGTTTATGTTGGCCAAAAATTTGGAGTTTGATGGGGTTTATTTTTTATTGAATGATGTTTATGATTGTTCATATGATAGTGCATAACCTAGCTTAGACCTTGTATTGTTTTGGTTTGGATTGAATGTATTTATTTGATTATATTCATTCAATTGGGTTGTAAAGTTTTGTGCTTATATTTTGTCTATTTATTCATTTGGATGTAATAATAGATTAGGAGTATTTTTCTTTTACTAGAAAATATGTATTAGGATATATATTTTGTAAAAGAAGATGCTCGGGAAGAAAGCACAAGAGGAAGACACAAAGAGAAGGACTTGAAGCATATGGATGCAAGTTCAAGTGGGAGTCTATGAAGACCTTATCTTTGTGTTTTATTCAACCCTTAGGAAAGACCAAATGACCACACTTGTGATGACAAATAAGTGTGGTCACAATAGTAGCTATGGTTATGCACATTATGGTTGTTTTTATTATGCTTGTTTGATTATGATTTTGTGAATGACTGTATAATATTTGGATATGATAAACAATCTTAATAAAAATGATCTTAACAAGCTAATATAAAAATGGTTCTTAATCATTAAGTGTTAATAAGTGGTTATTAAAAGGATTAATGATTTCATAATAAAATGGGTTTTATTAAAAGGACCATAGGGTATCTTGTATTTGAAAGCATGCAAATACAAGTACATAGAGTTTTCTAAACTAGAATTATGAAATCTCTAAACATTTCACAAACAAGTTTAACACCGTCCTTTTGCACAACACTTGAGTCATTTGGAAACTCTTAATGGGATAAAGGTCACCTAACCATTTAGAGGGAACTTGTGACTTAAGGTGGGGATACCACATCGGTGGGATAAAGGTCACCTAACCACTTATGTTGGTAAACTCACATGTGTGTGCAAGTAGGGTAACTTGATTTGTAAACTATGTTAAATGGATCACCTACAATATGGTTTCCAAATGGTGTTGATGGGATTAACATGCCGACTTTACATATGATGTTTAAAGTCGATCCCATACCTCTAGAAGTTGCAAATGGTTGCAACCGTCAATCGTTGACCACCTTATTAATTTAAATCGTGGGATAAGGGTCACCTAACCACAATTTAAATGTAATGTTGGGTTCTAGATTTTAATATAAAAATAACCTTAAAAGGCATTAATAATTAAAAATAGCAATATCGAAAATACTAAAATAGATCTTTGTTAAATTTTGTAGATGGCCACCAATAATGACAATCATGATAATTCATCCACGTCCACCCAATCATTACGAGCGATCCTCCAAAAGGAACGTCTAAATCATAACAATTTCATGATTGGTATCGAAACTTGAGAATCGTTCTCAAGCAAGAGAGAAGATCATATGTTTTAGACGACCCTATCCCTGATCAACCTACTGAGGATGATGAGGAGGCCTACAACGATTGGCTGAAGTACACTGAGGACTCCGTCCAAGTGTCTTGTCTCATGCTAGCGAGCATGACTCCGGATCTCCAAAAGGAGTATGAACATCACGGAGCTTATGACATGATAACCCAGTTGAAGGAAACGTTCCAACAGTAAGCAAGGGTTGAGCGCTTCGAAACGGTTCGAGCACTCCATGCATGTCGTATGGATGACAACCAATCTGTTTCATCTTATGTACTTAAGATGAAAAGTCATATTGACCGCCTCGAGAGGCTTAATTGTCCCGTCTCGAAGGAATTGGCAACGGATTTGATCGTTAATGGCCTTACCAAGAAGTTCGAGACATTCGTGTTGAACTACAACATGAATACATGGGACAAAAGCATTGGTGAGCTTCACTCAATGCTTAAAATAGCCGAAGCGGCCATGGGTAAAAGGGTTTTACCCGTTTTCACCATCAATGAAGGTGGGAACAAGAAAAGGCCTTATCCCACACCTAAGGCAAAGGTTGCCAAGGGTAAGGGACCCATTTGGGGAAAGGGGAAGGGGGTGGCAAGGGTGCCACCCAAACCATAAGAGAAGAAGCAAAAGGTTGCTACTAATGACCCATGCTTCAAGTGTAGGGAGATTGGACATTAGGCAAGGAATTGTCCTGTCCATCTCCAAGAGTTGAAAGCAAAGAGGGATGCCGGCAGACCTCAGGTACAATATACATGATTCATATTGATCTTAATGTTACATCTTCTAACACATGGGTATTGGATACCGGATGTGAAACTCATATTTTCAATTTGTTGCAGGGGTTCACAAGAAGTAGGGACTTCAATCAAGGAGATGTTAGTCTCTTCATGGTCAATGGAACCAAAGTCCAAGTTGAAGCTCGTGGGGACTACATCCTAAAACTTCCAAGTGGCTTGGATGTTATTTTGAAGAATGTTTTGTATGCTCCTAGTTTGACTAGGAACATTATTTTTGTATCCTAATTAAGACATTATGATTATGTATTATCTTTTGTTGAAAATGATATTCATGTTTCTTTAAATGATATGTTCTATTTAAAGCTATTCCCATCAATGGGATTTATGAATTGGTTCATGAAAATACTTTAAATAGTTCATTGTACCAAACTAACACCAAGAAACTCAAGTTGGATTTGAGTGATACCTATCTTTGGCATTGTCGTCTTGGTCATATAAACAAGAAACGTATACAAACACTTCAAAAGAATGGTCTTTTAAAAACAAATGAATGTGATTCATTTGATGTATGTGAATCTTGTTTACAAGGAAAAATGACTAAGGCACCCTTTAGTGGAACTAACGAAAGGGCAAACGATTTATTAGGAATCATACATTCGGATGTATGTGGTCCTTTTAAACCAATGACTAGGACTGGTGAAAGATACTTCATTACCTTTACCGACGATTATAGTCGCTATGGGTATGTGTACTTATTAAGGCACAAAGATGAAGCTTTTGAAATGTTCAAAATCTTCAAGAATGAAGTAAAAAATCAACTCAACAAGTCGATTAAAGTTCTCCATACCGATAGAGGAGGTGAATACCTAAGTCATGTTTTCAAGATCATCTTAGGAGTTGTGGGATTGTCTCACAACTCACTCCACCTGGAACACCACAACATAATGGTGTGTCTGAGAGGAGGAATCGAACCTTATTGGATATGGTCCGATCTATGATGGCTAGGAGCACATTACCTCTATCATTTTGGGGTTTGCTTTGCTCTCTGCGGCCCGTATTCTAAATATGGCCCCAACCAAAAAGGTAGAAAGGACACCTTTCGAGATATGGCATGGAAGAGTCCCATCCCTATCATACTTAAGGGTCTGGGGTTGTGAGGCTTATGTTAAGACTCCCACCCCAAACAAATTGGAAGTCCGATCCACCAAGTGTATCTTTATCGGATATCCTAGAGATTCTATGGGATATTATTTCTATGATCCACTGGAACAAAAGGTGTTTGTTGCCAGAAAGTGTGAGTTCTTAGATGCAAAGTTCCTTATGGAAGGAACTAGCAGTAGAACAATGGATCTTGAGGAGGATCAAGAACCACAACCCGATGCACGTTTGGTTGAAACTAGCACTCAACATGAGGATGTTGAGGATGATCAAACGGTTGATCAACACACACAAAACATTCGCAGAAGTGGTAGAACTAGTAATCCACCTAAAGATACGGATTTTTCATGGGTGGATGCTATGTGGTAGATTCAGATGAACCAACCACATACCATAATGCAGTGTCTAATTCGGATTGCGACAAATGGCTTGAAGCCATGAACGTTGAGATGCAATCCATGTATGACAATCAAGTTTGGGAACTTGTTGTACCACCTCTTAATTCCAAGGAAGTTGGAAGTAAGTGGGTTTTCAAGAAGAAAATCAATATGCATGGAAACTTGGATACTTATAAGGCTAGACTTGTAGCAAAGGGTTTCACTCAAACTTAAGGGGTTGATTATGATGAAACCTTCTCACCTGTTGTGATGCTAAAGTCTATTAGGATATTGTTTGCCATAGCTGCTCATTATGATTATGAGATTTGGCAAATGGACGTCAAAACCACTTTCCTAAATGGATATCTTGAGGAAGATGTCTATATGGTTCAGCCTAAAGGTTTTATCGATCCAAGACATCCTAATAAAGTATGCAAGTTAAAGAAATCAATCTATTGATTGAAACAAGCATCGAGAAGCTGGAATCACCGTTTTGATGAGGAGGTAAAGAAATTTGGCTTCATCAAAAATGCCGATGAGGCTTGTGTGTATAAGAAGGCTAGTGGGAGCATAATAACTTTCCTAGTATTGTATGTTGATGACATACTACTATTTGGAAATGACATTCCAACCTTGGAAGGTGTAAAAACCTGGCTTGGAAGTTGTTTTTCCATTACGGATCTTGGTGAAGCCGCCTATATTCTAGGAATAAAGATCTATAGGGATAGATCAAGGCGGTTGATTGGTTTAAATCAGAGTGCATACATTTATAAAATCTTGAAAAGGTTCAAGATGGAGAACTCTAAGAAAGGTACGGTACCTATTCAAAGAGGAACAATACTGAGTACGACTCAATGTCCCAGTCAGCAAGATAGCATGAAGGCAATCCCATACGCATCTGCTATTGGATCCATCATGTATGCAATGATATGCACTCGACCGGACGTTCGTGCGCATTAAGCATGACAAGCCCATACCAGCAAAATCCTAGAAACAGTCATTGGATGGCTGTTAAGAACAAACTTAAGTACCTAAGGAGGACGAAAGATATGTTCCTAATCTATGGATCTGGTGATGAGGAACTCGTTGTAAAAGGTTACACGGATGCGAGTTTCCAAACCGATCGTGATGATTCATGGCCACAATCGGGATACATTTTCATTCTGAATGGAGGAGCCATCTCTTAGAAGAGCTCTAAACAGGATATGGTGGCCTTATCAACTACAGAATCTAAATACGTCACCGCCTCATTGGCAGCTCAAGAAGTTGCATGGTTGAAGAAATTCATTGCCGATCTAGGGGTAGTCCCTTCCATTCAGGACCCCCTAGAGATCTTTTGTGACAACGAGTGTGCGATTGCTCAAATCAAGGAACCTCGTGCTCATCAAAAGACTAGGCACATTGAGCAGAGATTCAACTACATACGAGATGAAGTTTAAAAGGGAAAGATATGTATTCGCAAAGTTCATACGGATCAAAACATTGCGGATCCTCTCACGAAGCTCCTTGAAAAGGCAAAGCATGAAGGTCATACTTGTGCCATGGGACTTCGATATTCTAGTGATTGGATTTGATCTGTAAATTTTGTATTCGATATGTGGAACTCCTTATTATTTGAATACAATTATTTGGTTATAATGTTTCAGTTAATGTTCCAATTTAGCATGTTTAATCCATGAGTAAATTTTTTACTCTAAATGTCCGTAGTCGTTCAGACTTGTGGGAACAAGTATGAGGGTAAGATTATTATGAATTTGGATTGGTTGATATTCATAAGGATGAACATAGAGCAATGGGTTGCTACCAAGGTTCATAGATATTTGTGGGATGCAAATATTGGACTGACCTGCATCTCAAATATTACTGCATGGAATCTTATTGATTGGTCATAAGTAAATTTGATTATAGGCGAATATCATTTGGTATCCTCTGACCTGAGATACATACTGGGTTTTGATATTCACCAAGTATTATACCTTGAGCTAATTCTTCACTATCCTGAAATAGTGGACAGTACATAAGGGTATGTTCAGGTATGACACGAGGTGTTTGTGAGAAACGTATGTAGTCAAGATGGAATTTGTTCCTCTTATTCGTTGAGAGCAAGATTTCTAAGGCCTGATTAAGTTAAATCAACAAGGAATGATCATTCTGTGTCCTTGGATTTAACATGACATCTGTTATTGAATGGCACTTAGTCATATGTATTAAGGGTAGTAAACCGTTGTTAGGCGGTATTTACTGCTTGCATCAATCTTCAATGAATCTTGTGCAAGTGGGAGATTGTTGGACCTTATATGCTCAAGACACATACAAGATTGATGTGGTTAGTGCGTTATGATCCAAGTCAGGTCATACCCAATAACAAGCTATACAAACACCAATTAATATTTATTTGCTGATGAGATCAAACAAATAAGTACCGACACCAATTTAGAAAAAATGGGTCTTTCTAAAACGTTGCTTTCGGAAAAGAACAACATTATATAGATAATTTGTTCATGAGAGGTTGTTTGTTTCATTATTTAAATGGGTTAAATAATAACAAATAAAAGTGTCTTGTTGTTATAAAATTAAAACCGGTTTTAATTTTGTAAAACAAAAGGGGTGAAAGAATGAATTAAAAGGATTAAGTTTCAAAATGGGGGAACATTTTTGAACCCCACCCTTCGGCCGCCCAAAGGCGTAGGGAAACACATTTTGTCTTGGCTTCTACAAGACTTAATTCATTCATTCAAGCAACCATCCATGCAACACTTTCTCTCTCACACACAAAGCAACATTTCTCTCTTTGAAGAAAGCTAATTTTCAGATTGAAGAAGCAAAACAAAGCTGAAAAATTGGTTTTTCTTGGCTATTTTGGCTGATTCGGATTGTTCTTCTAAGGGGTTTTCTTTTGGTTTTGCTCTCTTAACAAGCTTGGTGTTTGAAGGACTTGTGGGTATCAAGATTTGAGGTCCTCCACCCAGAAGGATTGCTGCTCAAAACATCATCATCTTCAAAGATTTCGACCCCTTTTGAGCTGCTGAAAGGTAGTCTAAGGCAGCCTCTATATGGCTGTCCATAATGCATGTTTTATGCTTTCATAGCTTGTCTATTCACATAAAAATGATCCTTTGTAATATGGGTTTGGTTTATGCATATGTTTATCACCTAAAGAACATAGTTTTCAGAAACTTTAACATGTTTTAAAGTAGTACATTCCGCTGCGTTTCATTTGTTTAAACGGTTAAACAAGCTGAAAATGGTGTAACAAACCCCTTCAGACCATCCCTTTCTTCATGAGATGATCAGGATCACTCAGACTCTCATAGTATCTTCTCATGTCAAAGATATCATGCAGAGGTAGATTGGACATATCCTGCCATGTGTAGACATGTTCAACACCTTGATCTCTTATAACATCCATCTTTCTGGATTTGTGGTGTATGTCCAAGATAAGATGGGTCTTCCTAATACTAGAAGAGCTGCTTGAATTGGAGTTGGTGGAGCATCCTCGTCTTGCACATCCTCAAGATGTTCTGACTCATCCTGAGGTTTGGAGGTGGATGTTTCCTTCTTCTTCTTCTTTGACTTTGGTTTGGAAACCATCCTCTTCCTCCTCTTTGAACTAATTAACCTGATTATCTTCTTTATCTTTCTCAGTTAGGTCTTCCTCTCTCACAGGTTCAGATTGAGAGGGGACAAATCGCTGCTGTGGATCAGAAGTGGAAGCTTGCTAAGCTTCAGCAGGACGTTTAGGTTGTGTTGTCTTAGGTGTTTCAACCTTGATCTCCACTTCCTGAGGGACCTGACATGGTGGGGAGTGTAAGTCAACAAGTTCACCTCTTTGGATCTTCTGCTTGATTACCCTGATATGCTCATCCATGGTGGATAGAGACATGGGACCAAGTCTCCTTCTGGAGAATCTGTACAGCTTCAAGAAGCTCATCATCAGTAGACTTTTTCAAGTTTTTATGGATGATGGCTCTTGATTTTACAGCTTCTTCCCTTAACTTTCTTTTGGTGATCTTTCTTTCTTTGGCTACATCAAGTTCAAGTTGTTTGAGGTACTCAAACTCAATGTAGTCAAAGGGTAAGGGAAGAAGTGTATCGGCTTGATAGAGGCCTGTGGCACTCAGGTAGTTGATCATATTGATCCTATCCTTCTCTTTGTCTACCTGAGGTTCTTATGGTACCACATCCTCTTGTTTATGAGTTTCTTGAACTGGTGAGAGAGTAGGCATATGCTTGTAGAGTATCTTCTGTCTTCTTTCTTCTTTGATTTTCAGAAGTAGCTCTGCATCCTCTTCTTCTTTCCTCTCTTTTGATAGTTCCATGTCAGCCAGTTCATTTAACTCATCTAAGGGGAGAGAGATGATATTATCAATATCATAGTTCTTGGTCTACAAATAGTTGATCCTGACTGCCCTTAACTCATCATCCTGAGAATTTGGTCTCGGGGCAACCCTGATAGCACTTTCTGTGAGTCTTGCAGACCAGTAGAGGAACTTTCTCCCCTTAGCTCCCTTTTCCTCTCTCTCTCTCTTCCTCCTTAATCTCCTCAGAAGTTAATTTTCTTTTCCCTTTGTCACTCACAGACCTTTGTGACTCAGGGTGGAGAGAGCTTTGGCCTTTATTGCTTAGTGTTGCTTCCAAGCTTTGGCCAGAGAGAGGTTGAGATGCACCTTCACCAGTAGGTGTCTCATCAAGGGTTTGAACCCCTGCAGCAATTGGTGGTGAGACAAGGCTCTCAGGTTCTACAACTGGGCCTTCAGTCAAGGTTTTTCCTTTGAAGCTAATCTCAGGGTCTGCCTCAATATCTAGTTGACCGATGGTATTGCCTGATTGCCTTTATCTTCTTCTAAGGCTAGACTCTACAGTGTTCCTATCTTGAACTCTTTGAAGAATAAGAGTCCTTCTATCAGTATCATACCTCTACCAAAAAATATGACTTAAAGTTGGTGGGGATGATACAGCTCTTGGGATGCCTTTCTCAAATAGACTCCTAATAACTGAGTCTATACTGTCCACATCAATGTGAACTTTAGAAAGTTGCTGAGTATGCACAACTGCAAGCGAGGGTGGTGAGTCCTTAGTGTCTATACTCCCTGAGGAACTCCCAGGTTCTGTGATTGTAATGACTTCCTCCCCCTTTTTGGTAGCATCACCCTCTTGCCCAGGTGAGCTAGGAGTTAGGTCAATTACATCCACAGCTTCTTGTGTTCCTAGTTAAGCTACTCTTAAGGGTTTCCCAGCTAGTTTTTCCTTGAGCTGAGATATCTCAAGTTACTGATCATTGACCCTGTGTTGCAAGGTAGTCACTTGAGATTCAAGATGACTAACCTTGGAGACTAAATAAGTGCATGTTTTTTACAGTTGTTGCACCTTTAGTCTCAGATTCCCCTCATCTTCATCAGCAGAATCACTGAGGGATGAGAGAATTGGACCAAGGTCCTCTTCCTCATCACCAGCATGGTGTTCTTGGCTGCTGGATTTCCCCTGCTCAGTGACAACTTCAGTTGAAGTGTCAATGGGCTAAGTTACCATGGTTGAGGTCTGAAAAATGTAATCACTTGCTAAAGTGAGAGCCTCTTCCATATAGATATCCTGAACAGGTTCAAAAGTATCCACCTCAGTGATAGGTAACTGATATGGGTTGGACCTAGGTGACTCAGGAGCACTCATCTCCCTTTAAGAAGTGGTGTAGTATGGAGACTAATGGTACTCACTGGCATCGAAGTCCTCATCAGTATAGAAGTCAAGGTTAGGAATTGGTTGGTTTAAGTCTAAATGTTGGGGATGGTAGCTGTCCCCTGAAGGTTGTTCACTTGAGTGTTGAGACTCAGAGTGAAGGCTTAAAGCTGTTGGGCTTGTGAGCTCAACAGGCAGAGCATGAGGAACCTCAGTACTGATCCTTGAAGTAATGGGAGTGGTTTGCTCCTCAGGGGAAGTGGGAGCTCCAGTGTCCACTTCCTCCTGTATAGGTGAGTATATAGGGGCCTGCACATACTCAATAGCTTGTGCAGGGGTTCGTTTGTGTTTTCTTTGGTAGGTGAGAGTGATTTGTGGTTGTTTTGGTGGTTGGGATGTAAAAGGTATGGGTTCAACACTAGCTTGTGTTGCTAGGTTGTCACCTTGAGCAATGAGCTCTAACATTTTTGGGACAAGGGCTATTTTAACCCCTGAGAAGCCAACAGTTGGCTTCTTCAAGAGTTTAAAGATGTCAGGCTTCATCTGTCCCAATTTAAGAATATTACCTGTTTCCCTCAACTGTGAGCCCAGTTCACAGTTGAGAATGTCTTGAACATATCTAGAATACATGTAATACTCTAAGGAGTCTAAGTTTGCTATCAAATTTGTATAAACAAATTGAGAGTACCTGAACTTGACCCCATGAACCATTCCATGCACTATGAAAGAGAGATCTTCAGGAATCTGGTCCCACCCTCCATGCTTGTTGGACAAGTTATGGATGACCACATGAAGTAGGTACTTCCACTTAGATGAGACCTTTCCTTTCCTGAAGGTCTTTACAGAGAAATCTCCTTCATAGCCTATCTGCTCAAAGGAATGATTTACAGCTTCTTTTGGGAAGAACACCTCACCTTCTTCATCACCCAACTGAAGATGAGTGTTGATGATGGCCGGAGTGATGAAGACTGTTCTCCCCTGCACTGTGGCAGACAGTGCCTTCTCCCCCTCCATAATGACCTATTGGCAGGTCTTCCAGAACTCAAGCAAATGATCCTCATAGAGAGGAGGATCAATGGTAAGGGAGGTGAAGTAGTTAGAAAAAGCCATGAATTGGCATACCTCTGAGAAATATGGATCTTTCTCAGAGTTCAACAGTGCAACCTGATTGTGTTGCCTGTGTAACTTCATAGAAAAATCAGGGTCATTTCGTCTGTCAAGGTTTGCCATTTTGAGTAAGCTTAAATATGAAGGAAGGATGAACGAAGGCGGTTTCAGAAAGAAATCTAGAATTTAGGTTTGGAGAGAAGATGAAGATGATAAAAAGGGGGGAACCGATAGGGTGTTTTTTTTTTTTTTTTTTTTTAAATATATATATATATATATATATATATATATATATATATATATATATATATATATATGTGTGTGTGAAAAGGATTTGAGACAAAGTTAATGAAAGAGGATAAACTTTGAAATCCAGAAGGTGGTCCCACCTCTGAAAAAGTAGTTTGCTTTTTGCTCAAAAAGTGGTTTTCTTGGAAATCAAAAATCTTCCAAAGGTAAATTGTCTTCGGAAGTTTTAATGAAAAAGCTTCCGAAACCAAAATGACTTCGAAAGAATTTCTCAAAGAGTTTTGACAAATTTGCTTCGGAAGAGAATTTTAAACATGGATGCTCTGTTCAACAAAACAAAGCTTCCGAGAGTTAATTTTCTTCAGAAGAAAAATGGTCCTTAAAAACATATAAGTGCCTAAGAAGTTTTAAGCTTCGGAAGATATTTCAGAAATTTCTTCCGAAGGCAAAATTTTACTTAGACAGTTATTTGTCTTGAAGGTATATTTTCTTCCGAAGATAAAATCATATCTTCCGAAGGATCAAGATTTGTCAAAAATTTATGAAAAAATCTTCAAAAAATTTTCATCCATAGAAAAGATGACCTTATGAAGGCGATAGACTAGACAAGTTAGGACACACAAATTTTAAGAAATAAAATGAATTAATTTTAAGAAAAAGCTACTCAAAGTTAATCATCCCAATAGCTGATATAAGATACTTAAATCTCTGTTCATCAAAGTCTTTTATGAACTGATCAGCATATTGTTCATTTGTGTTAACTTTAACTAGTTTAATTAATCCCTTTTCAAAATTATCTCTAATTAAATGATACCTAATATTTATGTGTTTTGTCCTTGAGTGTTGCACAGGATTTGTAGGACCGTGTACGGACGGAGTACTAACTGATTCAACGTGAAACCAGATCAAATAGTGCGGAATCCTATTTGATTGGCGATCCAATCAGGGAGAACGTTTATCCGTTCAAAACTAACGATTAGAAAATGTTAAGAATTGATTAGAATTGATCAGAAACGTTCTATGAAGTTGGAAGGGACTCTCTGGACGAACAGGAACGGCTAGGGTTAATAATTCTTAAAGTGTTACGTTTTTCCATGAATTAAGTGGTATTTATAGGTTACAACTCTCATTCGTACGACTGAGCCATGCGTATGGCCCAGTCGTGCGATTGAGTCGTACGACTTATTCATTCGTACGACTGAGTCAGTCTTATGACTCAATCGTGCGATTGACTCAATCACCTGGTTCAGTCGTGCGACTGGCCCATTCGCATGGTCCAGTCGTGCGACTGAATCATGAGACTTAGTTAAACATGTTCCTGAACCTTTAACGATACAGAACTATGTCTAACAACTGTAAACCTATATAACATGTTCATATAAGCATGTAACAATAAATCATATTAATAGATATAACATTCTACAACCAATAAGCATTCAAAGAAGAGTTTTTCATTTCATATATCAAACATTACATAAGTGTTACAAAATGAACGTCAATTACATTTGAGCTCACTAGAACTAGAACTAGGGACATGTGTACCAACAAACTCCCCCTTGGACCTAGTTCTATCTAATCTCTGACTTCTTTTTTAAACTCTTCCAACCTATTAGCTCGTTCTTCCTTAGAAACTCCAGCATGGATATTAAGTGCAAAGCATAAACGTATGACATGTTAGAACTGAAGTACTTGCACTATATCCTGCGTATCAAAAAATAATGGCCACTTGTACAAAATGTAGACATCAGAAGTAGACAAGTTTGTTAGCCACATATGGTCAAATACCCTTATCGTCTCTACCTTCCCTTCCCTATCCAAAACTATGACGGCCTCTCCAGTGCGCCAGTCATAATACCACCATTTGAAATGGGGTACAAAATCTTGTGGCATCTCCCTCAATGGAATACGTGACATTGTGCACGGAGGGTGCCATTTCTGGACAATCTTTGGTCTTCCAGTGATAGGGTTTACCTCAGATCTTCTGATGTACCTTGTAGCCTGTTGAGGTTTGAAGTTCACCCATCTGGTAAGATACTCACATTTCAGCGCAGCCTCAAACCAGCCTGACATTTTCTTCGTGTCAGCATACAGCAGCTTTAGTCTTGCCAGCTGGTTGAGCTCAAAACCAGGGAGAGTCTTTAGATCGTGTGGGAATCTAAAGTACTCGATTCCCCTCTCCCTCTTTACAGCGTAAACGTTGAGATCCTCAAAATGAGCCCACGAAATAATCTTCCCTGACACCTTCTGATGCTTCTTCACTTTGTAGATCTTGGTGTAGGTACTAGGCTTAGCTGCAGCTCACTGGGCTTTGATCTCTGAGAAGCAAGCCGCCCATTTAGCCTTTCTGATATCTACATCGGCGTCCGAGGCTGGGGCTTGGCTTGTAGATGCTTCTGCTTCATTTTCCTTCCGACTCAGCTTCTCCAAAGTATCACTGCCGAGAGTATTACCTAGATCGGGAAACATATTTCCCTCTCGGTCAGTATACTCAGGATAATGCTGAGTCGTGACGTCTTCTATCTCAGTCTCGTCTATATCGTTCAGCTCCTCGTCACTATCCACATCGAAGGTAGGAGCATCCTTCACTATCTCATCAGGATTCAGCTGGAATATTTCAGTAAGTTGCTCATCAGTGAGGTCGTGAATTATTTCTCCTTCTTCAGGAGTATAACTCACGGACCTCCTCATGATCCCTTGCAGATCAAGTATCATAGTCAGTTGAGACTTGATCTGCTAGGGAGCAACATCGTACTCATCTTGCTGAAATGTTGGATCTTCTTGATTTAAACATGTAACACAACAATAGTTAGTATGTAATCAAGATAATCAAACGCTGAATAATAAATATATACATTAATTTCATAACATTAATTGATGATTTCAAGTACAAAAGTTGAACAAAGTAAAACATCTAATCTTTACTTTTGCCTTGAATCCTCTCTGCGTCTTCAGCAGAGGGTGAGGTAGGTGGGGCAAACGATGATGCTCCCTGGTCTAGTTTCTTCTTTGTCATTTGCTCTTGACCAGGAGTAGAGGCAGATGCAGCTGCGTCTCCTTCATCGTCATCATGGTCATCCTCCTTACTTCTTGCCTCGCCGTCACCCTCCTCATCATCATCATCACTCTCATCCTCTTCATCATCATCCTCATCATCATCACCATCGTCATCTCCCTCACCGATCTTCAGAGGCTCATTTTGTGATCCTTTAAGCTTGAGCATGATCTTCTTATTAGCAGCCTCCAACTACACCAATCTCTTCACCGATTCCTCTTTGTGCTCGTGGAGTTGGGCGATCTGCTCAGCCTGCTGAGAAATCTACTGAGCTTGAGAAGCATTTAACTCCTCCAGCTGACGTAGCTTAGCAGATTTCTCCTCATCGGCTGCTAACAGCTTCAGCACCATCCTTTTGAGTGCTGAAAGCTGTTCCTCCACTCCAATAGGAGGGAGAGATGATCCGGTGGGGAATGTGGAAGGGCCAGCTTGGTGGCTGGCAGTGGTAGTTGTGGCTGAGGTGAATATGTCACACCCGTCCTTTCACACCAACAATATTGTTGGTATGAGAGGCCGGGTATGACAGAATGGTATCAGAGCCACTCCTGTGCCGTTCGGGGTGTGGGACATACCTCACCAAGGATGGTGACTTCTCGGGCTCATTGAGGACGATGAGTCCAAACAGGGGGTGCTTGTGACACCCTACACATATCCCATATCTGCCGTGGACAGGAGAGATTCCTGGTTCATAAGGAATGTCTGGCCTCTAATATCAACAACGCGTTTTGGGCGTATTGGCTGTGGATGAGAGGAGAACTCCATAGTTAAGCGTGCTCAGGTGGGAGCAATCCAGAGATGGGTGACCTCCCTAGGAAGTTTTCACCCGGGCAACCAAAAGCAAATCCGTGAGCTCCTCGTGGGCGAAGCGGACAATATTGTTGGTGTGAGAGGTCGGGTGTTACAGAATATGGGTATTGGAGTATGAATGGGTGGAGTAGTATGAGGGGTGGCTGTGGTAGGTGGTGTAGTGGTGGTAGGTGGTGTAGTGGTGGTAGGTGGTGTAGTGGTAGAAGTGGTGGTGGAGGTAGTCATCAATGTGATCCTCCGTCTCTTTGGCTTCAGCCCATGTGGCTGAGCCATCCTCTTCCTCCCAGTCCCTCTGGACCTGGAGGCTTCCCCTTGCCTGCTGGGCTGGTCTGGGATGTATGATGGATCTGTAGTAGTCTCCCCAGACCCGCCCGGACGTACACCAACCGTCCTGATCCCCTCTCGGCGGCAACCACTGGCTGCCCACCGTCCTGGTTAGTGGTTCCTCATCAGACTCTTCCTCCTCATCAGGCTGGAAGTCATGATGGAAACCAGCTGTCTGTAGATCACCGTGTGGAGATGGTGAAGATGTAACATCTGCTGTAGTGGTCTGAGTATGAGACGAACCTGTATCTCCACCATTACCACTATCGTCGTCGTCAGAGTCATCATCAGGAACCGCTATAGGCTCAGTATCAGAATCACTCTCGCCCTGGCGCCACTTCCTCTTTGTTGGTGCCACATAGTCATCCCGGGCTAGATGCCCAAATAATCTCCTCACCAGGGGCTTAACCTGCTTCCCCTGGTATACACTCATCCGTCCTAGAGTGGTGTCATCCATGACCTCCAGGACCACAGCATCCTCTTTCTCCTTTGGCAGCGAGGGGAGCTTCTGATCTATGATCATCTGTATAAACCATGGATACATAAAGAACCTTTCCTTCCCCTTCGCCTTGATGTTCTCCACCAAATAGGTGAAGATCATCCTAGAGAAGCTAAATGGATGATTCAGCACCAGTGCAGCGTATGCGTTCTGCATCTGGTCTGAGAGCTCATCGAATCCACCCTTCCTGGATGCTATGCATCTCAGAAGTACATGGGCTAAGTATTTAAACTGGAGGCACAAGCTGCTCTTGTTGAGCATACTTGCGTTAATGTCCCAAGAATACTTGGCCCTCATAAAGCAACCGCGAACCGTGAGAGGATGTAATCGGGTGGGACAATCAGAATCATCCCCTGACTCCAGAACCGTCCTAATATCCTCCTTAGTAATCTGGATAGCCTCCCCGAATATAGAACTCCTGATAGTATGGGGCTCAATGGACCTATCTACAGTAGCGCCTTCCCAAAACGCCTGTTGTGTGGATCTGTAAGGTGTGCATGGCGTAGAGTCGCTCGGAAAATCCTCGAGTGTCATAAGAATGTGATGATGCCAGAAAACTCCGCAGCGTTGTAGGAAGAGAGATCGAGATAAGCACATATGTTGTGCTTAGTGCTCATCGGCCACCGACTAGCCATCTGTGACACAAAGTAAATAAACATTAGTACGTGTCAAAGAATACCAAACTTGTTTCATGAACTTGAAAATTTTGTTCAGTCGTGCGACTGAGCTGAGCGATTGAATCTAGTCATGCGACTGAGCTGGACGACTGAGATCTAGTCGTGCGATTGAGCTCATACGTACGACTGAGTCATGCGACTGGACTTAGTCGTATGTTTGCACATGCGTTTACCTCAGTCGTGCGATTGAGCTCAGACGCATGGTTCAGTCGTGTGATTGAACCATTCGTCCGTCTCAGTCGTGCGACTGAGCCATTCGCTTCGCTCAGTCGTGCGATTAAATTTCATCAGTGAGTCCAATCGCATGTCCGACAGTTTGTTCATTCAAATTTGATTTTTGAGCAATACTTGATGTTAAGCGTTGATGATCGGCTCATTTGGTTCGCATATGACCGACTAAAACCCTAATAACTTTAATTTGTTCAAAAGGATTAGTTTTGGTGGTTTATTTGTCATCTTTGGTTCGGTTTACATTGGTCAATTTTTCGATCTTTTAGACGTTGTAGTAACCGGTTATTTAGCCAACTATTGTCGTGCAGTACCTATAGAGTCTAAACAAATAATCAGAGAGTGTCAGAAACAGGTCTAAGAAGATCAAATGAAATTTCAGCAGTATAAGGGTGTATCGTACGTTTGAAAAGCGATGTGAGTGAATGAAAGGAATGAGACCGACTCCCCCCATATTTATACTAGGGCAACCTTCAGTCGTGCTACTGAACCTAGTCGCATGATTGATTCGTGCGACTGAGCTTCAGTCGTACGACTGGCCCATTCGGTCATCTCCAATCGTACGATTGAGGTTCATTCGTGCGACTGTCACAGTCGGTCACCTCCAATCGTGCGATTGGGCTCATTCGTATGATCCATTCGTACGACTGGTCTATACTCATGGTCCAGTCGTGCGAATGGGTTCATTCGTATGGTCCAATCGTGCGACTGGTCCATATTCATGGTCCAGTCGTGCGAATGGGTCATACTTGGGAAATTTTGCCTTTTTGACCCTTGAACACTTATCCCCTTATAACAGTAGATAAAACATTTTGAGCATTTTATCATCTCAGACATGACCAATTTACGATTAAAACCTTTTGATCACCTCAGATGTGATCAATTTATCCACCTGATCATCTCAGACATGATCCATTTATCGACCTGATCATCTCAGACATGATCCATTTATCCACCTGATCATCTCAGACATGATCTATTTATCCACCTGATCATCTCAGACATGATCCATTTACCTTTTTCAGAAACAAGTTTAAGATTAACGCTAAGTTCATTAAGTGACATTCACAGAGATGAATAACATAGCAAAGTCCGACACTGACACACTTTACAAATAACTTGAAAGACTAAACTAACTAACAAATAAACATGTTTTTGTGATTTTGTTAGGGTAGGGTAGAGTAGCCAATTAGCATTAACATCATTACTAAGACAGATTCATATGGAATCAAACAGGCATAAACACAATTACTTGGAACTTTTATATATATTGAAAAGGAAACTAACATATTTACATATCACAGTTTCTCATTCATCTAAGATTTCTAAGTTCTAACTGGGAATCATGCTTGATCTGAAATGTAACACACATTGATTTTGAACATCAGGCGCTGCAGCCACGACGATTGTCAGTATACTTGTCCACTTAAATCCGTACACAGACTTTTGACACATATTGGTGATGAATTAGGTTATGTTCTTTCAACCAACATTGTGGATCCCAAGCTTATATGGTAATCAACATTCCTCAGGAGACTATTGAGCGGTCTACGGGTATTTTGACAAGAAGAGACTATTCATAGAGCTTTCAAAGAGAAACCAAGCCTCAGGTCAGTGCTATCGCACAGCAGAGAGGTGGCAAACAACAGTGAATTCTAGAATATCTAGGTTATACTTATCCTCAGGTCAGTGCCATCACACAGCAGAGAGGCACATAACCTATCTTCTTGTTAGAGCATCTTTAAATTTTTCTTTTGCACAAAACGCACCAACAACATAGGTTATTAGCTTGATTGAGTTTATTTTTATTTTTTTCGTGCTTTGCTCTTTTTGTGGTCATCCGCACACTTTTAGTGGCATTTATTTGCTTGTCACCCCTTATTGGAAATAACTGATTGTGTTAACCAGTGATAAGATGGGAACCCACTGTTAGTTAAACAGATTAGTTTAAATTAAGTTCACCAATGATGTCTATTAGTCTATTGTGTTGAATCCACCGACACATCGTTCAATGAACTAGCACCTCCCTAGATCTACTTTCTCCGTGTAATTATAGTTACAAACAAGCGTACTATCATTTTCTCAATTTGTTAGACTTAGAGTTCTCTGACTAACAATTTCTGTGATTTAATTAACTAAAATTTCAAAAATTTAAAATCTTTTTGGTGTTCCAAGTAACTTGACGCCTGTGTACTGTCACTTTTCATAGTGTTGAATCACAGTCTTATCTTTGTTGTTTTGCCTGTTTAGATTATCTGCCCTCCCCCCTCTTTTTTTTAAGTAAATAAATACTGAAAGTAAACTAATCTCCCCCTAGAATTCTAAAAAAATATCTTTTTGTGTTTTGGATTTTATAAGACAAGGAAATTATAAACAGATAGAAATAAACTAAAAAATGAAAAACTAAACAAGTGTTGGACTAAGCATATGTGTCTTCTGAAATGATGTCACTTTTCTTTTTCACGCCGTTGACCTCTAACAAATAGAAAAATCTGGGTTTATCAAAAGGTTTGGTGCAGAGGTCGGCGCATTGAAAATCCATGTTTATTTTAACCACATCAATTAATTGTTTTTCATAGCAATCGCGTATGAAATGATACTTTATGCCGATATGTTTTGTTTTAGGTTGTTGAACTGGATTTTTAGTTACAGCTATGGCAGCAGAGTTATCAACATATATAGGGGTGTTAGAAAATTGCAAACCGTAGTCCCGCATTTGCTGTTGGATCCAGATGATCTGAGAGCAGCAACTTGCGGCAGCAACGTATTCAGCTTCACAGGTTGATGAGGCAACCGAGGTCTGTTTCTTGCATTGCCACGTGACTAAACGCCTTCCAAAGAATTGACACCCTGCTGATGTAGACTTGAAGTTCATCTTGCAGCCGCCGTAGTCTGAATCACTATACGTAGTTAGCTCAAAGTCATCATCATGAGGATACCACAACCCCAGTGTTGGAGTACCCTTCACATAACGAAAGATCCTTTTCACCCCGATCAGATGATTTACTTTTGGTTTGGCTTGATATCTTGAGCACAAACATGTGGCGTACATGATATCTGGACGTGAGGCAGTGAGATACATAAGAGATCCGATCATCCCGCGATACATAGTGGCATCCACCAAATCCCCATTCTCATCAGGTGCCACATCATGATTTGTGGTGAGTGGGGTACCGGCAACAGTGATATTTTCCATATCAAATCGACTAAGAATGTCTCCAACATACTTAGTCTGGTGCAGAAAAATACCGGTAGGTGTTTGATTCACCTGTAATCCCAGGAAGAACTTCATTTCTCCCATGGCACTCATTTCAAATTCTGCCTTCATTACAGATTCGAATTCTTTACATAGATCTTCGTTTCGTGAAGCGAAGATAATGTCATCCATATAAATTTGTACCATCAGTAAATCTCCGTCTCTCTCTTTGATGAACAACATGCAGTCAATCACACCCCTGCGAAACCCGTGTTTCAGCAGGTGGGTGGAGAGCTTTTCATACCAAGCTCGAGGAGCCTGATGTAGCCCGTACAGAGCCTTGTCCAACTTGTAGACCCTGTCCCGATGATAAGGATCTTCGAATCCCTCGGGTTGACTGACATAGACCTCTTCACGGATTACCCCGTGAAGGAATGCACTCTTTACATCTAGTTGATAGACTTTGATCTTCATATACGATGCATAGACTAGGAAGATATGGATTGCTTTCATTTTAGCCACGGGTGCAAACACTTCATTATAGTCGACTCCCTCGACTTGTGTGAAGCCTTGAACAACCAAACGTGTCTTGTTTCTGATAACAACACCTTGGTCATCCTTCTTGCAGCGTAGTACCCATTTGGTGCCAATCACTTTTACTCCTTTGGGCCAGTCAACGAGTGTCCACACTCCAAGCTTCTTGAACTGTAGCAGCTCTTCTTGCATAGCATTGACCCAGGCCTCATCCTTCAGGGCATCGCTTATATGTTTGGGCTCGACTTGAGAAACAAAACATTTGAAAGCCCCGTCATTCACGTAGCCCTTTTCCATAATTGCAGCGTAATCAGCAGAATATAACTGATTTCTCGTCTGCACGCTGGAGTGAAGATCCCCAATGATAGCCTCCGGTGGATGATTCACACTGATCCTAGTCACAGGTGTCGTAGGAACAACAACTTCAGTATCCAGATTTGTGACAGTAGGTTTAGTATCCGGATTCCCTGATGTATGTTCAGTAGCTGATGAGCTTCCTTCTTGATTAACATTATGCTCAATGCCTGTCTCAGCTGCTTCTTCATCATCTGATGACTCATCACTCTCGTCCTGAGCAGCTGTTGAAGATCCCGAAGCACCACTAGCCGGTGTCACATTGCTGGTATCCAGATTCGGTGCATTTATGACATCGTGCATCATCTGAGCATCAATCTCTTCATCTGAATCTATCTGAGGAAGGTTGAATGATTTGAAAAAGACATCGTAGTCGAAGAATGACGACGGACCTTTTCCAGCAGGGAGGATGGTGAATCGTTGCACATCAACATTGCATCATACTTCTACCTGACCTGTTGAGTTGTTGTAAACTCATTTTTCTGGTATGTTGTATCCAAGAAAGATCCCCTGATCTGCTTTTTCGCTGAACTTGCCCTCCGGTGGTTTCTTCAGTAACGTGCATGGAGCTCCGAATGGTTCAAGATACTCCAGGTTAGGTTTGCGTTTCTGAAGCAACTCGTAGCAAGTCTTCCCATGCCGCTTGACTACTAACACACGATTCAGTGTGTAGTACGCATTGGCAATAGCTTCATTCCAGAACTGTACTGGCAGCTTTGAGTCTGCCAACATAGTCCTTGCAGTCTCGATCAAGCTCATATTCTTCCGTTCAGCAACTCCATTCATATGTGGCCTGTATGCAGAGGTGAACTGATGAACAATTCCCTTTTCCTTGCAGAAAGCATCCATCCACTGATTTTTGAACTCGGTTCCATTGTCTGAACGTATCTTCCTCACCTTCAGTTTGTAGAGGGATTCCAGTGTTGTGACGAGCACCTTGAACGACTCAAAGGTTTCTGACTTAGCTTTCAGAAACATCACCCAGGAGAAACGTGAGTAGTCATTCGTGACGACAAAGCAGTTCTAGTCTCCAGCGATACTCTTCGTGCTAAAAGGACCGAATAGATCCATATGCAGTAGCTCCAGGGGCATCTCGTTAGAGTTAACGTGCTTGGTCTTGTGAGACTTCCTGGTCTGCTTTCCCTTCTTGCATGAGACACAAAAATCAGGAAGTTTGAAGTTCTTTACAGTAACTCCCTCAACTAGGTTGTTATGAATCAGATGATTCATCTTCTATGATTTATGTGTCCCATTCTCCTGTGCCATGAGATGGACTCCTTTTCTATTACTTTTGATAAAAAGCACTGAATAGTAGACTCAGTAGTAGAAGCATTTGACATGTCCAAGACGTACAGATCGGTGTACCTTGATGCTGACATTAAGACTTGCTCCTCAGGAATCTCCATCTCCTTCTTCAGAATGTAACACTTCCGATTGTCAAACATCACTTTGAAACCCTTGTCACATATCTGAGAAACTGAAAGCAAATTGTTTTCTAATTGTTGAACATAATTCACTTTATCAAACTTTACCTGTCCATTACCTACTTCTCCTTATGCGGTATTGTATCCTCCTTTGTTCCCAGCAAAAGAAACATGTCCCCCTTTAATTTGTTTGACATTGAAAATGAGAGACTGATTTCCCGTCATGTGCCTGGATGCCCCGCTATCTACTATCCATGTGTTGGTAGAAGCACTATAGCGGACAACCTGCACATAATAGAAAATAATTAGTTAGGGAGGGGGACCCAAGCCTTGACTGTCTTGGGTTTCCCTGAGGCATCACACATCACAAACTCAACCCACTGACCTTTAGCAGTTGGAGAGACCTCATCCTTCAGCTTATCAACACTATTAGACACATCAGTTGTTTTAGCTTTCCACAGACCATCCTTGTGTAAGGATTGTTTGTGGTAAACCGATAACTGATTTACTGTTTGAACTTTCGGTTTGTTTTCAAAAACAGGTTTGACCTCAGGCATCACAGACTTACCAGTGACTTGTCTGTGTTGTCTGTGGTGTTGGGGAGGGGTAAAAGACCTAGCAGGTGTTTTAGACCTAACAGGAGTTTTAGATCTCTATTTTGAAGAAAACTGTTTAACATCTTGATCTAGTTCAACTTTAATCCTAGGTGTCTAATAGCAAGGACAGTTTGAAGAGATGTAACCTCTTTGTCCACAAATATAGCATGATCTCCTCTCAACGGGACTAGGAGATCTCTTGTGGGGTGGGGAGCAAATTTCAGGTATGGGCTTTTTGGTCTCAACCTTTTGATTTTCACCTTTTTTGACAAATTTTACTTGTTGAACATTATGATTACTTTGTCTTTTAAGATGATTGTTATCTTGTTTAACCGGTTTAGACTGAATGGTTTTTGAAGTATTAGGTTGTGTGATATCAGATTTAGACCCTAAACCAAGAGATGCTTGAACATTCTCTTCCACCCTGTTCTCAATGATGGTTTTATCCTTTGTGCCTGAAGTTGATGTCTTCTGATCAGCAACCGGAGAAACAGGTTTAACTGCAGTGTCCGGATCACTGACCAGAGGAGTAGTCACCACATGGTCCTTAATGGGATTATTATTGACAGGTCTTTGTTTGGTGTTCAGAAGGATCTCATGTGGTGGAGGCACACCTTTATAACCCAGCCCTTCCCCGTTGTTTCTTTCTTTAACCAAGTTTTTCAAAATATGAGAGGAACTAGCTAAACTATGTAGTTTTTGCTTTAAGGATTCATTTTCAACTTGTAAAACAGCTCTGTCCTTTTTAGTTTCCTTAATTGTTTTTAAATAAAACTTTATGTCATTTTCTTGATTGAAAGCAACAACTTTAGTCTCTTTTAGTTGTTTTCTAAGCAAGTCAATTTTCTCCTTAAAACTGCTTTCATTTTGCTTTAATACACGATTAGCTTCAGTGCATAGTTTTAAGTCATTTACTAAGTTATCATTATGTTCTAATAACCTAGCAAATTTCAGATCAATGGTTTCCCTAAACTTATCACATTCAACACATGCATGTTTATCAAAAAGATCATCCTTCGATTCTACCTGTGCAGATGTCGAAGTGCCAGCCATGAAAGCAGCCAGGGGTTCCTGGTGTGCTGCAAATTCACTTTGATCCTCCACTAGTTGATCCACAGCAGCCAAAGTCTCATCCATATTAGCAGTATCAAGCTCAACTGAGTTCTCCCCTCACTCGCTGAGTCTTCATTCAGATCTTCAACAGATGCAATGTTAGCCTCACCATCAGATAAGAAACGGAAGGACCAGTCTTGTCCTTCATCACCCTGTGCTACCATTGCCTTTGAGTCATTGCTGGTTGATGTTGACTCTAGAGTCTTGCCTTTATCCGGCCTGTTAAATGTTGAAAATGGGATGCCATTGCCTGTCTTCTTCGGTTTGACATACTCCCGCTTGAAATGGCCTTTTTCACCGCAGTTGAAACAGGTGACTTTTGACTTGTCGAAACCAAACGTTGTATCCTTTGTCGCCACCAGATTCTGTCCCGTCTTTTTAACGAACTTCTTTGTTCTACGCACAGCACTAGCGAGAGCCCACATTATATCCATCCGTTCAAGCTCTGTTTCATCAACCTGTTCATAATCTTCATCTGCTAGATGGCAATTTCCTATCTTTCCTGCAACTAACCCATCATAGGAATGTACCATAGCAGCTAGTAGATCCATATGCTCCTTAGCAACTTCAATAGTTACGTTGCTCAAATTCTCTATATTTAACTTTATCGATTGAATTTCTGGAGCATTGAATGGAACACTTGAAGATCCACTCGATTCACAACTTAAAGAAGTACTAGGAATGCTTGCAGATGTGTTAGACACGAAAGCAGTCTGCAGAGGTGCACTCGAAGAAGCTGTAGTAGGAGTCACATTGTAGAGAGAAGGATTCTGAGTGTAGTTACCCTTCTTAGACTTGTACTTATTTTGAACCTCTTCCTCCCTCAACTTTAGAATAAAGTCATTATGTCCAAAGTCTCCAACACAACATTATGTCTCAAAGTGAAAACAAATGAATTCCACTTATCAGGCAACCCATCGGCCAAACTTGCCACCTTGTCTTCCATGGACGTTTTAACCCCATGAGTGTGCAGTTCACTCATTAAGTGATAGAAGTGGTCGATCACATCATCCAACTTTCATTACCAATAGAAGAGAAGTTATCAAATTCTTTCTTCAACGCTTGCGCCCTCAGTGACTTAAGTGTTGCATTAGCTTCATATCTCTTCTCAAGAGCCTCCCATAACTTTTTGCACAGCTTGTGTTCTGAAAACTGATGGAAGATGTCTTTACGAATGGACTGTGTCAACAATGCGTAGGCCTTCTTCTCAGCATTGTACGCAGTCTTTTGTGCCTCAGTCAAACGACTTAGTGTCAGAGGAATACCATCAGCTCCAACGGGCAAAGTGTAGCCAGTCTCAATAGTGTTCCAGAGGTTTGTGTCTACTCCATTTAGATGAATCTCAAACCGTTGCTTCCATTGAGGATAATCATCAAGAGACAGAAGCTTTGGTGGTTTGTTATGATTCCTGATCTCATTCTCCAAGAGAAATAGATTCTAGATCATGGAGTCCTTCCTTGCTGAGAGTGCAAAGTTCTGTATGTTCATAGTGAATTACACTTAAAACTTGAAAAACCAACTGTGTATACGACTGGGGATGCGACTAGGGTACGACTGAGACTCAACTAGGCGATTGAGCTTAGTCGTGTGACTGAGCAGACGAATAGGACAGTTGTGCGAATGAACAGACCGACAGGGCGAATCATGCGATTGAGCAAGCGACTGGGCCAATCATGCGATTGAGCAAGCGACTGGGCCAATCATGCGATTGAGCTGAGCGAATGGAGTTCAGTCGTGCGATTGAGTTAATCGTGCGACTGAGACTGCTGACTTCAAATATTTTCAGACTTTTCACGCAATTCGACCCAAAAACACAATTTTGAAAACCCTAGTAGGCTGAAACTCGAAAAAGATTAACTTTTGAACACATGCACTCGTAAAAACTGGATTTTTATGCAAAAAGAACGGATCTTTTGAATAAAAAATGATGACTTTTTCAAAAACGTGATTGAATCCACGAAGAATCAAGAGCCAAAGCTCTGATACCACCAATAGGACCGTGTACGGACGGAGTACTAACTGGTTCAACGTGAAACCAGATCAAATAATGTGGAATCCTATTTGATTGGCGATCCAATCAGGGAGAACGTTTATCCGATCAAAACTAACGATTAGAAAATGTTAAGAACTAATTATAATCGATCAGAAACGTTCTATGAAGTTGGAAGGGACTCTCTGGACGAACAGGAACGGCTAGGGTTGAATTTCTCAAAGTGTTACGTTTTTCCACGAATTAAGTGGTATTTATAGGTTACAGCTCTCATTCATACGACTGAGCCATGCGTATGGCCCAATCGTGCGACTGAGTCGTACGGCTGATTCATTCGTACGACTGAGTCAGTCTTATGACTCAATCGTGCGATTGACTCAATCACCTGGTTCAGT
The DNA here is from genome assembly GCA_024085815.1 of Flaveria linearis. NCBI lineage: Eukaryota > Viridiplantae > Streptophyta > Magnoliopsida > Asterales > Asteraceae > Flaveria > Flaveria linearis. The sequence continues at coordinate 46,920,135 of CM044008.1, read as the reverse complement.
CGTGCAACTGGCCCATTCGCATGGTCCAGTCGTGCGACTGAATCATAAGACTTAGTTAAACATGTTCCTGAACCTTTAACGATACAGAACTATGTCTAACAACTATAAACCTATATAACATGTTCATATAAGCGTGTAACAATAAATCATATTAATAGATATAACATTCTACAACCAATAAACATTCAAAGAAGAGTTTGTCATTTCATATTTCAAACATTACACAAGTGTTACAAAATGAAAGTCAATTACATTTGAGCTCACTAGAACTAGAACTAGGGACATGTGTACCAATAGGATTTTCTGTGATAGAGATAGCATTGTTGTTGTCTATGTGAATGGGAGTCTCCTTGAAGTTTAAACCATAGTAAAGCATCTAATTTTGAATCCAAAGCACTTGAGCACAGCAGCTTGCAGCAGCAATGTATTCAGCTTCAGCAGTTGATGCAGAGACACAGGATTGTTTCTTGTATTGCCATGAGACAACCCTTCCACCAAGGAACTGACATCCCGTAGATGTAGACTATGTAGTCATATTGCAACCACCATAATTACTATCTGTATATGCATACATATTGAAGTCAGAATTCTTGGGATACCAAAGACCAAGTGTTGAGGCACCTTTAAGGTATCTTAGAATTCTCTTGACAGTGATGAGGTGAGTCATCTTGGGGTTGGCTTCATATCTTGCACAAATACATGTAGCAAACATGATATCAGGCCTGCTAGCTGTAAGATACATAAGAGGCCCAATCATAGCCCTATAAAGGTGTTCATCCACACACTCCCCCTCAAGATCAGGCCCAAGGGAGTGGTTTCTTGCTATGGGTGTCTTAGCAATCTTACAATCAGTCATGTTGAATATTTTGAGTATGTCCTGAACATACTTTGACTGACTTATGAATATTCCATCTTCAACTTGCTTCACTTGAATTTCCAGAAAGAAATTAAGTTCCCCCATGGCACTCATTTCAAATTTGTCCTACATCAGCTTCTCAAAGTCTTTGCAGAGCCTTGGATTACTTAAACCAAAGATGATGTCATCTACATACACTTAAACTAGCAGTAAGTCATTTCCCTGTCCTTTGATGAAGAGAGTTCCATCTATAGTACCCTTCTGTATCCATGCTTGCAGAGATACTGAGATAGAGTCTCATACCACTTTCTTGGTGCTTGGTGTAGCCCATAGAGAGTCTTATCAAACTTGCAGACATAATCAGGATGATCAGGATCTGCAAAACCAGGTGGTTGTTTGACATACACCTCTTCATCAATCACCCCATACAGAAAAGCACACTTGACATCAAGTTGATAGACCTTGAAGTTCTTGGACGCAGCAAATGCCAAGAATATCCTAACAGCTTCTAGTCTTGCTACAAGAGCAAAGACATTAGTGTAGTCAATTCCTTCTTCTTGTGTGTATCCTTGAACAACTAGTCTAGCTTTGTTTTTTATGACAATACCTCTATCATCTTTCTTATTCCTAAATACCTATTTGGTTCCTATAGTAGTCTTCCTATGAGGAAGAGGACATAGGTTCCAAACCTTCTGTCTTTTGAATTGAAGCAGCTCCTCTTGCATGGCTTCAATCCAACTTCCATCCTTCAGAGCCTTATCAACTTTCTTGGGCTCTATCTGAGACAAGAAACAAGAGTGAAGACAAACATTTGCTTCATGGGTTTGACCTCTTGTTCTTACCCCAGTGTCTACATCTCCAATGATGTTTGTGGTAGGATGAGACTTGTGGATCCTTAGCTGAGGGATCACAGCAAGTTGCTGAGAGAGATCTAAATTAGAGAAATTTAGATCTGGCATAGATGCTTCTTCCACCACTTCAACACACTTATCAAGAGAAACTTGATCCAATAAGTGCGTGACATCATTGATATGTTCATCTATGGAGTGGTTATCAACATCAAGAAATTCTTGATCACTGTCACCACCACCATCATTTTCTTCTACATTTGAAGTTTCTTTGTTTTGCTGATAGAAACTTCATTTGCTGAAGTAGTTACAACTGGAGTTGAAGATGTGTAACTTGAAGGGCTTCTTACCTCAAATCTTGGATCAGGATCACCTGGAGGTAAAATGTCTATAGATCCTGAAACATTCTCACAAGATTTGTTAAAACAGTTGGTAACTAAATCAAGATCAAATAGCCAATCTGGACTGGAACCTTTCGCACTGGGAGTGTGCTCATTGAAAGTCACATTGGCTGACTCCTCAACTACTCTAGTTCTGAGATTGTATACTCTATAAGCTTTACCTTGAGCAGAGTATCCAATAAAGTGTCCATCATCTAATTTCTCAGCAAACTTGGCAATTTGATCTTTGGTATTCAAGATGTTGCATGGACATCCAAATGACCTGAGAAAACTATTGAAAGGTTTTCTCTTGTGCCAAAGTTCATAAGGAATCTTACCATGAGTCTTAACTACTAAAACTCTATTCTACACATAGCAGGCAGTTTAGAGTCAGACAACATAGTTCTTGCAGCCTCAATCAGTGTCCTGTTTCTCCTCTCAGCAACACCATTTTGCTGAGGAGTCCTGGGAGCACTATATTGTCTTATAATACCCTTTTCATCACAAACTGTGTCAAGGATTTGGTTCTTAAATTCAGTTCCTTGATCACATCTTATGGTTTTGACCTTGTGATCACATTGATTCTCAATTCTTAAGATGAAATTCTTCAGAATCTTAGGGGTCTCATCCTTAGTTCTAAGAAAGAAGACCCAAGTGAATCTTGTAAATTCATCTGTGATCACCAGACAGTAGGAGGTCCTTCCTAGACTCATTACACCGGTAGGGCCAAAGAAATCCACATGTAACAAGTGTAGGGGTGTAGTGATGGAGTTTCTTTCCTTAGGCTTGTGTGATACCTTATGTTCCTTCCCTTTCAGGCATGCAACACAATGGTCATCACTTGTAAACTCTTTCATTGGCATTCCAGTTACCAAATCATTCATAATCAACTTATTCATGTTTTTAAAGTTTACATGGCACATTCTTTTATGCCAAAGAAAAGACTCATCACTGTTGGCTTTAGATAGAAAGCATGAAACTTCTCCTGAGGGAGATGTTTCTTGCAAGTCCATCTTATACATGTTCCCTCTCCTGGGGGCACTGAGCAGGATATGCTCATGAGGTATAATCACCCCCGGCTTGAGAACAATGCACTCATGCTCAGTAAAGAGCATGTTATGACTTTGATCACAAAATTGGGGTACACTCAGAAGATTGTACCCATGCTCCTTGACAAAATTTACCTTCTCAATGCTGAACTTACCATTTATGACTTTGCCCCTTCCAGAAATGTAACCTCCTTCATCTCCTCCAAAAGCAACTGGTCCTCCATCAATCCTTTCAAAGTTCTGGAGTAGTGACCTATTGCCTGTCATGTGCGTAGAACAGCCACTATCAATGATCCAGACATTTTTGTTTGTCTTGAGCTGTTCCTGCACAAAGAGAATGATTAGTTACATTTGGAAACCCAAGCCTTATTGTTCTTGGGCTCATCAAAGGAAGTAGAAGATAATGAAATAGTAATAGATTCTATAGTTGTGCTTTGAGGATCTCTTGCTGTTGTTGATGGAGAATTTTCAGTCACATGGTCTTTCCTTGACTTCCACACCACCTTTGGAAGTTTGGACTTGACCTTCAACACTTCGAAAGCTTTTGAGACTTCAGAAGTTTTGATGACTGGACCTTCGGAAGATCCTGCTGACACTGCAGCAGACTTCAGTGCTTCGGAAGTATTCCTTTCTTCCGAGACCAAATTTTCTTCCGAAGGCAATTTTCCACTTGCCTTCTTATTTTCTTTGGAGCTTCCGAAGGAAACAGATTTTCCTTCTGAAGCTGAATTCTTCTTAGATCTCTTAGGAGTCTCCTTCTTGGTCACATGAAGAGTGTCTCTTGGATTATATGGACAATACTTAGCAAGATGAGAAGTACTCTCACACATAACACATTTCATCATTTTCTCCCAAGAGTTTTCTTCCAAGAACAAGGCTGACTTTGATCACATCCCTTCTCCACCTTCATCTTTGTAGATGCTGAGACAGTTCCTTTAGGCTGAGGACTGTTCTTGAAGTTGGATGGTTCAGGCTGTGTAGCAGTGGTACACAACGGATCAGCCTTCTTCTTGATGCTGAGATGATTTGTACATGAACCAGAACTCTTGGTAGAAGAGTTGAGGTTGATGTCTTCAGTCTTAACCATGTCAAACCCTGCAGAAATAAAGACTTGATTCTGCTTAGAGTTGAAAGTGGTCGAGCCCTCAAAGCCATTCTCTTGCTCTTCCTGATCAAATTCTTCCTCATAGACTTGGTCATCCCAGGCTTCCTGCTCTCTTCAGAAGGATAGTGATCCTTCTTAGAATCCTCCTCTTCACTCTTCTCAGAGGAATTCTTCACTACCACTTCTTTGTCCTCTTCACTCAAGGGGTCTATGTGAGGAAGCTCATCTTCACAAGTTCCATACCTTAGTGATCTTACAGACAATATTGTGTGTGGAGGAGCTATCTCACTAGATCCCAGTCCCTGCTTATTTTGATAACAAACTTTTGCATGCAAGGATGAGGATATGATGTTCTTGAAGGTCTCTTCTTCGAGAACACATTTCTCTGCCCTGGCTTTGCTGATCACAAGCTTAGCCTGGCATTCAGTTAACTTAGTTATGAGATCCTTGATCTGAGTTCTGTAATTTGTATGCTCATGTTTTAAAACTGAAATGGTTTTCTCTAAGTCCTCTATCTTTAACTTATAATCATTTTCAGTCTTTCTAAAATCAGATTTCAAGATGTTCAAGGACTCAAGATCATATCTCATCTCTAAGTTATAGGACCTGTATCTATTGACTTTAGTAATACACTCAGGAGTACAAACCTTGGTTTCATCATGGTCAGCCATTAATGCTTGGTTTGGAGATGTATCTTCCTCCTGAAAGCTCCAGTCAAAGCCTCCTTCTTCAACAGCAACTGTAGCTTACTGCTTTGGCTTCTCATTCTGAGTAGCTTTATCAGTGTAGTTTGGTCTGGATTGTGCTTGTCCACCATTTGTTCTTGGTGCCTTACACTCCCTAGCAAAGTGACCCATCAAGTTACAGTTGTAACACTTAACTTTGCTTTTATCCGGTGCAAACTTTCCACTGGTTGTATTGTTGGGAATCTTCCTTCCTGTTCTCTTATAGAACCTTTTGGCTCTGTGAGTGAGAAGAGCTATTTGCTGGACTATCTCCATGTACTCCAGGTCATCTGGATGGATACAGTCCAGGTCTTCAAGGGTGAATAGGAAGCTGCCACAACTTTCATCAGAAGACACAAAGGCTTGAAAGGAACTTGTCTCTTGGAATGGGTTTCCTTGAGTATAGTTCTCCCTTGGTGTCTCTAGGAAGGTGATGAAAGGACCCTTTTATGAGATGTCAGGGTAGCATATGAGATGATGTTGGGGTTCTATGCTATCCCTTTCAGTCACATGAAGGGCAGAACCCATTTGATTGCTGGAGTTACCAGATGAACCTTGCATGTTCATCTCCATCTGGTATCCACTGAGAATGCCATACAACTCTGTCAAAGTGAGAGTCTTAAGGTTCTTAGTTCTCTTGATTATAACACAATAATGTGTCCATTGCCTAGGAAGAGAGGACATAAACTTCCTTACAATGTCCCTATTCTCAAGAGTTACTCTAACATCCACTAGGGTATCCACAATCTCAACATACCTGAAGTATTGTTGAGTCATGGTCTCACCTATTTTGAAGGTGAAATTTTCAAACTGCTGCTTCAGGAGATCCTTCTTGTTCTTCTTGGCTTCAGTAGAACCCTCATACATTAGTTTCAATGCATCCCACAGCTGCTTAGCTGTTTTGCATTTCTTGAAACCTCTGTATACAGAGTTTGGAAGAGCATTCTGAAGGGCTGTCATGGCTTTTTGATCAATTTCTACTCTCTTTCTATCTTCTTCTGAGTAGTCAACCACATCCTTGGGGATCATACCACCTCCAGCAGCAGCTGAAGGAGTGCTTGGTATGTAAGGTCCAGAGACAACAGATTCTCACATTCTTGAGTCTTGACACTTGATGAAACCTTCCATTCTTTGGCACCAAGTGTCAAAGTCATCAAGAGTGATCAGTGGGGACTTTGTCATGGTTCCAATTTCCATATCAGCTTTAGAGATAGATGCCATTTGAAGGGTTAAGTATTTTTGTGTGCGTGAGGGATCTTAAGATCGTGAGATCTTATATCAAGAGCCTGAGATGCTTTGATACCAATTGCAGGACCGGGTGAAGGGTTATGCACTTTACAACACAACAACACAAAGAGGAGAGTGTGGAACAACACTTAGCAATTCAAATGGGGACCTGGGAAAATCAGTTTAGAGAACTAAGAAACACAAGTGTAAATAAGATAGAAACAAGAACAACACACAAGTATTTGGTTTTCAAGGTTGATGTATATTGATCTCTAGTTTCTTACAAATGGTTTACAAAGTTCTCCTTATAAGTTACAAGGACTAGAAATACTTACACTACAACCTACAGCCGGCCATACTTTGAAGGCCAGCTGGATACATGATCTTCACAACAAAATCCATGTAGAGTCAAAAGGCATATTGCCTTTTGACTAGTGACTATGACATGCCATAGCTCACATCCTAATATATTCAAAAAGGATAAAGTACATAAAGTGGAAAGTTACAGACTCAAGACCTCAATGTACAGTTTACCAAAAGCATGAACCTTTTCACCAACCCATGTAAGGTTGGTGACTTATCAGAGTGACAGCGGAAAGTGGTTCAGCTTTAGGTAGAAAGTACATCAGATAAAGCATGTAATATAAAAGTCTTCGGAACAAATCTGTCTTCAATAGTTGGCTTCGGAAGACTTTGTCCTTGAAGCTTCGGAAGACTTCATCTTTTGGCTTCTGAAGATATTGGTCTTGGCTTCGGAAGATTTCACACTTAGAATAATTTCTAAGGCAGTGTGAAACTTCCAAAGCATTCCACTTCAGTACACTTATGCATGCATGCAGGAGAGACTTTGGGTGTTTGGGTTGCATCAGCCTTACTAATAACCTTACACAGTGCAAGAAGCAAACAAATGTATCTGTATCCATAGCTGAGGCTGAATACATAGTTGCTTCAGCTGGTTGCTCTCAAGTACTTTGGTTGCAAAACCAATTACTTGATTATGGTTACAATATCCTTCAGACACCAATTCATATTGATAATTCAGCTGCTATGTTTATCACTGCTAACCCAGTTCAACATAGCAAAACAAAGCATATTGAAATCGGATATCATTTTCTGAGGGATTGCTCAGAAAGGGATTAATCAAGTTAATCAAAGTGGATACAACAAATCAGCTTGCTGACTTATTCACTAAAGCCTTTGATTCAGTTAGATTTAATTTTCTAATTGAGTCTTTGGGTATGATTAACTTAGATTAACTCATCATAAGAAAACCATGTGACTGTTCTTTTATATAGTAATCTGTTGTGTCTTTTGTTTCAGCATGTCATATGTATGGGAAATGATAGTACACTATGCCTTTGCTTACTTCCTGTAATCAACTAACTTTATATCTGATCAAAAGCACCTTGATATGTGAGTAGGTTTAGCTTGAGTGGAAACTACACTAAGAGCATGCCTAACATAATGAAAAGGTGACTGTTTATGGGAAACTCCATTTCAAGAATCAAGCAAGTAAGTCCTATCCTGATGAGATCAAATCACTCACCCAAGCACACTATGTAAAACACATTATAACTTCTATCTTTGCAAAATCATACTCCCTTTATTTTGTGTGAACAAAGACCTGGGTTTATGATTTAGAGTATAATCCTCATCCTCCCTCTGTTTTGTATGAACAAAGATCCGGGCTGAAGGCACCTCTGTTTTACGTGAGTAAAGACCTGGTGACCATATGAGGATCATATTTCAGCTCTCAAAAGAATCCATTGTGATCAACTATATATTATCTAAAATAGCATTAACAACAAAGCATTTATGAGACTATAAAGTTGTCTCAAGATAGAATTTATAACTTAATGTACATAGTCTCTAAGTGTGAATTGTTGACTCACAAATGGAGGACAAACTCTAATATGAATTGAATGTGGAGCACATATTAGTTAATCTCTAATAAACATTAAAACATGATAAATAGCATGCGTAGTTGATACAATACATTTGCTTGGATTTAAGTGGAAATATATACTTGCAATCAGGTGTAGCATCAGATCATATCTCATCAAACAAATTAAACAAAGAAGAAGCTTAGTGTCATAGTATGATCCCCTTATATCTATGTGCATGCATTTATTTCAACAGATTTCATCACTTTTAGACTGTCATATGCCTTTCATGCTATTCTTTTGTATAAATATATGATAAATGCTAAATCTTATCATTAATCAAAAATTTAGGGGGAGTAGTTAATGTATTAAAAACAATAAAAGCTGAATTTTGATCAACCAACTAAGAAGGAATTGGAACTTGAGCAATAACTTGGTTGTAGGATATAGACCTTCTTGTGCACAATTGTCATGCAAACAAAATCAACAAGGTCCAATAGCAATAAATGGTTATATCACTTGATTAGGACCACACAATCAAAAGAAGTTTCAAACATTGAATTTAGCATCAGCAGAAGCTACAGTGAAATTACAGCATCAGCAGAAGCTACAGTGTGAAACTTAACCAAATAAAATTTAACCATCTGTAGAATTGGTAAACTACGAATGTGTTAAAACCTTAAAAGTGTAATCCATGTTCATAGAGTGGTAATCTATGGACAATCAAGTTATACTTCAAATTCTAATTCAGTACTTGATAGTTAGGCATCCACAAATGCTATGCATCCGTAGATGTCCTATGGAAGAACTGAAATCTTCGGAAGAAATGAAATCTTCGGAAGAAATAACTTCCACGGAAAGGGTAAAAAAGGTAGTAGGACCCACTTAATTAAATAAATGAAATTAATGTGTCCAAAAGTATAAATGATGTTTTTGACTTAAAACTTTTATTATTTAATTTTTCAGAGCACTTTTCAGACCTAGAAAAGTGCATTCCCCTTTTTTTTACTTAAAACTTTCATTATTTACTTTTTTAGAGCACTTTTCAAACCTAGAAAAACGCACTCCCTTTTTCCCCCTTCCACAAACATTCTAAATTACCAACTCAAAACCTTAAAACATTCATGTAATCTTGATCATAGATCATTGTTTTGAAGGTAAATCATGTCATAATCATCAATAATGAACTGTTTGATTCCTGATTATCGGTAAAACTGATCGTATTCATGTCTGCAACACTCATACTAACGCAATCTTCATCGTTCTTATGTACAGATGACAAATAGGTTTGTGAGATAACACAATGTGTGCGCATTCCTTGATGCTGATGATCCTGCATCAGAGGGATGTCGAGATATCATCATATATCTTTGACGGTTCAGGATTTTCTATGCCCTTATGGCAGAGCCTGTGATTCATCAAGCACATATTGTAGATTTCTGGAATTCAGCACAAATAGACCAAGACGGAGAAGATGAAGTGATTGTTGTTGAAATCCAATCTGAGAGAATAAGGATCGATGAACAAACGATCAGAAGATCACTTGAGCTGGGCGAACGAGAGGTGGGTCACCCAGATGTGTTCGAAAATGAATGCGTAGAGAAGGTATTCTACCTAAGGGGATATGATGGTGGTTTCGACAATGGTGAGATCAAGAAGGGAAGATTGTGCAAGCCTTATCGATTCCTATGTCACACTTACCTTAAGTGTATCTCAAATAGGAAGTCAGGACTGGATAGGTTTTCGAGGCACATCTCTTCAGGTATTATAGGGATCTTTGAGGGAAGAACTTACAACTACTCAAAATACATCATGAATTGTCTATGTGACCAAATAAGTGCAAAGGTCCGACAAGATGTATATGTTCCCAAGATTTCTACAACTGATCATCAATGTTGAATTGCCTGGGATAGCAAGAGATGGAGATGTGTTTGAACAAGCTCACTTGAGTAGGTCTGTACTAAACAAAATCAGTGGAAAATACCAAGGGGAAGACTTGCCAATGTTTGCCTATGTGGTGGATGCCAATGCCAACATTCCACAAGAGCTGGTTTGGGAAGATCAACAAGAAGAGCCATTATCTAACTCTGTCCAAGCCTTACATTCACCCCTTCAATCACCCATTCACCAACATCAATCTCCAGCCAGTGTAAATACCCAACCTATCTCTCCTATTCAACATCATCAATCGCCACAACAACTATCAGCAGCCACACAAAACACCCAGCCCATCTCACCTATCCCACAAGAATCACCACCATAGTCTCAATCAGTCACTCAAAATACTCAGCCAATCTCTCCAATCCAAAATCAATCACCTATTCATCCATAAATTAAAACACCAAAACATTAGACTCCTGAGAGTGCTCATACTGAGCATGTACATGTAACTCAGTCTCAGAACTCTTTTTACTCGGGTGAGACTGAGTTAATGTCTCAAGCCAGCACCATTCCACTCTTTGTCTCAACCTCACAAAACCAAGTATTATCTGATCATACTGAACCCATATCTCCAATCCCTGATCCTCAGCAACTATCACATCATCAACATCAAGAGCCGGTAGATCAAACAGATGAGCCCTGCTCAAGTTCCGCAAGTGTGGCACCCACTGAAGTCAATGATGATGAGACTGCTGCTGAACATGTAGAAGAAGAAGAAGAAAAAGGCAACTTTGTTGATGTTGTTGCCTACCATGAAGAGGATCTAAGTGATAAGGACATCCCAGTGAGCAGGAGTTATCTAGTGGCTGAATACAATAAACTTGTGCTCAAGTCAAACAAAAGAAAACAAAAAATACAAGAATTAAAAGGGATTATCAAAGAAAAGGATGAAGAGCTGATGATGCAAGAAGAAAGGCTTAAAAGACTTAGAGAAGATGCACAATGCAACATTGAAGTGATTGATGCATTGCTTCAACATGAGAAGGAATTGCTGGAGTCTGTGAGCTATGAGAAAAATGAGAAGGAGAAGATGGTCTTGAAGGTTGAACAAATCACTAACTCTCTCTCCGCTAAATCAGATCTGTTAAAGTTGAAAGATGAACAAATTGAGGAGCTAAAGATGGAAATCTGTGCACTAGAGTCAAATGCAGCTCCATCAAAACTTCAAGCAAAAGAATCTTTTGAGGCTTCTAAGCATATGATACTGTACTCAAGGAAGATAAAGTACTTAGGTGCTACTCAAAAGAAGGTGATCAATGTGGAAAATTCACCTAAGAAGCCAAAGCTTACATCCCCTGAACACACTCCTTTATTAGATTTATCTACTATGAAGTCTATATCTCACAAGAATAGTGATAGTGATGAAGAATGGAATGAGCTGATCAAGACGGACTCCCTAACAGAACAAAAAATTTCAAAGGCTGATGATCTTCTCACAACAAAAGATATCTTGGAAGAGAGGCCTGAGTCAATCATGTTTATGACTCTGATCAACCATGGGTTTCCCTATGACATGGTTGAAAGGATGAATGTTACTGAATTGAAAGATCTGCTGAAAGAGTTTGAGCTTGCAAGATTTATGATCCCCAACTGTGACTATGAAGCATTCACTACCTTTCAATCAATTCAAAAGATCAAGAAAGAGTTAGGCCACTGTGACACAGCTAAACTGAGCAAATACAACATGACTTGCTGGCTACAAGGTCATAACTACAAGTCACATGAGCTGAAGGGAAGAACAGTTGGTGAGCTGAGAAGGATGATGGAGCATGTTATGAAGGTTGAACTTGAGACTGGAGTAAGATTCAGAACTGAAGCTCCAAACCCTGCTATTAAACACAACAACAAAGTTGTTGCTGAACCAGTGGTTGTAGAAAGCAAAGATCAGCACAAAAGGAAAGATAAACTGATTAGAGAACCAAGAGAAGTTATACCAAGCAAAGTATGGCCACTTGGAACTACTGTCAGAGAGATTACTGAATAGAAATCGACTTTGATACAGCTGATTGAACATCTCACAACTCCCAGTTCTGTTGAAGAAAACAAGATTATTGCCTGGAAATATGATCCAGACTGGGATTGTGTAGTAATTAAGAGAACATCTCGAAGAGTTGAATGCTTCCATGATGTATTTTCAGTATTGTGCTTGCCAGAATGTGATCTCAAAGACTTACAAAGCCTTATCATCTCTAACTACCCAATACACCTAAGAGGAAGAGACTTCTTAAGATTTGTGGGTAAGCTGAAGACTAAGTTCAGAGATGATGTGCTAACTAAGGCTAAGAGAGAAGATGCTGAGCACAAGAAGAGAATAAAAGGTCTAAAAAGGTTTAAGTCCAATGCCTCAGAATCAGTTGATGATGAATTTTTAAAGAGGATTGGATACAACAACAGAAAAACAGCAACAATAAAGTCAATTGATGGAAATCAATACACATATCCTATAACAGAATGGGGATATGTTGAGAAGAAAAAGAACTGATACTGCTGAGAAATGCTGAGAACAAGAAAGCTGATCTGATCAGGATCATTGATCCTGTGGAAATCAAGTTTCTCCATCCCAGCTACACTTCATACTTAAATGACAAATTCTTCCGAAAACTGACTGATGAAAGAGCACAGAATAACATGTTCTTGCATGTGCATGTAATTCAAGTGGTTGATAAACTCCATGATAAAGCATACAAGAGAAGAAGACATAATGTTAGACTGTTGAAAGGAGTTAACTATGAAGAAGTATCAGAACTGAGGATCTCAGAGCAAGATGAGTTGGAAATAGTCAACAACAATAATGTTCTGGAAACTCTTATAACAGAAGATGATGTTCTGGGGCTAAGTTTTGAAACTCTAAAGAAGATCAGCAAGATGAAGATCAATTATAAGTATGATGATCAGAAGACTGCTGTATCATACTTCTGCAACAAAATCATTGCAAGGGTGAAGGAGCTTTCAGTTTTGAGGGACTGATTACAAGTATCTAAGCCTAAGGGGGAGTATTGTTAGATCTAGAAAGAATAGCTCTAGATCAATTTGTATAGGCTTAGAACTTTAATCAATACATGTAATGAATGATTGTATTTCACTCTTGATATATGCATTATGTATATAAGTTAACCTATATATGTGTTGATTTATGTGTATGATGACAGGTAAAAGCATTATACTTGGTTGATTCTTGAAATCAGCCAAGTGTAAGAAACATCTACGGATAAACATTTGTGTTCATCCGTATATATGTTTCTTACAATACAAGCATCCAAAGATTGACTACGGATGAACATCAGTATTCACTGATGGAATCACCACTAGATGATGAAGTGAAGACTCCTGCGGAAGAACGAGTTCCTACGAAAGAGCAAAAGTTCCTGCGGAAGACAAACACTTGGACTTGCAATATACAAGTGTTACAAGTCAACAAGTCGACAAGTCGACTTCGAATCCCAAGAGATCCGGTGTTTCCTTAGCAGACTCATAATTGCCTATAAATATGAGTCCTAGGTTTCATATCAAAGGATCGAACACAAGAACATTATTACGGCAAACATACATCACATCACCCAATCAAACCCTAGCCGCCGTCACATCAACAACAATACGTTCGACGAATCTTTGTTCATAGCATTCTTAATTATTCTTTTGTAATCATTATTCAGTATTAATGGAATACATTTGAATTAATTCTTGTTTGCTTATTTATTACGTATACATAATTGTGTTCATCATAACAAGCTTTAATTTTGATATTAAATTATCAATTAAAACAATTAAACAACAGTTAATGATTATTCTACAATCATTGACTTGATTCCATTCCAATACTGAGATTTCCTGATTGCGATCCTTAGATTCACATTAAGTAATAATAATTAATGTACCAATTACTATTGTTATTATAATAATGATCAATATTATTATTATTAACAACAACTAAAATAATTAACTTAATTGTATATTGGGCTAAATAGAGGGACTTATGTTACCAAGTTGCACAGAAGTAGCATTCAAATGCTAGCCTTCAAATACTCTCTCGTAACCGAACCCCCCCCCCCCCCCCCCCCAATCCACGGTTTACCCCCATTAACCCTAACCCCTCCTCTTTCTCTCGCACGGCAGACCATCCCCCATCGTAGCGTTCTCCAATAGCAACTCCAATGACCCATGTGTTGAATTGCAGCCTCCTCATCTACAGGTACGTTCTTAATTCTGCCACGATCAGTTTTGGTTTTGATCTCAGTCTCGGTTGCAAACTTTCTTGTGGGTTCACGGGTTGGTGTTTTGGTTGTAGCCGAGGGTCCATGCGGTTATGTGGGTGTTAGCGTAGGTGTTCGCGCGCGCGCGCGTGTGTGTATATATATATATATATATTGTCTTTGTGCTGGTGTCCATTGTGGGTTACTGCTGCAATATATATACTTTCTTTTTAGGGTACCGTATGTGTGTTGTTGTGTATGTATAGGTTAGACTTATATACACGGTTTCTCGAGATGCGGCTTCGGTCTGGTTCGAAAGGGTGATACGTTTGATCTTGGGTATACAGGTGAGGGTGTGTGTGGGTACGGACCGGTTATGAGTACCTAGCGGCCCCCGGTTGGGTATGCGAGTATGTCCGAGTTCTTTCGTGCGTGGGCTACGGTTACAATATGTACACGTATATGTCCCTGCCGTATGTGCATTCCTGTGAAAATAAATGTGTATATGTTTGGTGTATTGGGTGTGTGTGTATATATATATATAAGGGTGTGTGTGTATTAATGGTGGTATATATATGATTGTGTGTATGTATGTCTGCGATATTATGCATGCATATGTAAATGTGTGGTTGTATATATGGTTGTAATTCACATATATGTATGTGTATGTTTTAGGTTCACATATATGTACTAGTGTATGTATATAATTATATGTGTGTTTTTTGTGGATGAAAATTATGGATTGGTCATGCATGTGAACCGTGTATGAGTGTGAATAGATTTTGAGTGTGTAATATACATTAGGTTTGAGTAATATATATTATAAATGCATATTTTGTTTGGGTTGTATGCATAAATATACAATTAACTTTTTTTCGGATGGATGCTTGGGTTGTTTAGTAAGGTTATTGGGTGGTGTATTTGTATGAAATAATGTGAGTTGAATTTGCATGAAATATATGATTCAATAAAGTTTGTGTTAGAAAATAAATATAGAATGTAATAATAATAGTAGTAGTAATTTGGAATATAATACATTTACAAGTGACGATTGGGTCATTATGTAAATGAAGTGAATTAGAACTCGTGTCTATCTACATGCAAGCAAACGACAACCGACACCGTAACCGAATTGTGAATGCGAAATCGAACCTTTCTTATGTCTATAATTAATAATTAATATTAATTATATTTAACTAAAACGCAGGTTAATCGGAAAACCTTAATCTTTGTGCTTTCGTTCACTCGATGTTGTGCATTCAAGGTGAGTTTTCACCGCCCGTTTTACATTCTTTCCTTTTGGGGGAAAAGACATGCAAACATTATTTTTGTTATGGTTGCCAGTATTATTGATATCGCCTGTTACGTTAATGTAGACACATTTGAAAGTCCTTACAGCATTAAACCGTTAATGATGGGATTAGCAAGGTAATTCTGAGTAGTACTACTTGGTTTGACAAACCCCGCCCGGGCTAGTCGTGCTAGTTTGATTGGAGATCGAACGGGTGCGTAATTGACCTAACAATTGCCACGGTCTGTGACAGACTGGTGGAAAGGCATAAAACACACACAGTCAGCTTCGGTTTGAAAAACTGAGTAACTTGTTTATAGGCTAGCTACCTATCGATATGCTTTATATACTAAACCATATGAAACGCTTTCTGACACATTACTTGTTGTTTAAATCTGAGGACTCGCCAACTTTATGCTGACACGTTTTAGCATGTTTTCTCGGCTCACAGGAACGTACAAGGTTAGAAACTCAACTAGGGATGCATTCATGGCATACATCAAACTCAATCAGTTCATTTTGTCAAACATTAGTAACTTTTATAGATTAAACGCATGTTGATACAATTTATCATGACTTCCTATTTTCAAATCGCTTCCGCTAGTATGAAACATTTATGGTTGATTTAAAAGCCTGATTTCTTAATTAGATGTTTTGCAATTATTGACTCTGGTGTAACTGGTGTTATTTGAGATCCTAGTGTGTCATACGCCTTACGGTAAAACCCCATTAGCGGATTTTTAGGGTGCGACAGATTGGTATCAGAGCTCCAGTTATAGCGAACTAAAATGAGCATTCATATGCAATGCATTTTAGACTACATCTAGATTGCGTTAGTTACACACACGTAGATTACTGAGTTTTATTTGCTGATGTATGTAACACCCGGTCATTTTCCTTTAAAGCCAAAGAAGGAAGAAAAAGAAAGAAAAAGGAAAGAATAAAGGAGAAAGGGTGTTTTTACCAAAAATTGAGGGGTAAAATGTGGCAAAAAGGGTAAGAGTTTGGAAGAGTGGGTGTAAAAGGGGAATGGTAGCCCATTCTCCCCTCCCACAGCCAATTCAATCAGCTATAGAGATAGAGAGAAGGGAGAAGGGCCAAAAGCTTGGAGTTTCTTGAAAATCAAGTGCAAAAGTCGAAGTTAAGCGGGTTTGTAGGAAGCTCTACTCGAAGAGGCTGTTAATGTGAGTTCTAGGACCCCTCTTTTACACGTTTTCAACTGATTTTGGGGCTGGAACACATACAAATCCGTTTTTTGAAATATTGGGTGTTGAACCCGTATGCTTGTGCTTGTGTGTTTGTGTGCGAACGGGTGGGACTCGTGTTGGGCTTGTGATGCTTGAATGATGTTAGGGATGTGTTTCTAGGACTTAGGATGGTTGGTTTTAGCCTAGAATGGGTTAGAAGAGGGGCTGGGGGCCGAAAACTGCAGTTCAGGTTCAGGAAGACTGCATTCTGCACACAGCTAAGGCTCATGCGACTGGAAGCCATGACACCGAATGGCATGCGATTGGAGGCCATACGGCCGAATGGCATGCAACTGGAGGCCCTACGACCGAATAGCATGCGACTGAAGGTCACACGACTGGAAGCCATGCGACTGAGGTTCATACGCAAGAAAGTCATGGGACTGAAGGCCAAGCGCCTGAGTGCCATACGACTGAGATTCATATGCATGAAGGCTATGCGACTGAGAGTCCATACGCCTAAGCGTTCATTCGCCCCTAGTGTCCATTAGCCTAAGTGTTCTCATGCGCCTGGAAGGCCATGCGACTGAGTGGTGCTCATACGCCCAAATAGGGCTCATGCGCCTAAAAGGACATAGTTCACTTTTTTTTATTTTCGTGGGAATAGGTAGATGTAGGCTTTGACTTGGGAGGTTCCCGGGTGTTCGCGTATGTTGGCTTTCGACGTCAGAGGCGATATGTTGGGCATGTATGATGATGTATGATTGATGCTTGTGCATGTGGTATGATGTATGATATGTATGTATGATGGTGCATTGTATGGTGATGTCTTGGTATGTTTATTCTTATGTTCCTGTTTATGTATGATTATTTTCCCGTGGCTTTACGTTGAATGTTTACGAATGATTGAAAAGTATTATGTAACGTAAAGTGGAAGATAATGAAAAGAGGAACGTAATGAAAGAACGTACGCATTAATGAATGGATGAATGAATGAATGAAAGTAAGAAAGGCTTGCAAGCAAATGTACGGAGGTTCACACCCAATGAAGGGTGTTAGCTCAACTGTGTACGGGTTAGCTACCCCAAAAGGATGCACACTGGGGTCCAATCCTTGTGATTGACCATATGCATTGGATCCTTTCTGCTTGCCCTAGGTACTGGAGTCAGCTTCATGCACAATGTTCGAGGTCTATGAAAGACCTCAGGTCCAGTAACCAGCTTTGTGCATAATGTTCGGGGTATAGCACATGGCATTGATCCGTAATGAAAGAGAAGGGAAAAGTGGTGAATGTACTTGCCCTAGGTACTGGAGTCAGCTTCTGCATAATGTTCAAGGTCTATGAAAGACCTCAGGCCCAGTAACGAGCTTCGTGCACAATGTTCGGGGGTATTGTACATGTCATCGAAAGTAATGAACATACGAATGAAAGTAAGAATTTATGAATGAATGTGAATGAAAGTAACGAAAGTGAATGGTAATGATGTACGTTGAATGAACGAAAGCTAACGAACGAATGATGAAGATAATAATGATACTATCTATCTGTACGTATGATGCTTGATCGCGTAAGAATGTAAAATATGGTTTTAATCGAAAGTAAAGTATAATTTACTTTAAAACTAGAACTCACTCAGCAACGCTGACTTTTTATGTGTTTCCAGTTGGCAGGTAATGTTGCTGAGGATTGCACGGGGCTGCTACTCGGTTCTTTTTGGATGGCATTCTTTCGTATAATGTTTTTGCATTGTAATGCGAACAAACGATGTTTCATAATGAATGATGTATTAACTTTCAAAAGCATTTAAATTGAATGAAAAGTTATTCCGCTGTAACTCTTTTTAAATGTTAATGTATAAATATATGTTTTATGTGCAATGATTTGACCAACTGTGAGGTGCCCGGGATCGGGGCCTTACAAGTTGGTATCAGAGCTAAAGTTTAAGTGAAACGGGTAAATTTTTAAAATAAATCTAAACTTAAACTAAAAATGGGAGGGAAAGGGAAGGGATGCCAGTCTGAGTAGCTACATGCCATCAGCTATTTTTTATAATGTTAACCGGTATTATGTGCGCATGTTATGTGGTTTATGTGCTGCTTGTAGATTTAGATACTGATGTAGTCAGGGCTGGTAATGCTCTAGGTATGAATAGTAAAGTAAGTGGCCTATGTAAAGGATATGGATATGCTAACACCACAACTGTCTGATGTACCGGTGGTGTGTGACTTTCCAGATGTGTTTCCCGAAGACTTTCCAGGAGTGCCACCTGACCGAGAGATCGAGTTTTAGATCGATTTGATACCAGGTGCCCAACCTGTTGCCAAGGCACCGTATCGATTGGCTCCGACTGAGATGAAAGAGTTGATGGAGCAATTGCAAGAATTGCTTGATAAGGGGTTTATTAGACCGAGTATCTCTACTTGGGGTGCTCCGGTCTTATTCGTGAAGAAGAAGGACGGTAGTATGAGGATATGCATTGACTACGGGAGTTGAACAAGTTAACGGTGAAGAACCGGTACCCGTTACCGAGGATTGATGATTTGTTTGACCAGCTTCAAGGTGCCAGTTGGTTTTCAAGGATAGATCTTCGATCTGACTACCATCAGCTAAAGGTGAAAGAGCAGGATATTCCTAAAACAGCTTTTCGCACGCTTTATGGTCATTACGAGTTCCTCGTTATGTCATTTGGGTTGACCAACACGCGAGCTGCTTTTATGGACTTGATGAATCGAGTGTGTCGGCCAATGTTAGATAAATCAGTGATTGTGTTTATTGATGATATCCTGATTTATTCGAAGAGCGAGATGGAGCATGCCGGTCACATTCGAGAGGTGTTGGAGACGTTGAGAAGAGAGAAGTTGTATGCCAAGTTCTCCAAGTGCGCATTCTAGTTGCGCGAGGTTCAATTCTTAGATCACGTGGTGAACCCGGAAGGGATTATGGTGGATCCGGCAAAGGTGGAAGCAGTGATGAAATGAAAGTCTCCAAAGACGCCATCCGAGATCCGTAGTTACTTGGGTTTGGCGGGCTACTACCAAAAGTTTATTCAAGACTTCTCTAAGATTGCTTCTCCACTAACCAAGTTGACCCGGAAAGATGTAAAGTTTGTGTGGGGTCAAGCTCAGGAGCAGGCATTTGAAGAATTGAAGGCGAGGTTGACTCAAGCTCCTGTATTGTCGTTACCTGATGGAAGTGAAGATCTGGTGGTTTATTCTGATGCTTCCTACTCGAGGTGGGGTGTGTGTTAATGCAGAGAGGAAAAGTTATAGCCTACGCATCCTGACAGTTAAAGGTTCATAAGGTTAACTATCCTACTCATGATTTGGAGCTAGCAGTAGTGGTCTTTGCGTTAAAGATTTGGAGGCACTACCTGTATAGGACGAAGTGCACCATATTCACTGACCACAAGAGTTTGAAGTACTTCTTCGAGCAAAAAGATTTGAATATGAGGCAAAGAAGATGGTTGGAGCTAATAAAAGATTATGATTGTGAGATCCACTATCATCCGGACAAAGCCAACGTGGTGGCGGATGCCCTTAGCCGAAAGGAAAGACCCGAGCCGATTCGGGTGAAAGCGTACCAGCTGATTATGACCTGTGATGTGATGAAGCAAGTCAAAGAGTTTCAGGGTGAGGCATTGAAGGAAGATCATCTTAACTCTAAAAGGATGAGAGGTCTGGGTGCGGAATTAGGTGAAAACACACTCAGTGTTAAAACCCGATTCGGGCAGATGTGGATTCCTCGTTTTGGGGATCTACGCGTGAAAATTATGGGTGAAGCTCATAAGACTCGATACTCTATTCATCCCGGTGCTACAAAGATGTATCAAGAGATGAAGAAAGACTATTGGTGGCCGGGTATGAAGCGTGATTTGGTGGAGTATGTGAGTAAATGCCTTACTTGTTTACAGGTGAAGGCCGAGCACCAAAAGCCGTATGGGAGGATTCAACCGTTGTACATACCGGAGTGGAAGTGGGAGCACATCACCATGGATTTTATTACGAAGCAACCGCGTACCATGAAAGGTTATGATGCTATATGGGTGATTGTTGATCGTTTGACGAAGAGTGCTCACTTCCTACCGATTCGCGAGACATATTCATCTGAGAGGTTCGCGGATCTGTTCATTAAAGAGATCGTAACTCGTCATGGTGTGCCGGTGTCAATTGTGTCCAATCGTGACACCCGGTTTACATCTAAATTTTGGAAGAAATTCCACAACGCAATGGGGACGAGGTGACATATCAGCACAGCTTATCACCCTCAGATGGATGGTCAATCAGAAAGGACGATTCAGACGTTGGAAGATATGCTTCGGGCATGCATCATTGATTTTGGAGGAAGTTGGGATGACCACTTACCGTTAGCTGAGTTCTCATATGACAACAGTTATCATGCTAGTATTGGTATGCCTCCTTATGAGATGCTATACGACAGGATATGTAGAACACTTGTTTGTTGGGGTGATATCGGCCATAAAGAGTTAGGGAGCGTCGAAGTGGTCGAGGCTACGACTGAGAAGTTGGAAAGGATTAAAGCCTTCATGAAGGCAGCCAAAGACAGACAGAAGTCGTATACTGATAAACGAAGTAGACCAATTGAGTTCCAGGTGGGTGATAAAGTTATGCTGAAAGTCTCACCTTGGAAGGGTATCATTCGGTTCAGAAAGCGGGGCAAGCTGAGCCCAAGATACATAAGGCCTTTTCGAATCATTGCTCGAGTAGGATAGGTGGCCTATAGACTGGACTTACCAGAAGAGTTAAGTGAAATTCATCTGACATTCCACGTATCTCATCTGAGGAAATGTTTGACAGACGAGGACATGGTTGTACCGCTGGAAGATATCGATGTAGATGAACGGCTTAATAATGTGGAGCAACCAGTGCCAATCACTGATCGTAAAGAGAACAGATTGAGGAATAAGGTGGTCCTACTTGTGCGCGTACAATGGAAGCACAGAAAGGGGTCTGAGTCTACGTGGGAGACTGAAGAAGAGATGAGACAGCATTACCCACGTTTGTTCGAGGAATAACAGGTTTCAGGGACGAAACCTATATAAGGGGGGTGGACTTGTAACACCCGGTCATTTTCCTTTAAAGCCAAAGAAGGAAGAAAAAGAAAGAAAAAGGAAAGAATAAAGGAGAAAGGGTGTTTTTACCCAAAATTGAGGGGCAAAATGTGGCAAAAAGGGTAAGAGTTTGGAAGAGTGGGTGTAAAAGGGGAATGGCAGCCCATTCTCCCCTCCCACACCCATTTCAATCAGCTATAGAGAGGGGGAGAAGGGAGAAGGGCCAAAAGCTTGGAGTTTCTTGAAAATCAAGTGCAAAAGTCGAAGTTAAGCGGGTTTGTAAGAAGCTCTACTCGAAAAGGCTTTTAATGTGAGTTCTAGGACCCCTCTTTTACACGTTTTCAACTGATTTTAGGGATGGAACACATACAAATCCATTTTTTGAAATATTGGGTGTTGAACCCGTATGCTTGTGCTTGTGTGTTTGTGTGCGAACGGGTGGGACTCGTGTTGGGCTTGTTATGCTTGAATGATGTTAGGGATGTGTTTCTAAGACTTAGGATGGTTGGTTTTAGCCTAGAATGGGTTAGAAGAGGGGCTGGGGGCTGAAAACTGCAGTTCAGGTTTGAGAAGACTGCATTCTGCACACAGCTAGGGCTCATGCGACTGGAAGCCATGAGACCGAATGGCATGTGATTGGAGGCCATACGGCCGAATTGCATGCGACTGGAGGCCCTACGGCCGAATAGCGTGCGATTGAAGGTCACACGACTGGAAGCCATGCGACTGAGGTTCATACGCAAGAAATTCATACGACTGAAGGCCATTCGCCTGGATGTTATACGACTGAATTCCATGCGCCTAAGTGCCATACGACCGAGATTCATACGCATGAAGGCTATGCGATTGAGAGTCCATACGCCTAAGCGTTCATTCGCCCCTAGTGTCCATTCGCCTAAGTGTTCTCATGCGCCTGGAAGGCCATGCAACTGAGTGGTGCTTATACGCCTAAATAGGGCTCATGAGCCCAAAAGGACATAGTTCACTTTTTTGATTTTCGGGGGAATGGGTAGATGTAGGCTTTGACTTGGGAGGTTCCCGGGTGTTCGCGTAAGTTGGCTTTCGAGGTCAGAGGCGATATGTTGGGCATGTATGATGATGTATGATTGATGCTTGTGCATGTCGATGGGTATGATGTATGATATGTATGTATGATGGTGCCTTGTATGGTCATGTCTTGGTATGTTTATGTTTATGTTCCTGTTTATGTATGATTATTTCCCGTGGCTTTACATTGAATGTTTACGAATGAATGAAAAGTATTATGTAACGTAAAATGGAAGATAATGACAAGAGGAACGTAATGAAAGAACGCATGCATTAATAAATGAATGAATGAAAGTAAGAAAGGGTTGCAAGCAAATGTACAGAGGTTCACACCCAATGAAGGGTGTCAGCTCAACTGTGTGCGGGTTAGCTACCCCAGAAGGATGCACACTGGGGTCCAATCCTTGTGATTGACCATATGTATGGGATCCTTGCCGCTTGCCCTAGGTACTGGAGTCAGCTTCGTGTACAATGTTCAAGGTCTATGAAAGACCTCGAGCTCAGTAACAAGCTTCGTATAATTTCGGGGTATAGCACATGGCATTGATCCGTAATGAAAGAGAAGAGATAAGTGGTGAATGTACTTGCCCTAGGTACTGGAGTCAGCTTCGTGCATAATGTTCGAGGTCTATGAAAGACCTCAGGCCCAGTAACCAGCTTCTTGCACAATGTTCGGGGTATTGTACATGTCATCGAAAGTAATGAACGTACGAATTAAAGCAATAATTTATGAATGAATGTGAATGAAAATAACGAAAGTGAATAAATGATGTACGTTGAATGAACGAAAGCTAACAAACGAATGATGAAGATAATAATGATACTATCTATGTGTACGTATGATGCTTGGTCGCGTAAGAATGTAAAATACGGTTTTAATCGAAAGTAAAGTATGTTTTAATTTAAAACTAGATTCACTCAGCAACGCTGACTTTTTATGTGTTTCCTGTTGGCAGGTAATGTTGCTGAGGATGGCACGGGGCAGCTACTCGGCTCTTTTTGGATGGCATTCTTTTGTATAATGTTTTTGCATTGTAATGTGAACAAACGATGTTTCGTAATGAATGTTGTATTAACTTGCAAAAGCATTTAAATTGAATGAAAAGTTATACCGCTGGAACTCTTTTTAAAAGTTAATGTATATATATGTTTTATGTGCAATGATTTTACCAACTGTGAGGTGCCCGAGATTGGGGCCTTACAATGTATTACTTGCTCGGACTCATTTCTGTGACGTGGACTACAGACATGGCATCTTCTTCTTCACATTCCAGGGCCTTGGGAAAGAGGTCTGTGTGTTCTGACACTCCTTCCCCTATTCCTCTTCCTGATAGGGATCAGGAGTTGCCTCGATTTCCCTATCCATCTGATGAGATGGATCTAGACCAGCCATCCGCACTTCCTGAGCGGGATCCTCCTAGGAATTAGTCCCACTATCCTACATAAGTGGATAGCATGATTTACAGGGAGCGTGCTCCTACTCCGTCACCCAGTGGACCAAGGACTAGGTCAGCATCTGCATTTACTACGCCTACCATCCCTCCATTATCTTGTTCACACGAGCGAGCACTAGCAGCCACAGTCTCTACACTCGATACCGAGCGACAGCGTATACGATTCCTTACTGATGAGAATTCAATCTTGCGACACGAGATGCATCAACTTTACATGAAGGTAGTGATATTAGAGGACTGACTATCCATGGCCACAATAGGCCATAACACACTAGCTCATGAGGTCATCGAGCTAGCCGGACGCGTCGATACTCAAGAGCTTCATGACACCAAGACTGGACTCAAGATGACTGACTGTAACACCCGTACTTTTCTTTTTAAAGAAATAAAAGAATAAAGAGAAGGGAAAGGAAAGAAATGAAAGGCAACTTAAGTGGAGGGGCCAAAGATGTTAAAAGTGCAAACTCTATAATTATTTTGTACAAAAGGTGGTGAAGCCGCCTATGACCTGCTGCTTTTCACCTTTCTACCAATTCCAGAGAGAGAAATAGTAGAACCTCAGATCTTTGAAGAAGAACAAGAGGAAAATTTTGAATTTAAGGTATAATTTAGTGTTTTTAAGTTGTTCTTGGCTAAATTAGCCTCGGTTGTGTGATCTTATGTGTATATGTGTTCGGATTGTGTGTTTAGACACATATAGGTGTTCGGATTCTTTGAGAAGTCCAAGATTTAGAGTATAAAGCTTGAAAGCAGCTAAGGTGAGTTTCTAGAACCCCTTTTTACATGTTTTCAAATGATTTTGGGGCTGGAAAATACATGTATGTATGTTTTTATAAGGTTGGGTATTATACCCGTATGTTCATGTGCATGTGTATGTGGGTCGGGTATGTTTTGGGCAAATATGTTGCTATGATTATGTTAAGT
Source organism: Flaveria linearis (assembly GCA_024085815.1). Taxonomy (NCBI): domain Eukaryota; kingdom Viridiplantae; phylum Streptophyta; class Magnoliopsida; order Asterales; family Asteraceae; genus Flaveria; species Flaveria linearis. The sequence goes on along the minus strand of CM044008.1, from coordinate 46,894,959 downwards.
TTATGCCTGGAATAGTATGTGCATGTTTAGAACTAGGTAATATGAGGTTTGGGACTGGAAAACGACTTAGAAACATAAACAGACTGTTAATACGCCTGTACAAGGCTCATAAGCCTGAACAGTCAAGTGTTGGGGCTTATGCTCCCCAACAGTGCTCATTGCCTGAAATTTAGAACTTAGAAAACTAAGTACAGGGTAATGAGTCTGAATAGTGCTAATACGCCTGAATTTTATGCCTTAGAAAAATTATAAGGTAATATGCCCAAATAGTGCTCTTATGCCTGAAATTATGACTTAGAACTAAGTATAAGGTAATATGCCTGAATAGTACTCATATGCCTGAATTCTGACTTAGAAAAACTAAGTGTAGGGTAATGAGACTAAACAGTAATCTTGTGCCCGAATTAATGACTTAGAAAACTAAGTGTAGGGTGATGAGCCTAAATAGTGCTCTTACGCCTGGAATTATTTTCTAAGTGTAAGGTGATATGTCCCAACAGTGCTCATGCGCCCAGACAGGGCTCATGCGCCCAAATAGTCCTCATGCGCCCAGAATTTTTATACTTAGAAATTTTCACAGGATTTTTCTGGGAATCTGGGTTTTAGGGTTTGACCGAGGTTGACCAAGGGCTATTTAATGATGATGTTTTATGCATGCAATGATGATTAATGATTGACCCTTGTTATTATTACTGATATTATTATCAGTAGTTTATTATTATTAGCAATATTATTATTATCATTTTAATATTGTTAAGTATGAAATGGCATGATTAAGGATGATTAAAATTTAACGAAGAGTATAATCATTAATAAGTAAATATTAATGATGAAGAAAATGGAACGTAAATGAATAAGTAAAGGCTTGCAAGCAATGTATGGAGGTGCACACCCCTGGCAGGTGTTAGCTCAACTGTGATGCGGGTTAGCTACCCCGAAAGATGCACACATGGTCAATCTTTGAGATTGACAATGAGGTGAGCAACTTTGTGTTGTAACAGACTCGGTTAGCAGGCAATCCGTGAGATTGCCACTGAGGTGAGCAACTATGTGTTGCAACAGACTTGGCTAACATACGATCGTGAAAGATCGATATTGAGGTGAGCGGCCTTATTATCGCAACAGACTCGTAAGAAAGAATGTAAAGACCGAAAGAGTAATGGAAAGAGTATGAATTAAACGAATGATGAGGATAATAATAATAATTATTATCTGTAAGTATGAAGGATGTATGCTCACGAATGAAATATCATAATAAAGTACAGACTGGGATCCTCGTCATTCGACCTCAGTAATCGTGGTTGTGTGCCATGAAGAGGGTAAAGCCTGACGGGATCTAGATGATAAATGAATGATAATGAATTATGATGAATGAACGAAAGCTAACGAATAAAATGGAAGATAATAAAAATATTATCTACGTGTACGTATAATGTGTGGGCATGTACGAAAGTATAGCATGATTTGAAAAAGTAAAGTAAAGTATTTTAATTACAAAACTAGAACTCACTCAGCATTGCTGACTTTTATATATTTTCCAGTTAGCAGGTAAGCGATGCTGAGGATGGCACACTAGGATGGCTACTCGGCGGGGCAAGACTGACATGCATTCATGTTTTGACAATACTGTTGTTTTGTAATTCATTCAACTAATCTTTTGTAACTAATGAACTACAATGTATTGCTTAACAACAGTATTACTAATGAAATGAATGGTTTTGCTAAACAAATTCCGCTGCTTAAATTTATAATATGCAATGTCTTATGTAATTATTGCTATGAATGACCAACTGTTAGCGTCCCGGGAACCGGGCCTTACACTGACCTGGCCACAAAAGGCCATTACACTCTATCCCAGAGGAAGCATTAAAAAAGGCAACAGACGACGGTTCTGACAACGATGACTGTTGTGTCATGTCTAGCTGATGTTTGATACTCTACCTATCTTAGATTTTGTTCTGTTTATGATTTCATTTCTCACCTTATTTCATATTACACCTAGATAGGTAAGGTTGTTCCCATCCAACTGATATATTTTGAATTTTGATGGTTTGATTTGAATACATTGTACTCCTTACAATTTATTTTTATCAATGATTATTATTTGAATATTGACTGTTGTGGTTATATGAAATGCATGATTATTTACCTTGTACATTATGATGATTATATAGGATATATTATCTCATGCATGTGTATTGTAAATATGTAAAATCATGTCTGGGCGAAGAGTTGGACGTCTAAGCGGACGAGTCAACATTAACCTGACGCAACCTGAGCTTGATGCTATCATACATGAGTGTGTTACTGAAGCGCTCGTGGCATATGAGCAGGCTAGGAACCAAAATCAAAACAATCATACCAACCAAAACTAAAATCAAGGAGGTAAACCTCTATCAAATAGATCTTTTGGATCAAATCCTGTGATACTCTACTTAACAATCATCAAATCGTTACTATATATCCTTTTATTCCAGGTCAAGCAGCCTGCACCATTAAGATGTTTATGGACTGCAAACCTCATTCCTTTAAGGGTTCTGAGGGTGTCGTTACCCTCCTCCGTTGGATTGAGAAGCTGGAATCCGCTTTTGCAATGTGTACCTGCCCAGCAAAAAATCATGTCAAGTATGCTTCTAGCACTTTAGAAGGACCTGCATTAATATCATGGAATTTCCAAGTCTAGACCCTAGGACTGGAAGCTACTAACAACTTGTCTTGGGAAGACTTCAAGACACTATTGAAGGCAAAATACTATCCCAGAAATGAAATCCAGAAACTAGAAACGGAATTTTGGAACCTAAAGATGGTTGGATCTGAGATAGAGGAGTACACAACTCGTTCACACGAGTTGGCTGCCTTATGTCCTCAGATGGTGACCCCAACCTACAAGAGGATAGAAAGGTACATTGATGGGTTAGCTCCTCAAATTTAAGCCAGTGTCATAGCTTCAGATCCAATCACTATTCAGCAAGCCATCCATCTAGCTCACAAACTTACTATTCAGGCAGTAGCACAGGGCACCCTGCCTAAGTGTGGAACTACAACTGTTTCAATTGATAACAAGTGGAAATGGATGGTGCATCTAGCAAGTCCTCCAACTCAAATCAGCCTCAGTAACAAACAGGAAATTTGATTCATCTCGGCACTTCACCAACACCAACCAAAACAACAACAGTGGTCAAGGATCGAGTAGCTATGCTGGCAAGAACCCGAAGTGCAACAAATGCAATCCCATCATTATGGATCGTGTGATCATTTTCTCTACCAAAGATGTTGCAAAACGGGTCATATTGCTAGGGACTGAAGGGGAGAACTGATGACTAAGCAACAATCTCAACAGCAATAACAAGGAGAAACAACTAAGGGTTATTTTGAATGTGGCAAGGAAGGCCACTGTAGAAAAGACTGCCCACAGCTGAAAAATGGAAATAAGGGTAATAATAGAAACAATGCTAAGGGTCGTGCTTTTGTAATTGGTTCTAGAGAGGCCAGGAATGATCAGAATATGGTTACTGGTATGTTTCCTCTGAATGGTTGTTTTGCTTCTATACTTTTTGATACTGGTGCTGATAGGATCTTTATTTCTACCAAGTTTAGCAAACTTCTAGATGTAACGTTTGTTGATATAGAACCTAGTTACACTGTAGAATTAGCTGATAGGAAACTGATAGAGGTAACTCACATCATTAAGGGATGTAAACTGGGATTATCTGGACATGAGTTAGATATAGATCTGATGCCTATCATACTTGGTAGCTTCGATGTGGTTGTTGGTATGGACTGGTTATCTAAGAACCAAGCTGAGATCATCTGTCGTGAGAAAGTCATCCGTGACCCACTACCTAGTGGTGAAGTTTGTTAGTTCAGGGCAAGATGAATGCCCAGAAGTGCTTACGCAAGGGTCAAATAGCTTTCCTCACTATGCTCACTCAGAAAGAATCCGAGGAAAAAAAGATTGAAGATACTCCCATTGTACATGATTATCCCGAGGTTTTCCCTGAAGACCTACCTAGTCTTCCATCGCATCATCAAGTCTAGTTCCAGATTGATTTGGTACCTGGAGCTGCACCTATCGTGAAGGCACCGTACAGATTAGCTCCAAATGAGCTGCAAGAGCTATCTACCCAATTGCAGGAACTATTGGATAAAGGGTTTATCAGACCTAGGTCATCACCATGGGGATCCCAATTTTGTTCATCAAGAAGAAGGATGGAACTTTTCTCGTGTGTATTGATTATCAGGAATTGAACAAAGCAATGGTTAAGAATCGTTATCCTTTTATGTGCATCGATGATTTGTTCGATCAGCTTCAAGGGTCGAGTTTTTATTCTAAGATAGATCTAAGGTCGGGATATCATCAACTGAGGGTTCGAGATGAGGACATTTCAAAGATCGCGTTCAGAACTAGATATGGTCACTACGAGTTTTTGGTTATCCCATTCGGGTTGACCAAAGCGCCAGCGGTTTTCATGGACCTTATGAACCGAGTGTGCAAACCCTATTTGGACAAGTTTGTCATTGTCTTCATTGATGACATCCTTATTTATTCAAAGAATAAGTAAGAACACGAGGAACACCTTAGACTGATTTTGGAACTGCTAAAATGAGAACAATTGTATGCTAGGTTTTCAAAGTGTGACTTCTGGATACGAGAAGTCCAATTCTTAGGTCAGTTGACTTCTGGATACGAGAAGTCCAATTCTTAGGTCATGTGGTCAATGAGAATGGAATACATGTTGACCCGGCAAAGATAGAAGCCATCAAGAACTGGGCTACGCCTAAGACTTCGACTAAGGTACGACAGTTTCTTGGGTTTGTTGGCTATTATTGACGATTCATCAAAGGGTTTTCAAAGATTACTCAACCTCTCACCGCGTTAACTCATAAAGGCACTACATACAATTGGAGTGACAAACAGGAATCCACATTTCAGGTTCTGAAGCAGAAACTATATACGACACCGATTCTGTCACTGCCTGAGGGAACAGACGATTTTGTAGTATATTGTGATGCTTCCATTCAAAGTCTCGGTTGTGTGCTAATGCAACGTGAAAAGGTAATCACATATGCTTACCGCCAACTGAAAGTTCATGAGAAGAATTACACGACACATGATTTAGAATTGGGAGCAGTTGTATTTGCACTCAAGATATGGAGACATTACTTGTACGCTACCAAGTGCACCATATACACCGATCATAAGAGTCTCCAGCAAACCTTTGAACAGAAGGAATTAAACATGAGACATCGTCATTGGGTCGAACTGTTAAACGACTACGATTGTGTGATCAAATGTCATGCGGGTAATACTAAAGTGGTAGCTGACGCCCTAAGTCAAAAGGAGACCTCTAAGCCAAAACGAGTTTGATCATTACAGCTTACCATCCATGCCGGATCACCCGATCAGATCCGTAATTCTCAGCTTGAAGCTTTGAAGGATGAGAACCTGAAAGCAGAGTCCACGCGAGGCATGGAAAAGCAATTAGAGACTAAAACGGATGGAATCCATCATTTCATGGAACAAATATGGGTTCCTTTGTATGGAGATTTGCGAGAGCTGGTAATGGATGAAACTCATAAGTCATGATATTCTATTCATCCGGGTTCAGACAAGATGTATCAAGATATGAAAGTTCTATACTGGTGGCCAAACATGAAGGCGGATATTGCCACCTATGTAAGCAGATGCCTAACCTGCTCTAAGGTTAAGGTGGAGTATCAAAGGTCATCCGATTTGCTTCAACAACCGGAAATTCCAGTATGGAAGTGGAACAGATATCAATTGATTTCATCATAAAATTGCCTTGAACTCCCAGCAATGCGATACCATTTAGGTAAGTGTTGATCGCTTGACGAAATCCACGCACTTCCTGTCAATTAGAGAGACTGATATAATGGAAATGTTAACTCGCATCTATTTAAGGGAAATAGTCTCTAGGCACGGTGTGCCAATTTTGATTATCTCTGATCGTGATGCCTAATTCACTTCTCATTTCTGGCAATCCTTGCAACAATCATTGGGAACGCGGCTAGATATGAGCACTGCGTATCATCCACAAACCGATGGTCAAAGTGAGCATACAATCCAGACGCTGTAAGACATGATGCATGCCTGTGTGATTGCCTTTGGCAGCAGTTGGGAAACTCACTTACTATTAGTTGAGTTCTCCTACAATAACAGTTACCACACCTCAATCAAGGCCGCTCCATTTGAGGCACTATATGGACGTAAGTGCCGATCACCTATTTGATGGGCAGAAGTTGGAGAAAGTCAACTTACAAGTCCAGAACTTGTGCACGAAACGACGGAGAAGATCATGCAAATTCGTAATCGTATGGCAGCAGCACATGATCGACAGAAGAGTTACGCTGATAAACGTCGTAAACCATTAGAATTCCAGGTTGGTGACAAAGTACTCTTAAAAGTCTCACCTTGGAAAGGCGTAATACGCTTTGAAAAGCATGGGAAACTAAACTCTAGATATGTTGGGTCGTTTGAGATTACCAAATGAGTAGGTTCAGTAGCCTATCAACTGAACTTACCTGAAGAGCTTATTGGAATACACAACGTGTTTCACGTTTCAAATATGAGGAAGTGTTTAGCTAACGAATAACTTGTCGTTCCATTAGAAGAACTAGAAATCGATGAACAGCTTCCTTTCGTCGAAGAACCAGTGGAGATTATTCGAGAAGTCAAAACCCATTGTACACGTTAGATGGAACTCAAAGCGTGGACTAAAATTTACCTGGGAACACGAGGATCAAATGAAGAAGAAGTATCAATAACTGTTCTAGGATTAGGCATCTATTTCTTAAGAAACTCTCAGAAACCCTAGCGCGTCTATGTTCCGGATAACTGACCAGCTTGCTCACTACGTTCGTTGAATCCATGTTCTAATTTTGGAACGAAAATTTCTACAACAAGGGAATGATGTGACAACTCGAGTTTTTCACGTTAACATCATACCGGTAATTTTTCCCCGATATTTTAAGTAGATCAAATTTTAATAATTTATTATTATTAAGTAGTAATAATTAATGTTACAATTACTATTGTTATTATAATAATGATCAATATTATTATTATTAACAACAACTAAAATAATTAACTTAATTGTACATTAGGCTAAAATAGAGGGACCTATGTACGTTGCCAAGTTGCAAAGAACTAGCATTCAAATGTTAGCCTTCAAATACTCTCCTATAACCGGAACCACCCCCCCCCCCCCCCACCATCCACGGTTTATACCCATTAACCCTAACCCCTCTTTTTTCTCTCGCACGGCAGACCATCCACCATCGTAGCGTTCTCCGATCGCAGCTCCGACGGCCCACGTGTTGAATCGCAGCCTCCTCGTCTACAGGTACGTTTTTAAGTCCACCATGACCAGTTTGGGTTTTGATCTCGGTCTCGGTTGCGAACCTTCTCGTGGGTTCACGGGTTGGTGTTTTGGTTGTAAACGAGGGTCCATGCGGTTATTTGGGTGTTAGCGTAGGTGTTCATGCATGTATATATACATATATATACTGTCTTTGTGCTGGTGTCCATTGCGAGTTACTGCTGCAATATATATACTTTCTTTTTAGAGTACCGTATGTGTGTTGTTGTGTATGTATAGGTTAGACTTGTATACATGGTTGCTCGAGATGCGGCTTCGGTCGGGTTCAAAAGGGTGATACGTTTGATCTCGGGTATACAGGTGAGGGTGTGCGTGGGTATGGACCGGTTATGAGTACCTAGCGGGCCCCAGTTGGGTGTACAAGTATATCCAAGTTCTTTCGTGCGTGGGCTACGGTTATAATATGTACACGTATATGTCCCTGTTGTATGTGCATTCCTGTGAAAATAAATGTGTATATGTTTGGTGTATTGGGTATGTGTATATATATATAAGGGTGTGTGTGTATTAATGGTGTTATATATATATATATATGATTGTATGTATGTCTGTGATATTATGCTTGCATATATAAATGTGTGGTTGTATATATGGTTGTAATTCACATATGTGTATGTGTATGTTTTAGGTTCACATATATATTCTAGTATATGTATATAATTATATATGTGTGTTTTGTGGATGACAATGCATAGGTGCATGCATGTGAACCGTGTATGAGTGTGAATAGATTTTGAGTATGTATAATATACATTAGGTTTGAGTAATATATATTATAAATGCATATTTTGTTTGGGTTGTATGCGTAAATATATAATTAACTTTTTTCGGATGGATGCTTGGGTTGTTTAGTAAGGTTATTGGGTGGTTTATTTGTATGAAATAATGTGAGTTGATTTTGCATTGATATATATGATTCAATAAAGTTTGTGTTAGAAATAAATATAGAATGTAATAATAATGATAGTTGTAGTTTGTAATATAATACATTATAAGTGACAATTAGGTCATTATGTAAATGAAGTGAAATAGAACTCGTGTCTATCTACATGCAAGTAAAGCAAATGACAACCGACACCGTAACCGAGTCGTGAACGCAAAACCGAACCTTTCTTATGTTTATAATTAACAATTAATATTAATATATTTTAACTAAAACTCAGGTTAATCGGAAAACCTTAATCTTTGTGTTTTTTTTACTCGTTGTTGTGCATTCAACGTGAGTATTCACGGCCCCGTTTTACATTCTTTCCTTTTGGGCGAGAAGACATGCAAACACTATTTTGTTATGGTTGCCAGTATTATTGATATCGCCTGTTATGTTAGTGTAGACACATTTGAAAGTCCTTACAGCATTAAATCGTTAGTAATTGGAGTAGCGAGGTAATTCTGAGTAGTACTATTGGATTTGACAAACCTCGCACGGGCTAGTCGCGCTAGCTTGATTGGAGGTCGAACGGGTGCGTAATTGACCTAACAATTGCCACGGTCTGTGACAGACATGGTGGAAAGGCATAAAAAACACACAGTCAGCTTCGGTTTGAAACACTAAGTAACTTGTTTATAGGCTAGCTACCTGTCGATATGCTTTATATACTAAACCATATGAAACACTTTCTGACACATCACTTGTTGTTTAAACCTGTGGACTTACCAAATTTATATTGACACATTTCAACATGTTTTCTCAGGTCACAGGAACACACAAGGTTAGGAACTCAGCAGGGATGCATTCATGGCATACATCAAAACTCAATCAGTTTATTTTGACAAACATTATTAACTTTTCTGGATTAACGCATGTTGATACAATTTATCATGAATTGCTATTTTCAAATCGCTTCTGCAAGTATGAAACATTTATGGTTGATTTAAAAGCCTAATTTCTTAATTAGATGTTGCTCGATTACTGACTCTGGTGTAACTAGTGCTATCTGAGATCCTGGTATGTCACACGCCTTACGGTAAAACCTTGTTAGTGGATTATGAAGGTGTGACAGAGAAGGTCTTAAAGGCAAAATTGTTAGGAGAGAAAAAGACTCAGGATGTACGTGGGTATCACTTCAACAACAAAAAAGTGGTGAACATGGCCAAGAACTTTGTTTGAGAAATGTGGGGCAAGAGTGAGATCAATTGTAGTTGCACGTAAGAACAATGTCATCTACATAGACCATGAAAAAACAAACAATACCCTTATGGTTATAGATGACAAGTGAACCATTTCCTAGACACTTTTTGAAACCAAGGTGAGGAAGAGGGGCGGTGAGTTCCATGTACCACGCACTTGGAACTTGTTTACGACCATAAAGAAACTTATGAAGAAAATAAATTAAGGATTGACAAAGCCTGGTAATTGGGTCATTAACACTTCTTCATATAATGTCTAATTAAGGAATGTGTTATTGACATTGATTTGATGAAATGACCAATTTTAGGAAAGAGCGATGGATATAATAATACGGATACTGACAGGTTTTGTAACCAAATTAAATGTATCGAAATAGTCCTTCTCATATTATTGAAGAAACACTTTCTCTAAGCATGCTTTGTATTTTTCTATTGAACCATCAGACTTTTGTTTAATGCAAAAAAAACCCATTTACAGGCAATGGATTGTGAGACGCACGAGGTATAAGTCCCAATGTGCCATTTTGTAGTAGCGTGTCATATTTAGTGTATATACTTAGTTGTTGATTGTAAAGCCAAATTTCATGAAAGAAATTCATGAAGCACAAATGGAAGCCTTGAAGGATAAACATATAAAATATGAAAGGATGGTAGGATAAGTCATGAATCTTAAAGAAAACACCTATAGTATCAAAACCAGTTTTGAAAAGATGTGGATTCCTCAATATGTGGAACTTTGGGCTAGAGTAAGGGATTAATCTCTTTAAGTCCTATTATTCTATTAACACATGACCAACTAAAAGGTGTTAGGGCTTGAAGAAAAATTATTGGTGGCCTTGAATGAAGCAAGAAGTTGCGAGCTATGTAAACAAGTGTCTGATGTCTCTATTAGTCAAGACTGAGAACCAAAGGTCTTAGGGTAAGATACAACTAGATGATATGCCCAAATGGAAATGGGAACAAATTAGCATGGATTTTTTAACCAAGGTACCGCGCACAATTAAATATTATGACTTAATTTGGGTAATAGTCAATCGAGTGATGAAGAGTGTTCCCTTCCTGTCTATATATGAGACCTATACTTTAGAAAGGTTAGCATAGTTGTTTCTAAAGATGTTGTGGCAACGCATGAGATACTAGTGTCTACTGTGTCTAACAGAGGCACACGGGTCACATCAAAGTTTGGAGGAAATTTTTCGAGAAGACGAGTACAAGATTAGATATTAGCATAACTTTATGGGAGCTACGGATTTCATAACGACTACCTCATTATCTAGCAAAGATCAGAAACTTTTATGTCTTAATTATAACACATATAGCTTACTAGTAAAGTTGTTATGGACTCATCTTCTTTCATTTTTAATAATTCCACCTCATTCCTTAGAGTACACATACAATATGGCTTTTTTAAATCCTCTCGGCTCCTTAATGTTGAACCTAGAGCGCATCTCACACATCCTTTGGATTCGTTTGCTTTGATACTTGGAGAATAACGTCTTTGGGTTTGATTGGTAGATCAATGCTATTGTAAAGTACTTCCTCATTTTCTCTACCGCACCTCTTGTCACATAATCTATAGCCTTTTGTAGGTCATGAGTGTCTAAGATAGTCAACGTCATACTAGATCAAGCGGTGTATTAGTTGATGTTGACTTCAGGCGTTACAACGTGATGTTGCTTGATTTACATGATTGTACAGTAATCACATTACTTGATGGGTGTCTACTGACATGTTTTGTTAATAGTCTCATGCTTGGCTTTTTTCCTTGTTTTTAGAAGCTACGACTACCATAAAAACAACCTCAAATCTTTAATGAATCTTTTTCTTCTTGTTTAACATGCCACAAAATCATCTTCCTTTTATATCACCACATCATTTTTCTAGTTGATGTTTATCATCTTCCACTAACATACGTAAATAAATTCTGCCTTTTTTTTCTATGATGCGTATCTTGCAACAAAAAAAAACATTTTCTTCAATTGCAAAACGGTCTCGGGGATTGTTTTGTCCTGTTTAACACCTATGCATATCTCATGGAGTTCAATCTTTAACCTAAATCACACAAGGCAGTCGAACTTGCTTGAATCACTCAAGTTTCTCATCGCTCTTGAATGCGTCAAACAACTTGCCTTTGCAACATATTTATTATCTCACACAATTGACTCTCTCTTCTTTTTTTTTTTTTTTATGATTCTTTCACACAATCAGCGTACTTTCCAACTTCTTTGTCTCCTTTAATCATCTCTCATGATTGGCTCTTTTGTGGACTTGTTCTCCTTAATCTCTACACCTCCCTCTGATACTAATTGTTGAAATAGTTTGTCGGACAACGCATAACAAAACATGATTATCTGTAAACCAATTACAAGATCACGACACTTTTATCAATAATGAAATACCATATATATAAGGACTCCTTAACCCTTTACGCTACTTGTAACTCAACTCAAAAGATATTAATTAACCAGATAATTAGAGAAACTCCATCCTAATTTAATACAATCTCAACCAAAAGTTTAATAAAAGTAATAGTGGTAATAATAATCTCATTTAGTTAATCAATATTAAATTCTTCAAAATGTGGATCCGATTGAGTTGGTTGGGTAAGGGGAAATGAAATGATATTCAAAGTAACAGTGTGTATATTAATCAGTATAGCAACATATTTAGATCATTATTGTTCCCCAAAGCAGGGAAGGAGGTGTAATCCAACATGTTCATTAAAACCTTTCTATAGCACACTTTGATCAATACACAAACATTCAAAAACAACAATTTGTATGTTAAGTTTAATCGACAGTCATTGGCGGCTTGTGGCGGGGCTAGGATTGTTTGTGGCGGGGCTAGGATTGTTTGTGGCGGAGCGAGGAGGCATACTATACAAAGACTTCAATTGCTTGCTAAGCTTACTACTTTGCAAAGCTAATCCGAGTTCCAAATCATCCGACCACCATTGCTCGAATCCATGTGCTTCCAAAAAATTCTGCTTCCCTTTTGACAACACGAAAAGCTTAGCCGCCACATGTTCAGTGGCAGCCGATGGCGGCCTCACGTTACCCTTCTCAGCAACACCATCACCACCACCAGCTTGATCAGTATAATAGCAACATATATAATCACTATCGTTAACATATAGATGGGGCACCCATTTGTTAAATGCTACAGGATTAGTAACACCACCATCATTTTCATCAGCAACAGCACCATTTAAAGACACTAATGATTTAACTTTCTGCCAAACAACAGCTGCTTTTTCCCCTACGTCTTTCATACTCATTGCAAGTGAAACAGACGGTGGATTGAACAAATGAGACTCAACAAAGATCCCTTGTTTTGCTAACGATTTCCCAATTTGGAGCGCAAATCCTGCCCCTAAAGAGTGACCAGCAACAGCAACTTTATTACTTCCATATGCATCAGAAATGGATTTCAATGCTTTTAATGCCCCATTAAACCTCGCAGAACCTTTTAAACTTTCCCATGCTAAAAACCTGAGATCGTCTTCTATGTCACGCCTAAGAGTTGGGCCTTTCAAAAGTGTTCCACGAAGAGCTAAAACTGCACGAGGTGCGCAACTTGGTCTAATGAGGATGAAATCAGACAATGCTGCACTTTTGTCCCATTCTAGTATCGCACCATAGATAGATCCATCTCGTTCATCGATTAATGTTCTTGAAAGTTTGTATTTGAAGGGTATGAACCATTTTGGAGCGAGGGCAGTTTCTCGCGATCTGTTTTCTTGTCGATCGAGTTCTAGCAAGTAAACTGATTGGATGAAGCAGGCAATGACAGTCCTCCTGTAGTTTCCATCTTTCCTAGAATCATGATAATTATTCACAATTTAATATAATTAACAAAGACCGTAATTTGATTAGAAATTTAAATATTATTATGTAAAAGTCATTATTAGCAATGATCAAGACCAAAAGAACTGGTTTTTAGTACATAAAACTAAGGATGCTATTGCTAACATGACACAAACATGAAACAAAAATAATAAGGATTTGGGCTGTCATTTTTAACTCGTTTAATAAATACGTTTTTGATTTGTTTAACATAGTGAGTTGTTCAATGATGCAAAGATCAATCTTGAGGGGCTAAAAGGGAAACCGCCAATTCTATATGTGTATTCTAGAAGGGGGCAAAGTGGCAATATCCAAAGTGGCTAGTAAGTTTGTTAGGATTGTTTTGGTTATTAGTAGAGAAGGAGAGATAGTGTGAGGTATCCAGAAATTTCTTGTTTGTTATGATTTTGTTCATGGCTCCTTTGGGAGAGAGGGATTGAATCCCTGGTTATTTCTTGTTTCAGTGATTTCCATTCCATTAATAAAGCTTCTCTACTTTCTTTGGATTCTATCTTTCGTATTGCTTAAATATCCGATTTCATTCTTCATCATTGGTCCGACCTGCCGGATACCGACATCCATGGTTTCGCATTCCGATCGTTTAGATGCCCATGACCAACAACTCACTCATCTACAATCAAATGTTTCTACCCTTCAAACATCGATGGATTCCCTGCAATCGCATGTTTCTTCTCTTCATTCCTCAGTGGATTCTATCCATTCTGACGTTGCAACATTACAGAAAACCTTGCTATCCTTGGTTGCGAAGCTGGATAAGCAACCGGTTTCTGGGTCATCTCATTTGTCTCCTCCGGGGGCGGGATATCCCATTCCTCGGCGTCTGCGGATCCTCCGATATTGAAGACGGATTCAACAACCAACACTGATTCGCGATCTGATATTCCATGGGCTGTGAAGAAAATTAAATTGCCCGAATTCCAGGGATTTGATCCCAAGGATGGATTAAAAAGGCTAAGCTCTATTTTGACATCAACCACACACCGAACGATGCGCGGATTCGTTTGGCACAATTGAGTATGGTCGGAGTAGCCTTACATTGGTTTACAATTGTTACTGAGATTAATCCCTCCATCACCTGGGCTGAATTTGAGTCGGAATTACTCAAGCGCTTTAGCGGTCTCGAGATCTACAATCCTTATGAACAACTGTCGGCAATTCAACAAGGTGATTCTATTTTGGATTATATTGACGATTTCGAGTACTTGCTTTCTCTTGTTCCTCGATTGCCTGAATCACAGGCGTTGGGTTATTTTATCGCCGGTTTACGGGAGGATGTTCGGCAGCGAGTTCGTCTTCAACGTCCAATCTCTCGTTTAGATGCGATGTACCTGGCAAAGGACATTGAAGCTATGCTGCGGCCGTCAGCCGCATTGGGGTCTCTGGCCCGTTTTCGCTATGCTGATAAAGCAGGCTCACATCATACTCTTGAGCCCAATCACTACGCGGACCGGAATTCCTCTTTGGGCCAGACCCAGTCCAGACAATATGTACGGGCTCCTACTACTAACACTCGAGGGGATGGGCCTAGGGCATTTACACCGTCGCGTTCAGGGTCATCGACCGTCTCTCCACAGGTTTCCGCCAATTCACGCGATAGGGGAATGAAATCATTGTCTCGTTCGGAATATGATGACCGGAGAAGGAAGGGCCTCTGTTTTCGTTGTGGCCAAGTGTATGGCCCGGCTCATAAATGTCCGGAGGGGCGTCTTCGTATTTGTTGTTAGGCGAAGATGAGGATGACACACCCGATGGATCGAATTTGGTTTTGGATGTTCCATCTAATTCTGATCTCCAATCGGAATTAGACTCCCCTGCAGGGGCACCCACCGGTGCATGTATGTCTTTGGACATCGAGGGAGTGTCGACCACTCACGGGGGTTCGAAAACCTTGAAACTGGAAGGTTCTCTCACGGGAATTCCGGTAAGTATGTTGGTAGATAGTGGAGCATCACATAATTTTCTTTCGAGTAGATTGGCAGCAGGCTTGGGGTTACACATTGAACAAATTGCTGGGGTTAGAATCAAACTGGGGGACGGTCACTTTGTGTTCGTGACACACCAATGTAAGGGGGTTGAAATCTGTGTAAGATCTTGCACGTTTCTGATTGATGTGTTGGTTTTTGATATTGGTAATTTGGACTTAATTCTGGGAATGGATTGGCTCAAATCCTTAGGAGAGGTCACTCACGATTGGAAGCATTCTTGGATGAAATTCATGCATAACGGGGCTTCGGTTACATTATATGGAGTGTCGGATGGCAACCAAGATCCGGCCGCCTTGCAACAATGGATGGTTGTGGCTGATGAGAGTTTACCCACTGCATTTTCTTCGTGCTTAACATTAGAAGCCAATTTGGTAACAACTCTGTCTCCTACTCAGATTTCTGCTTTGAATGCTTTATTAGCTACGTATGCAAATGTGTTTCGGGAGCCGACAGGATTACCACCGGTGCGCGCCAATGATCATAGTATTACGTTGATGCATACTGACCCCATTGCGGTTAGACCATATCGTTACCCACATACACAAAAGGCAGAAATCGAGCGCCAAGTCAAAGAACTCCTTCAATTGGGTATGATTCGTCCGAGTCACAGTGCTTATTCGAGTCCCGCAATCCTCGTCAAGAAAAAAAATGGCACGTGGCGGTTGTGTGTTGATTACCGAGCCCTTAACAAAGCTACAGTGCCTGATAAATTTCCTATACCGGTCGTTGATGAACTAATAGACGAATTGTTCGGAGCAAAATTCTTCACTAAATTGGATCTGAAATCGGGTTACAATCAGATCCGAATGCGCGAAGACAGTATTGATAAAACCGCATTTCGAACCCATGATGGGCATTACGAGTATCTAGCAATGCCATTCGGGTTGACAAACGCTCCGGCTACCTTTCAAGCGATTATGAACGACATCTTTCGTTCCATACTCCGCAAGAAGGTGGTAATATTTTTTGATGACATATTAATATATAGTCCCTCATGGGAATCTCACCTGTCCGATCTACAATTGGTCTTTGGTATTCTTACTTCCAACGGTTTTATGGTTAATCAAGCAAAGTGTTCTTTTGCTCAATCCACAGTGGATTATTTGGGCCATGTCATAAGCGGAGAGGGGGTGGCCATGGATGCTTCGAAGATTTCTGCAGTTAAGGATTGGCCAGTTCCAAAAAACATAAAAGGCTTACGGGGTTTTCTTGGGCTCACGGGTTATTACCGAAAGTTTATTCGTAATTACGGGAGCATAGCCCGACCACTCACCGATCTCACCAAGAAAGATTCTTTTAAATGGGGCGACGAAGCACAGCAAGCTTTTGTTCAATTAAAAGAGGCTTTAATGTCTGGGCCGGTTCTGGCTTTACCCGATTTCACGATGCCTTTTATTGTTGAATGTGATGCCTCTGGACGAGGAATAGGGGCTGTGCTAATGCAAATGAACCGACCAATCGCTTACTTCAGCAAGGCCCTTAGTGACAAAAACCTTGCCAAATCAGCTTATGAACGAGAGATGATGGCTCTCGTTTTGGCAGTTCAACATTGGCGCCCATACCTGTTGGGTAATCGTTTCACTGTTTATACAGACCAGAGAAGCCTCAAATTCTTGCTCCAACAGCGGGTTTCCACTCCCGATCAACAAAATTGGGTAGCAAAACTTTTGGGTTACAATTTTGACATACTTTACAAACCGGGGAGGGAGAATCGGGCTGCGGATGCATTATCCAGAAGGAACGAGAATGGAGAACTCAATCTTTGTTCATCTTCACCTCTGTGGGTACAAGGGGCCCTTCTCATAGAGGAGGCTCGAGCGGATCCTTCATTACAACAGTTGAAAACAAGCGTTGTGGAAAACCCATCCAAGTTTCCCGGGTATGAGGTTATTAATGATTTGTTGTATTTTCGTAAGAGGTTGGTGATGTCACGGAATTCAAGGTATATTCCCGCTTTGTTGCACGAATTTCATGCTACGGCATCGGGGGGTCATTCCGGTTATTATCGGACTTATCGAAAGTTAGCAGCTAACTTATATTGGAGTGGGATGACTTCGACAGTAAAGCAATTTATTCGGGAGTGCGACATTTGTCAAAGATGTAAGGCTAGCTCGACAGTACCCGGGGGATTACTTCAGCCCCTGTCCATCCCAGAAAGGGTTTGGGAGGATCTGTCAATGGACTTCATTTCGGGTTTGCCTTCATCTAAAGGGTATAATGTAATCATGGTAGTAGTGGATCGATTGTCGAAATATGCTCATTTCTGCCTCCTAAAACATCCCTACACTGCCCGAACAGTCGCAGAAGTTTTCGTTAGAGAGATTGTGCGACTTCACGGAATCCCTAACACGATCGTGAGTGATCGGGATCCGATATTTATAAGTAAATTCTGGCAAGAGGTATTTCGCACTCAGGGAACCAAACTTCAAATGAGTTCGGCTTATCACCCGGAGTCGGATGGACAAACTGAAGTAATTAATCGCTGCTTGGAAGCCTATCTTCGCTGTTTCGCGGTTGATCAACCGAAATCTTGGGCCTTGTGGTTACCTTGGGCGGAATTTTGGTACAACTCCACCTTCCATGCATCAACCGGAGTTAGTCCTTTCGAAGCTGTTTACGGCCGCCCTCCCCCAACAGTTCTGTCGTTCCCTATTGGAGAAATCAGAGTAGAGGCAGTGGCTCGGGAATTACAGGATCGTGATGAGGCACTTCGCCAACTCAAGGTCCACCTTTCTAATGCTCAGGGTGTGATGAAAAGGGAGGCAGATAAGAAACGAAAGGATGTAAAGTTTAAAGTAGGCGAATGGGTTTATGTCAAGTTGAAACCATATCGCCAAGCTTCGGTTACTCAACACATCAATCAGAAACTCGCGCCGAAATTTTTTGGTCCATTTCAAATTTGTGAATCAATCGGACCAGTGGCTTATAAACTTCAACTGCCGGAAACCTCCAAAATCCACCCGGTGTTCCACGTGTCTCTCTTAAAGAAGGCTATATCGGGCCAAGCAGAATCTATCCTTCCCACTGAATTGGGTAGTGAGGAAGATGATATTATACTACCTCAAGAAGTGTTGGCAGCGCGGGATGTGCAAGTGGGTAATGCAACCGTGGAACAATGGTTGGTCCAATGGCAGGGGAAGGGCCCAGAAGACGCCACATGGGAGGAGAAAGAATGGATGGTAGGTCAATTCCCGAATTTTCGTCTTGAGGACAAGACTCATTTGGAAGGAGAGAGTGATGATGCAAAGATCAATCTTGAGGGCTAAAAGGGAAACCGCCATTCTATATGTGTATTCTAGAAGGGGGCAAAGTGGCAATATCCAAGTGGCTAGTAAGTTTGTTAGGATTGTTTTGGTTATTAGTAGAGAAGGAGAGATAGTGTGAGGTATCCAGAAATTTCTTGTTTGTTATGATTTTGTTCATGGGGAGTTTCCTTGATAGCACTTAACTTTATTCTCTCTCTCTACTGTTTTTCCTCTTTAACGTTACCATCACCGGAGCTTTACCACCACCGGCCACCGGGCCGCATTGCTCACCGGACAAAGGTCCGACATCAACCGGAGCTTCACCGGAGAACCACCGCAGCACCATAGCAGCAGGTTCCCATCTGCGATTTTGAACACACAACGCCGTTAGCCGACGGATCTGCGATTTTGAACACACACTTCACCGGATCTGTTAGCAACGACAGTTTGAACACACACTTCACCGGATCTGCGATTTTGAAAAGCTCTCTCTCTCCCTCTCACCGGATCTCTCCCTCACCGATCGTCGATCTCGGACATCCGGCACTTCACCGTTGTTCTAGCGGCTGTGTTAGCAACCTCTCGCAAACAGCTCTCTCTCTCCCCCTCTCACCGGATCTGTCTTCACCGTTGTCCTCGCGGATCTGTCTCTCGCCGCAGCCCGCTCTCTCACAGCCTCCCCACAGCCAGTCACCAACACCACCACCACCACCCGCCTACCGCAGCCACAACCCACACCCTTCGCAGCCGCAGCCGACGCCCACCTGCCGCTGTTAAAACATCTGCCACCACCAACCATTACCACTTACCCGTAGACCAGCAGACCCCAAGCCGACGCCAGCGACCTGCCATCGCGAAGCCGGCACGAAATCTTTTGGTGAGCTCGTTCCATCTCTGGGTTTCATATATGCTTTTAGTCTTCTGTGGTTTGTGCCTAATTGATTAGTTGTATAATTGTTAGTTATTATAACTTGCTGGTTTGCTGTATAATTGTTAGTTGTGATTTCTGTTGCTCCTTATAGGTTTACTGGTGCATCACTTGTGTGATCTGTTTTCTGGTGCATCACTTGTGTGATATAATTCTTGTCTAATTGATTAGTGGTTAAAACTTGCTGATTAGTTGTATAATTGTTAGTGTTTTGATATTAATTGCTGAGTAAGCTGTATATTGTTGGTCGAGTTGGTGTGTTGAGCATCTGTGGGCTGTTGTCCTTATTTCTGGTCAATCTTAGAACTGTTCTCTACATAGGTTTCATTGGCTTATTTGAAGCTATACTCAGGTTAGTGTGTCATTGTGTGAAGTGGTGATCATTGTTGCTATTTTTTTGATTAAGTTCTGGCCAATCGTGTACTGCTGAACGCGTGTGACGGATTGCTTTTGATTGTGCTTCACTTCTGCTATAATTCTTTTTTAGGGGTTGTTCTAGTGGACTCTGTCAGGTAATATAGACAGCAGGTGTCATTATGCTGCCCCGAGATCATGTTCGGTGACGAGAGGTGCGAATACAAGGAAAAAGGATTTTAGATTAAGAGTGGCATCGTGGAATGTAGGAACACTTACTAGTAAGTTATTAGAGATAATAGATGTGTTAAGGAGCCGTAAGGTTCAGATAGCATGCATCCAGGAGACTAGATGGCGAGGTGGGAGGGCAAAGGAGTGTAATGGGGTATAAACTATGGTATTCAGGGTCAGATGGAACAAAAAATGGAGTAGGTGTTTTAGTTGCTAAAGAACTTCAGGATAATGTAGTGGAGGTTAGAAGAATCGATGATAGACTTATGTTGTTAAGGATAGTAATAGGAGACGAAGTAGTGGCTGTAATTAGTGCGTATGCACCGCAAGTAGGATTAGGGGATACGAAAGAAAGAAGTTCTGGGAGAGCTTAGATCACGTTATGGGAGACATACCTCGAGAAGAAAAAATATTCATAGGAGGAGATTTTAATGGGCATATAGGTAAGGACAACGATCTTTTCCCGTCGGTGCATGGAGGCTTTGGGTATGGTCTGAGAAATGACGTCGGTAGGGAGCTCCTTGACTTTGCATTAGCGCATGAACTAAGCATCATAAATTCGTTTTCAAGAAAAGAGAATCGCATCTAATTACGTTTAGCAGCGGCGGGAGACACACACAGATAGATTATTTGCTGATGAGGAGAGAAGATCGTAGCTCGTGGAAGGACTGCAAGACAATACCGGGACAGACAGTAGTCACTCAACATCACATTTTGGTGGCAGATCTACGACTGAAGAGAGCAATTGTCCAACCAACTAAGAGAAGTAGACCTACGATCCGATGGGGACAACTAAAAGACGAAAAGATTACCATCTTTAGAGATAAAATCATACCAATGAACCTGAGTGGGCCACAGGAAGATGCCAACCAAAAGTGGGAGGCTATGGCAACTAGAGTCATTCAAGCAGCTAAAGAAACGCTTGGGACTACACAAATAGGAAAATCGGTCATAAGGAATCCTGGTGGTGGAACGAAGTTGTACAGGAGAGGATAAGAATTAAACAACAAAGTTTTAGAGAGCTTTTACGCTGTAATAATGAGGAAGAACGAGCAGAGCTAAAAGATAAATACAAAGAGGCTAAACGAGAGGCGAAAAAGTCTGTGGCAGAGGCAAAGAACACAGCATACGAGAGGATGTATAAGCGATTAGAGACGAAAGAGGGTGAACATGACATGTTTAAGATCGCCAAGGCAAGGGAAAGTAGCAGACAGGACTTGAGATTGGTGAAGTTTATAAAGGCCGCGGATGGAAGGTCTTGGTGAGGGAGAAAGACATCAAGGGGAGATGGAAAACGTATTTCGATAACCTTTTCAACATAACGAACAGTAACCAACAAACGGATATCGATGAAACAAATCAACGTTGCAACAAAACAAGTGTTATTGTAGAAGCATCACAGTCGATGAAGTCAAGAGAGCTTTGAAGAAAATGGGAAGGGCTAAGGCGGTGGGGCCAGACAACATCCCGATAGAAGTGTGGAAGTGCCTTGGGGATGAGGGCATACAATGGCTAACGGACTTATTCAATACCATCTTTAAGACAGGAAAGATGCCAGAGCAGTGGAGAAGCAGTGTCATAGTCCCCATATATAGAAAAAGGGAGATGTCCAATGTTGCGCAAATTACAGGGGAATAAAGCTATTGAGCCACACGATGAAGCTATGGGAAAGATTGTTGACACGAGAATTAGACGAGAAACTCAGATAGCGGTAAACCAATTTGGATTTATGCCAGGACGCTCTACAACAGAAGCTATACACGTCATAAGGAGGATGATGGAGAATATAGAGAAAAGAAAGAGACCTACATATGGTATTCATTGACCTAGAAAAAGCCTATGACAGTGTGCCGCGGAAACTCATCTGGGAAAGTCTACGACTTAGAAAGGTACCAGAGAGGTATATCAAAATAATAAAGGATATGTATGAAGGGGCAAAAAACGTGTGTACGAGCACCTGTCGGAGACACAGACTACTTCCCGTGGAAGTAGGACTCCATCAAGGATCGGCATTGAGCCCATTCATCTTCACAGTAGTGTTGGACGAGATTACCAAGTCTATACAAGAGCCAGTCCCATGGTGTATGCTATTTGCGGATGATATCGTCTTAATATCAGAATCTAAGACGGTGCTTAACGAGAGATTAGAACAGTGGAGAGCAGCACTAGAACGCAGGGGCTTAAGGATAAGTCGCTCTAAAACAGAATACATGCATTGTAACTTTAGTGGTGAGGCCGAGGAGGACACCCAAATCAGTATCCAGGGAATGGCGGTCCCCCGGACATCTAGGTTCAATACCTTGGCTCGTACGTACAGGAAGATGGAGAGATACACAGCGATGTAGCACACCGTGTACAATCAGGATGGTGCAAGTGGAGAGCAGCATCAGGGATTTTGTGCGATAAGAGGTTCCCAGCCAAACTAAAGGGAAAACTATCAGAGTGGCAGTACGTCCAGCTATGTATACGGCACAGACTGTTGGGCCATAAAGAAATCGCACGAGAGACAAATAGAGGTCGCAGAAATGCGAATGCTGAGGTGGATGTGTGAACATACAAGATTGGATCGGATAAGAAACGACGTCTTTCGCCAGAGGCTAGAGGTGGCTTCTATCACAGAAAAAATAAGAGAGGGAAGATTAAGATGGTTTGGGCACGTGAAGAGAGAACGATGGCAGCACCTGTCCGAGCAGTAGAGAACATCAGCTTAGAGGGTAGGAGGAGTAGAGGTAGACCTAGGTTGACTTGGGACGAGGTTATTAGGAGGGATATGATAGACTTGCATCTTTCTGAGAACATGATCGAGGATAGAAGTGAGTGGAGGCGTAGAATTAAAATCAAGGACTTTTAGTGGGTTTTGTGGGTGGGAAGGGTATACGGTAATATATGGCCGGACCACACTCGCTAGGTGTAGTTTTCCTCATATACCCTCTTTCGTGTTACATGCCGTTTTTATTACGATTGTTATTGTTATTGACTGTGTTTATCTTTGTGTGTATATATCTTTGTGATATATATTTGTGCTGTATGCTTTATCTAATTCTTTATGTGATATATATCTGTGTGTTGTATGCTTTGTATTATGATGGTTATTGTTATTGACTTTGTTACGAGTCGGGGGTCTCTTCGGTAGCGGTCTCTCTATCTTTCTAGATAGAGGAAGACATGCCACCATATACCCCTCCCAGACCCTGCTCTCCAGCGGGATACACTGGGTATGTTTGTTGTTGTTTGTTATGATTTTGTTCATGGCTCCTTTGGGAGAGAGGGATTGAATCCCTGGTTATTTCTTGTTTCAGTGATTTCCATTCCATTAATAAAGCTTCTCTACTTTCTTTGGATTCTATCTTTCGTATTGCTTAAATATCCGATTTCATTCTTCATCATTCAACCTGTTTAATTAAATGGGTTGTGTTTAGGTTCGTCATTTGGACCTCGACAACCCTATACGTGACGTACGAAGATCCACATGAAACTGAATATTTGAATAACTAAACGATATAGAATCGACTAAATTCATTGATATGGAAGAGAGTAAACAAATGGCCACTAATCTGATTATGAGGTTTAAGCTCAAGTTACCTTAATCAAATTTCATTCTCCATGGTAACATAAAAGGGTGTTTTAATTTCCAGATGCAAGATATTTTACACCATCCTTTTACGGTTTTATATGCCTCAGGAATGTTCATATTCAAATCTTCTGCAAGTTGTTATAAATTCTACACACATTCGTATGAATCATCATAGAAAACATAATAACCGATTTCAGTTTGCAATTTAACGACCCGTATTGAATCTCAAAAGTCATACGAATTCGCAAGATTATCTCCCATGTTGATTTCAGTAACTGAAACAACAGAATTACCACAAATCTAGTGCAAACGAAAGCTAAATTGAGAAACGAACCAGCTGGAATTGATGAGATCTCGCCAATCAGGGGCAGAAACTTTACGAGGTCCAGAAACATGAAAAGCGTAGGGATGATGAATCTCATTATTATTACTATCATCTGCTTCAGGAGCCACTTTCTGATTTGACATTTTCACCACAACTCCTGTTCTTGATCACTATCAAGTTAAGGATTTAAAGGGGGCAGGTGAGATGGATGCTGTTTGAGGTATGATGATGCTTTGTGAAGCTTTCCAATGGCTTTTTACATGTACTTGATTCCATTGCATACCTTTAACAGTCACTTTTTTTTACTTTAAGTTAGGGTCACTCTCACTTAAAGCCCACAAGCCATATGCTCCCTCCAAAGTCCAATCTTCATCTTAAATTTTAAATAAAATAAGAGTGCTAATAAATAAACACCCAAAATTTAAATCGACACCCTCCTGTACGCCGCGTATGGGTCCATACGCGGCCATGCCCGGCGTATAGGTATCGGCTATTAATGCGACATTAATGACTGACACCCGACGTCACATCAGTATACCTATACGGGGCGTATAGGCCCATACGCCACGTATAGGTCGGTGTCGATTTAAAAAGAATATAATGTATACGCCGCGTATGGACCCATACGCGGCGTATAGATCATCGTCCCGCTATATCTTTCAAACTTTCTCATTTTTACACACACTCCGAAAAAAAAACACTCTCGTATAGCACTATACTACACGTATTGATCTTCGATTTTTCTACATCCAGGTACGTATTATTGTTCATACATCATTATTATGTTAATCGTTCATTGATTTAAACGTTAAAGTAGTGTTTTATGCCCTATAATGCGTGATTTAAAAACTGGTATATAGAATTATACGCTGGTACAGCCCGCGTATAGGGCTATACGCAGCGTATAGTTCTATGGTTGGGGACGAAGACACATAGGTGGGTATTCTATACGCGGCGTATAGATATATATGCGGCGTATAGGGTGTTGCAACGTGACTTGTGGCCCATACGTGGGTCCCCTATACGCCGCGTATAGTCCTATACGCGGCGTATAGGGTCGGGGTTGACCTATACGTGGCCCTGTGACCCATACGCTGCTACCCTATACGCTGCGTACAGGACCTATACGCGGCGTATAGTCCTGTACGCAGCGTATAGGGTAAATACCCCACGCCCGCGCCCCCCTCCCGCGGCGCGCCCCGCGCCCGCGCCCGCGCCCGCCCCCGCGCCCCGCGCCCGCCTCCGCGCCCGCGCCCGCGCCCGCGCCCGCCCCCGCGCCCCGCCCGCGCCCGCCCCCGCCCCGCACCCGCGCCCGCGCCCCGCCCCCGCCCCCGCCCCCGCCCCCGCCCCCGCCCCGCCCCCCGCCCCCGCCCCCACGCCCGCCCCCGCGCCCGCCCCCGCGACGACTAAATCAACAAAAATACCCGGTTTCGAACCCCACAACCGATCCGAAACTTTTCTTGGATCCAAATCGAACAGGAATCCAACATTAACACGCGATCAAACGGTCGATTAACGACTATAAAATTCACTTTATTATCCGACCGTTCAAACGGCTAATTCATCCACTAAAACACTACTTTAATCAAAATAATTCAACCAAATCAAACACCTATTTAAACCCAATCGAACTCAGTTACCAATTGCAAATAAAACACCCACAAACACAGAAATCGATCATCATCTTCATCGCGACCTGTAACTTAGTCGAGATCCCTGTTCCAAACACTATTAACCCAAATTAACAGAGGGCTAAATTATCAACATCATTGGAAGCTATCTGTTCAATTAATTTGATTTTCATCGAAGTTTGATCATCCTTTGGATTCAAGCTAACCCGCGACCTGTTCTTCATCTGTTCTTATCGAATTAAGTATCCAATCAGGTAATTAAAAGCATCAATCTACTCGTTTTACATGGGGATCAAAAGCCCATGATTATCTGCATTAACATTGTCGAATTGATCTTCAATTTGGGATCAATCGATCTAGGGTTCTTATGAATTTGGGGAAACTGGGAAACCATGTTTAAAAATAAATGGAACCAATGATTATCACGGCTGAGGCCTTGGTTCACCGGTTAGTTACATGCATGCAAGTCCAGGAGGTCCCGGGTTCGACCCCGGGCACCCCCCTTATTTTTTTAATTAGCTTTATAAGCCTCTAAAAATTTCAGAAAAATTCTTAAAAATTATAAAAGTAAATCTTATCAACTTTTCTTATTTAAAATGTTACATAAATAATTTCTGTAAATTTATTTTAGTTAAAAACCTTAATAATATTTATAAAATATTATTTATAAACATTATAAATAATCATTGTTATAAAAATGGACACTATATCATGTTTAATTATACATAGTCCTGTAAATTATAGAAATATACATCTTATAATTTCACGATTATTTATAAACGTAATTTCTTATAAAATATACTTTAACAATTATTTTAGATTAACAATTATTATCGAATAAATCGAAATACAAGTAATTTCATTACTTGTCAAAACCCAAATTCCATCTAAACCCTAGTTCACGTTTAATTGTTAAGCCTATTATTAATCTTGTAATAAATACGTTTAGGTGCCTTGTAAACGAATTCGTTGGAACGTCGTTAACCATTATTATCACCTTATACACCTATACGTCATGTGAGTATTTTTATACCCATTTTATTATTTCACTCACTTTTGGGTGAAACATGTTACATTATAAACGTTACACTTGTAAACACGTTGAATCTTGTAAACTTATGGCAATTTACTTGTGTGTTGTGATTAGTTGAATCTTGTAGCTACCATGAAATGTCGAATACATGTACAATCATTAACTATTGCTAGACTGGCGACGTCATAGATCTATGGGCCTGACAAGCCTGCTTGGTTGATCCAAGTACACTTAGCTAATCGTATATGCTTATAACTTGGTTGATCCAAGTACACGTTTGAAACTTGTAAAACTTTGTCAAGGTTTGATTGTGCATTCTGTCTTACATCCCTAGTTACCTTGTTCTCTAATTTACAACATGATTACCATCTTTTATATACTTATGTATTCAAAACAATAGAATGTTCACCAACATATGTTGACCTTTTATTTTTAACATCTTTCAGGCAATAGCGTTGTGTGGCTGTGAACAATCGTAACTCTCACGCCTCGACGATTCCGCCGTCAAGGTTGGGGTGTGACAGATTGGTATCAGAGCCCATAACTATAGGGATTTAGGTTATTAGAAATGGTGACCTAGACAATAGCTTATGCATGCACCTTATAGTATTTTTTATCTTGTAAATACATGGTTTGCATGTTACATAATGCTATGTTTTTTTATGTGCAATTGATGCCTTAGCATAGGATTGCCTAAACATAGTTACCTGTCTCCCTTACTTATCTTTGACTTTTTGACTCTCCCCGAACATAAACCTCTCAATCTTATTCCCAACGACACTTATGCTTATGATCTGAATCTTTAGACGTATGTCTAATCTATACAAATCTCATCAAGGTTTTAATTTTATAAACCAGGAAATTTGTGTGACACATAGACACATGTATCTGGATTTCCTGGCAAAAAGGCCTGAGGGCTAAGGCAAGCGTATTCGTATAAATCTCATTGTGAGACCCTTACGCTACCTGGGGATTTCTGGGATGAGTGATAAACTATGGTCAAAATACAACAAATCTCTAAGGCAAATGAGTCAATTTACCTTGACGTGTCCACGGTTCCAAATGGTAATGCGTTACCAAATGGAATCATTCTGTGTACCATACAACCTTAGCTTGCCTTTGTCTAAACTACTATCCTTGTTACCCTCATTCCCGTAACTAATTCACTTTTAGTATGTCCAGCATGTCTCGTCAACTTGCAAGGGTGGAAGTTCCAGCCGTAAGCTAGCCGCCAGTATTGCTCAAGAATGGCTGCTGTCATCCCAAATATGGTGGCTGAACTCAGCAACACCATGATTGCTAACATCGCAAACCACAACAGCGGCCAAGGGGAAAATAGTGCAACCCAAGGCCGTAACAATGAAACTTGCACTTTCAAGCACTTTAGCTCTTGCAAGCCTACTAGTTTTAGTGGAAAGGAGGAGCCACTGGTCTTCTTGAGTGGTTTAAGAGCATGGAGAACACCTTCGCCAACTGTGAGTGTCCCGAAGAACTCAAGGTTCGTTGTGCCACTAGTATGCTCCAACAAAGGGCACTTACTTGGTGGAATAGCGAGAAGAGGAATCGAGGAGCCGATGCTATTCTAGCACTTACTTGGGAAGAGTTCAAGAACATCGCCATCGTGAAATTCTGCCCAAGAAGCGAACTGCAAAAGTTGGAGGAAGAATTTTGGAACTTGAAGCAAGATGGTGGTGACCATTTGACCTACTCAACTAGGCATCATGAGTTGAATTTACTATTGCCCCATATGGTCGACACTGTCCCCCGTAACATTGAGAAGTTCATTAAGGGTGTACCAGCCCAAATTCAAGATGCTGTGGTGGGCAGCCGACCCAAAACCTTGGAGGAAGCCATCACTATCACCGCTCAACTTACCGAGAATCATATACGAGCGGGCACCATGTCAGTGAAGAATGCAAAGAAGGTGGAAAAGACGGCTACTGAGACTGTTAAGAGACTAAAGCTGAACCGTCTCACAACAACAACAACAAGAAGCGTAAGTTTACACCAGCACGCAACTATGCCGTGGCCGCACCCAAACCACCTCAAAGACAACATGTACCTGTCGCCGCACCTGTAGCACAAGCTCCCATGGCAAGAGCCTATGTGGTCCCTACCCCATGTGTAATACATGCAAATACCATCATGCGAGCAACATTCCATGCCGAGTCTGCTCGTTGTGTGGAAATATGGACGCCTGGTGGCTACCTGTCTTAGGGCACCAAACAACGCTGCAATGCTCAACAACTGGACCTGCTATAACTGTGGCGAGATTGGCCACATTCGTCTGCAATGTCCTTGCAATGCGGGCAACGTGCCACCAGCTCGTGGAAGGGCTTTCAATATCAACGCCAACCAAGCACAAGTCAGCAATGACGTTGTGAATGGTACAACGTTGAACCCTGTTTAAATCATTTCTTGTATTATTGATATTTCCATCTTTGTATTCATCGTATCAATAATAAATTTTTTACCAAACAGGTATGTATCTTGTGAATGATCATTATGCATCTGTATTATTTGATTCGGGTGCGGATAAGAGTTTCGTGTCGTTAGAATTCGAGCCCATACTTTCTAAATCACGTATTAATCTGAAAAGACCCTACACGGTCAAAGTCGCCGATGGAAAACCTATTGTCGTTGACGTCATAATACGTGATTGCATCATAAGCCTTAACGAACACGAATTCTCCATTGATCTTATTCCTATGAAACTTGGAAGCTTCGACGTCATCATTGGTATGGATTGGCTAGCCAAACACCATGCCGAGATCGTTTGTTTTGAGAAGTGTATCCGTATACCGTTACCATCTGGGGATACTTTGAAAGTGTTCGACGAGAAAACATCCCAAGGACTCAAACTTATGTCTTGCATCAAGGCCCGCAAGTGCTTAAGTAAAAATTACACGGCCTTCATGGCATATGTAGTTAATACGAAAGCCAAGGGTAAGGAATGAAAGACATTCCTGTCGTGCAAGATTTTCCCGAGGTTTTTCCCGAAGATCTTAAGGGTTTACCTCCCGTGCGAGAAGTTGAGTTCAAGATTGACTTAATCCCGGTGCAAACCCTGTGGCTAATCACCTTATCGTCTTTCACCGTCCGAAATGCAAGAATTAGCTAGCCAACTGCAAGAGTTAACCGATAAGGGTTTCATTCGCCCTAGTTCATCACCGTGGGGTGCACCTGTTTTGTTTGTGAAGAAGAAGGATGGTTCGTTCCAAATGTGCATCGACTATCGTGAGCTTAACAAGCTTACTATCAAGAACTGCTACCCTCTCCCACGAATTGATGATCTTTTTGACCAACTTCAAGGAGCAACTCAATTCTCAAAGATCGATCTACGTTCTGGGTATCATCAACTACGTGTTCACAATGCTGATATTCCAAAGACCGCTTTTCGTACTCGATATGGACACTACGAGTTCATGGTTATGCCTTTTGGTTTGACCAATGCACCTGTCATGTTCATGGATCTCATGAATCGCGTATGTAAACCGTATTTGGATAAGTTTGTGATCGTGTTCATTGATGAGCATTCTTATTTATTCCAAGACAAAAATCGATCACGAGACGCACTTGTGACAAGTTCTTGAACTTTTGAAGAAGGAACAACTATACGCCAAGTTTTTCAAGTGTGAATTCTGGCTAGAAAAGGTCCAATTCTTAGGGCATGTGGTGAATAGCTAAGGAATTCACGTCGATCCTGCAAAAATCGAAGCCGTGAAAAATTGGTGTGTTCCCATGACCCCAACTGAAGTTCGTTCTTTTCTGGGCTTAGCGGGTTATTACCGTAGGTTCATAGCAAATTTCTCGAAAATTGCTAAAACACTAACGGCACTAACCCAAAAGAATCGACTCTTTGAATGGGGACCCGAACAAGAAGAGGCCTTTGAGACCTTAAAGCGCAAGTTGTGTAACGCTCCTATCCTCACACTTCTTCCTGGAAACGATGACTTCACCGTCTATTGCGATGCCTCAAACCAGGTCTTGGTTGTGTTCTCATGCAACGAGGCAAAGTTATAGCATACGCGTCGAGGCAATGAAGGTTCATGAAGTGAACTACACAACTCACGATCTTGAACTTGGTGCTGTGGTTTTTGCTTTGAAGATTTAGTGACATTATCTTTATGGGACACAATGAAGTCTACACCGACCACAAAAGTCTCCAACACATGTTCAACCAAAAAAATCTCAACATGAGACAAAGACGTTGGATCGAGTTAATCACGACTACGACTGTGACATTCGCTATCATCCTGGAAAGGCGAATGTTGTAGCCGACATGCTGAGTCGCAAAGTCCATAATAAAACCATCTCACTGCAAGAAATCCGAGATCGAAGACAGTGGTTTCACACGTTAAGAGAATTTGATACCGAGGTTCGTGTGGATGTTAACGAGGCTACTATCATGCTCTAAACATAAGGATTGATAGTGATCTCGAGTTATGCATTCGCAAGGCTCAACAAGCGACAATAACCGACGAAGGAAGTGATGAGGATTTGGTGTCTAACGTTCGATCACAACTGGAGACAAAGCCAAACGGCTTGTGGTACTTTCTGAATCGACTTTGGATCCCAAATCGTGATAACCTTCGTCACTTCATTTTGAATGAAGCTCATCACACCCGATATTCTATTCATCCTGGCTTCGATAAGATGTATATAGACTTGCGTGGTCAATATTGGTAGCCTGGAATGAAGAAAGATATCTCGGTTTATGTCTCCAAATGTCTCACGTGTGCAAGAGTCAAAGCCGAGCATCAACGACCAAGTGGTTTACTTGAACAACCTGAAATTCCTATGTGGAAATGGGAACATGTATCCATGGATTTCATAACCAAGTTACCACGTACTCCTTGTGGTCATGATAGTATATGGGTGATTGTAGATCGTTTGACCAAGACGGCACATTTCATACCTATACGAGACACCTACAAGGTTTCAAGACTAGCTCGTATATACATTGACGAAATTGTGAGTCGTTATGGCGTACCATTGCATATTATTTCCGATCGAGATGCTCGTTTCACTTCGCACTTTTGGTCATCTATGCAAGAACTCTTGGGTACTCAATTGGATTTAAGTACGGCTCACCATCCTCAAACTGATGGTCAAACCGAACGAACAATCCAAACCCTTGAGGATTGCTACGACTATGTGTCCTTGACTTTGGTGGTAATTGGGATACGCATTTACCGCTCGCGGAATTTCGTATAACAATAGTTATCACTCGAGTATCAAGATGGCACCGTTCGAAGCACTTTATGGTCGTAAATGCCGATCACCGATCTGTTGGACTGACATTGGTGAAAACTTTATCACTGGTCCTGAACTTATACAAGAAACGACCGATAAAGTAGCTACAATCCGCAAGAACCTTGAGTGGCAAGAAGTCGACAAAGAGCTATGCCGATAAGCATCGTAAGCTGTTGAGTTTCAAGTTGGTGATATGGTTCTTCTTAAGGTTTCACCATGGAAAGGTGTTGTTCGCTTTGGAATTTGGGAGCATAAACTCCTACTGCATAAAATGTCTACATTCTAACCTAGCATTTTGGTTGATATCAAACTATGATCCTGACACAAACAACTTGAATGTCGGTTCACACGTTATAAAGATAACACGAGAACTAATGCATGAAGTTGCTGGAATTCCAATGGGAAACATAAAAGTAACTGAAATAAATAACCTACAGAAGAGATCAAGTTGTAGCAGAATTTAAAAGTCAATTTCATGGAATTTGTGACACCCCGTAATTTCAGAATGACATTATTCAAACTGTTGTCGTTAACATTGACCCGTACTCGCAATACTTGAACGTATACAAACACCACCACAGACATCGTTAAACGAATTATGATAAAAAACTAACGCGGGTGTTTGTAGAGGATTCACATAAACGAGATTACCTAAGGAATCCTATTAATTAATAGAGCTCGCTCATCAACGTCGTTATCAGCCGAAACATTTGGGAACTCGGTACCTAAGTGCAGGGACTAACCTACCAAATTGGCAAACTGGGGCTGGGTATAAATACCCATCCACCAGCTCCAAACACCCACACAACCTGCTCTTTCTCTCTTACGCTCCCTCACCTCCGATTCTTCACCCTAGCACCAAATTCCACCCGATTGAGCCCGTTTTCGCCGGCTAAACCACCAACACACACAGCTGAGAAATCACGTTCCCAGCAGGTAGGCGACCATTTTCATCTGTTTATCACCCCGTTTCACTGCTGCAAGTATGGGATTCGGGTGTTCGGGTTCAACCCGAATGCATGTGGTCGTGGGGGTGCGTGTGAGGTCAATCAGCGTGTGCATTTCACTTAGACATGTTAGGAGAGTGTTTCTGGAAGTCCTGATTGTGAGAAAACCGAACACGGAACAGCCGAGGGCAGTTCGACCCACCCTGCAGTCGCGACCTGCTGCAGTCCGCGACTGGGCCAGCCGTGCGATTGAGTCATGCGACTGGTCCCATCGTGCGATTGATCGGGGCGACTGGGGTGAGACGTGCGAATGAATGCGTGCGACTGAGTCAACCGAATGAATGTGTGCGATTGAGTCGACCGAATGTATGCATGCGACTGAGTATCACCCGACTGAAGGTCCAACCGCACGAATGAAGGTTTATTCGTGCGATTGTTATTGATTCGGGTGAATGAATGATGTGTGGTACGACTGAAGGCTGAGTCGCATGAATGAGGGTTCAATCGTACGAGGGAAGTTGATTCGTACGATTGAAGGTCCATTCGTGCGAATGAAGTGTTCAGTCGTGCGTCTAGCCTTGTTATGCGATTGGAGTCATTTGGAGTGAATCCTTCTGGTGTACAAAGTGTCTATTGTGTGATGATAAGTTCACATCAATAAAAATGTCATTTCTTGACCACAAAGATTAAAGTCAACGCAATCAACAGACATATACTTTTCAACCCGAAACAACCTAACTGTTTACAAATATCAACAACCCATTTGAAATCTACATGAAGTCTAATACGTCTATGACCTTGTGTGTGTGTGTGACACCCACGACCGAACCCATGCGACCCGACCCGACTAAACATGTCTATTAACGCTAAACACAACATTAACGCGTAACACAACTGTCAATAGGTGTTTGACAGCGCATCGTAAAACAACACTTGGGAGACTTGCATCCTACACACTTGCTACATCATCTGTGAGTTTCACGGCCCCTATTTTACATCTCTTTCCTTTTGGGGAGAAAACATGCAAACAGATTTACATTTACTTAAATGGTTGTAGTAATATTGATATCGCTTGTTACGTTAGTGCACAACACACAACATGTCCTGACACACTCGAACCGTTAGTAATAGGATTAGCGAGGTAATTTTGAGTAGTACTACTGGGTCTGACAAACCTCGCCCGGGCTAGTCGCGCTAGCTTGATTGGAGGTCAAAAGGCGCACATTGACCTAACATACGATTGCCACGGTCGGTTAAGACGTTGAGAAACACAAAACATACGATTGCCACGGTCGGTTAAGACGTGGAGGAAACACAAACATACGATTGCCACGGTCGGTTAAGACGTGGAGGAAACATACTGTCATGGTCTGATGAGACATGACAACATACGATTGCCACGGTCGGTTAAGACGTGGTGGAAACACGATAGGACGTAAACAGTCAGCTTCGGTTCGAAACACTAAGTAACAAGAACATAGGCTAGCTACCTAACGATATGCTTTATGTACTAAACCATTGAAACGCAAAACATGAAAACGCTTACGAATACATCTCTTGTTGATTAAACCTGTGAACTCACCAACTTTATGTTGACACATTTTAGCATGTTTTCTCAGGTCACAGAACGCATAAGCTTTTGAGGCACGCTTCAGGAATGCACTCAGGACATGCATTCATCTAGTTATTTTCAGCATTGAACCTTTTGTATAAACATGGCTATTGTAACAGTTCTGTAATGGATTTACCACTTTTGAACAAGCTTCCGCACCATTGTAAACTTTGTTTATGTCTGTTGAATGAAGTCAATGTTCATTTCTAAATTCATATAGTGTCGTTCGATATGACTGTGTCTGAGATCCTGGTATGTCACACGCCTAACGGTAGAACCCCGTTCGTGGAAATTGAGGGTGTGACAGATTGGTATCAGAGCCACAGGTTATAGAGAACTAGGATTGCATTGCATCTAGACTATAGCCTTAGACATAACACTAGTATTGCACAGACACTCTTTACACGGTTACCACTGTTGTGCAAACAACCTTCAGGTGTACTGACATTACACTGCTGAGCAAACATAACACTATGGGTATGACATGTGTCATTACCGGCTAACAGAGGGGCGGAGAGTCCCGCTCGCTCACAACCAACGCTTACACTTGATCCTTCACTCGCGGAGTGAAAGCAACAACGAATTGAAACAAACATTTCCATGATTGGAACACGAAACTCATTTCTAACGCACGCGATAAGCTTAATGATGACAAATGAAAAGAACAATGCCTCACTCTCCCAACACTCTCACTCTTGTCTTGATTCCCGTTGTAACCTAAACCGAATCTCTTGTACAACTTTAGTTATTTGACTCTTGGTATAACAAATATATCTTTGATGCTTCTATCATTGATAACACTCGGTACTGGACAAGGTATGTTATCTCGAATAGGAGGAACCATGTGTGACCATGCAAAGCAAATTAGAATCACAGGTGCACACGTAATTGTAATTTGTCGTGCATGAGAACTCCGGCAACTCTATTAGGTGATAACGTAATGGCCAGTACAAATTTTCAAATTCCATACTTAGGAGGCATAAGGCCTCGGATCCTCATAAAGCCTTACTATCGATGTGCACACAACCCTTATTCTTACTAGCATGATACAATATATATTACTGTCAATAATTGTTATCCGGTTATTGATTAATATGTGTTGTGAATTGAAGAAATCATGTCTGGAAGGAGACCTGGACTCCCGGGTGGACGAGGAAATATCACCCTGACTCAAGCCGAGCTGAATGCTATCATCAACGAGCGCGTGGCTGATGCGCTTGCAGCTTATGAGCAGGCCCGCAATCAGGGCCAGAACGACCAGAATCCGAACCAAGGAGGTCCAACAGTCTGTACCTTCAAGATGTTTATGGATTGCAAGCCTCATTCTTTCAGCGGCTCAGAGGGCGCTGTCACATGCTTCGCGGGCTAGAGAAACTTGATTCAGTGTTTGCCATGTGCAGCTGTCCTGATGGAAATCGGGTCAAGTACGCCTCCGGCACATTGGAGGGACCAGCCCTGACATGGTGGAATTCACAAGTCCAAACCTTAGGACTTGGTGCTGCAAACGGTATGCCATGGGAAGACTTCAAGATTCTAATGAAAGAAGAGTACTGCCCAGGAGCGAAGTCCAGAAACCGGAGGCAGAATTTTGGAATTTAAAGATGATTGGTTCTGACATCGAGGAGTACACGACTCGTTCGCACGAGTTGGCAGCATTATGTCCGCAGATGGTACTCCGGCCTACAAACGGATACGAAAATACATTGATGGCTTGGCTCCTCAAATCCAGCTAGTGTGATGGCTGCCGATCCTGTCACTATCCAGCAGGCCATCCGACTGGCTCACAAACTCTCACCGACCAGGCAGTGGCACAGGGCTTTTGCCTAAACGAGGCGCTGCTTCTGGTTCATCAGATCACAAAAGGAAATGGGAGGTAACAACAGCAAGTCTTCAAGCAACAAAACCCTCAGCAACAACCGACCAAAAGGTTCGACCCATCAAGAACTTCACCAATAACATCAGAACAGCAACAACAACAACTATGGTCAGGGTTCTAGCAGCTATGCGGCAAGAACCCTAGGTGTAACCGGTGCAACCTCCATCATCATGGCCCATGTGATCGACTCCGTTGTCAGAGATGTGGAAAGATGGGTCACGCAGCCAAGACTGCCGGGGTGAAATAATGACTCAGCAACAACACCTCAACAACGCCAGGTGGAGCGACTAGAGCCTGTTATGAATGTGGTAAGGAGGGTCACTACAGGAAGGATTGCCCACAGCTGAAGGGTGGAAACAGGGGTAATAATGGGGGCAATGCCAAGGGTCGTGCATTCGT
Organism: Flaveria linearis; assembly: GCA_024085815.1. Lineage (NCBI taxonomy): Eukaryota > Viridiplantae > Streptophyta > Magnoliopsida > Asterales > Asteraceae > Flaveria > Flaveria linearis. Next base: position 46,858,170 of record CM044008.1, on the reverse strand, counting down.
GATCGGTTCCGGCGAGGCAAGGGATGACCAGAATGTGGTTACTGGTACGTTTCCCCTGAATGGTTGTTTCGCTTCTATACTATTTGATACTGGAGCTGATAGGAGCTTCGTTTCCAACCAGTTCATTAAGTTCTTAGATGTAACCCTAGCTGTCATGGAACCTAGTTATGTTGTAGAATTAGCTGACGAAAAACTAATTGAGGCGACTCATATTGTTAAGGGGTGCCGACTAGGATTATGTGGTCATGAGATAGATTAGACCTGATGCAGTCACACTTGGTAGTTTCGACGTAGTTGTGGGTATGGACTGGCTATCTAAGAATCAAGCTGAGATCATCTGTGGGGAGAAAATCGTTCGCATACCACTTCCTAGTGGTGAAGTTCTATCAGTTCAGGGCGAAAGGAGTGGCATGGTCTCTGGAATCATCTCCTACATGAAGGCTCAGAAGTGTTTGCGTAAGGGTCATACCGCTTTCCTAGCCATGGTCACAGAAAAGAAACTGAGGAAAAGAAATTGAAGACATCCCAGTTGTACGTGATTATCCCGAGGTTTTCCCCGAAGACCTACCCGGTCTCCCACCGCATCGCCAAGTCGATTCCAAATCGATTTGATACCGGGAGCTGCCCCTATCGCGAGAGCACCGTACAGATTAGCTCCAAGGGAACTGCAAGAGCTGTCTACACAACTGCAGGAACTATTGGATAAAGGTTTTATCAGACCTAGCTCATCACCGTGGGGAGCCCCAATTCTGTTTGTCAAGAAGAAGGACGGAACTTTCCGCATGTGTATCGATTACAGAGAATTGAACAAGGCGACAATTAAGAACCGTTATCCTCTCCCGCGTATCGATGATCTGTTTGACCAACTACAAGGGTCGAGTTACTATTCAAAGATAGACCTAAGATCGGGTTATCACCAACTAAGGATTCGAGAAGAAGACGTTTCAAAGACTGCTTTTAGAATGAGGTATGTCACTACGAGTTCTTGGTTATGCATTCGGGTTGACCAATGCACCAGCGGTTTTCATGGACTTAATGAACCGAGTGTGCAAACCCTACCTAGACAAGTTCGTCATTGTTTTCATCAATGACATCCTTATTTACTCAACGAATAAAAGAACACGAAGAACACCTTAGACTGATTCTGGAGCTGTTGAGACGAGAACAGTTGTACGCAAAATTTTCAAAGTGTGACTTCTGGATGCGAGAGGTCCATTTCTTGGTCATGTGGTCAATGAGAATGGGATACACGTTGATCCGGCAAAGATAGCAGCTATCAAGAACTGGGCTACGCCCAAGACTCCGACCGAGGTACGACAGTTTCTTGGGCTGGCTGGCTATTACCGACGATTCATCGAAGGGTTCTCGAAGATTGCTCAACCTCTCACCGCATTGACTCACAAAGGCACTACGTACGATTGGGGTGATAAACAAGAATCTGCATTCCAGATTCTGAAGCAGAGACTTTGTACAGCACCGATCCTATCCCTGCCTGAGGGAACCGATGATTTTGTTGTTTACTGTGATGCTTCTATACAAGGCCTCGGTTGCGTACTAATGCAACGCAATAAGGTGATCGCCTACGCATCTCGACAATTGAAGATACACGAGAAAAACTACACGACACATGACCTAGAGCTGGGAGCTGTGGTATTTGCACTCAAGATATGGAGACACTACTTGTACGGTACCAAGTGCACCATTTACACCGATCACAAGAGTCTCCAGCACATCTTTGAACAGAAGGAGCTAAATATGAGGCAACGTCGTTGGGTCGAGTTGTTAAACGACTATGACTGTACGATCAAGTATCATCCGGGCAAGGCCAACGTAGTAGCAGACGCCCTAAGTCGGAAGGAAACCCCCAAGCCAAGACGAGTTCGAGCATTGCAACTCACCATTCACACCGGTTTACCCGACCATATCCGCAATGCTCAACTTGAGGCGTTAAAGGACGAGAACCTGAAAGCCGAATCGCTACGAGGCATGGAGAGGCAATTGGAACCAAGTCTGACGGAATCCGCTACTTCATAGATCGAATATGGATTCCCTCGTATGGAGGCCTACGAGAACTGGTAATGGACGAAGCCCACAAGTCTCGGTACTCAATCCATCCAGTTCAGACAAGATGTATCACGATCTCAAAGTTTCTCTACTGGTGGCCGAATATGAAAGCTGACATTGCCACATACGTAAGCAGATGCCTAACCTGTTCTAAGGTTAAGGTGGAATATCAACGACCGTCTGGTCTACTCCAACAGCCAGAAATACCAGTATGGAAATGGGAGCAGATTTCCATGGACTTTATCACGAAACTTCCTCGAACTCCAGCGGATGCGACACCATTTGGGTGATCGTGGATCGCTTGACGAAATCCGCACACTTCCTGGCAATCCGTGAGACTGATCGCATGGAAAAGTTAACTCGTATCTACCTAAGGGAAATAGTCTCTCGGCATGGTGTGTCCGGTTTCCATTATCTCTGATCGTGACGCTCGATTCACTTCACACTTCTGGCAGTCCTTACAACGAGCACTAGGAACGCGGCTGGATATGAGCACCGCGTACCACCCCCAAACCGATGGCCAAAGTGAGCGTATGATCCAGACTCTAGAAGACATGTTACGTGCCTGCGTCATAGATTTCGGCAGCAGTTGGGAAACTCACTTACCGCTAGTTGAGTTTTCTTACAACAATAGCTATCACACATCGATCAAAGCTGCCCCATTTGAGGCACTGTACGGGCGTAAGTGCCGATCACCTATCTGTTGGGCGGAAGTTGGAGAAAGTCAACTCACCGGCCCTGAACTTGTGCACGAGACGACTGAGAAGATCGTGCAGATCCGTAACCGTATGGCAGCAGCCCGTGATCGACAGAGAAGTTACGCTGATAAGCGTCGCCGACCGTTGGAATTCCAAATAGGTGACAGGGTGCTTTTGAAAGTGTCACCTTGGAAGGGTGTAGTCCGTTTCGGAAACGCGGGAAACTAAGCCCTAGGTACGTGGGACCGTTTGAGATTGTCAAACGGGTTGGCCCCGTGGCCTATCAGTTGAGCCTACCCGAAGAACTCCGTGGGGTACATGATGTGTTCCACGTCTCCAACTTGAGGAAATGCCTTGCCGACGAAACTCTTATCGTCCCGTTAGACGAGATACATGTGGACGAACAACTACATTTCGTCGAGGAACCGTGGAAGTCATGGATCGAGAGGTCAAGACACTCAAACATAGCCGTATCCCTATCGTCAAAATCCGTTGGAACTCATAGCGTGGACCAGAATTTACCTGGGAACGCGAGGATCAGATGAAGAGGAAATACCCTCAACTGTTCCAAGACCAGGCATCTACCTCTTAGATACACAGGTACTCTATTCCACATGCGTCACAAACTATTGAGCCTTGTACTACCCCGAAAAACCACGTAACAAGATGTACTAATTTTCGGGACGAAAATTCCTGCAACAAGGGGATGATGTGACACCCCGTAATTTCAGAATGACATTATTCAAACTGTTGTCGTTAACATTGACCCGTACTCGCAAACTTGAAACGTATACAAACACCACCACAGACATCGTTAAACGAATTATGATAAAATACTAACGCGGGTGTTTGTAGAGGATTCACATAAACGAGATTACCTAAGGAATCCTATTAATTAATAGAGCTCGCTCATCAACGTCGTTATCAGCCGAAACAAATTTGGGAACTCGGTACCTAAGTGCAGGCTAAACCTGCCAATTGGCAAACTGGGGCTGGGTATAATACCCATCCACCAGCCCCAAACACCCAACAACCTGCTCTTTCTCTCTTACGCTCCCTCACCTCCGATTCTTCACCCTAGCACCAAATTCCACCCGATTGAGCCCGTTTTCGCCGGCTAAACCACGCAACAGCTGAGAAATCACGTTCCCAGCAGGTAGGCGACCATTTTCATCCGTTTTATCACCCGTTTCACTGCTGCAAGTATGGGATTCGGGTGTTCAGGTTCAACCCGAATGCATGTGGTCGTGGGGGTGCGTGTGAGGTCAATCAGCGTGTGCATTTCACTTAGACATGTTAGGAGAGTGTTTCTAGAAGTCCTGATTGTGAGAAAACCGAGCACGGAACAGCCGAGGGCAGTTCGACCCACCCGCAGTCGCGACCTGCTGCAGTCCGCGACTGGGCCAGCCGTGCGATTGAGTCATGCGACTGGTCCCATCGTGCGATTGATCGGGGCGACTGGGGTGAGACGTGCGAATGAATGCGTGCGACTGAGTCAACCGAATGAATGTTTGCGATTGAGTCGACCGAATGTATGCATGCGACTGAGTATCACCCGACTGAAGTCCAACCGCACGAATGAAGTTTATTCGTGCGATTGATTATTGATTCGGGTGAATGAATGATGTGTGGTACGACTGAGGCTGAGTCGCATGAATGAGGGTTCAATCGTACGAGGGAAGTTGATTCGTACGATTGAAGGTCCATTCGTGCAATGAAGTGTCCAGTCGTGCGTCTAGCCTTGTTATGCGATTGGAGTCATTTGGAGTGAATCCTTCTGGTGTACAAAGTGTCTATTGTGATGATAAGTTCACATCAATAAAAATGTCATTTCTTGACCACAAAGATTAAAGTCAACGCAATCAACAGACATATACTTTTCAACCCGAAACAACCCTGTTTACAATATCAACACCCATTTGAAATCTACATGAAGTCTAATACGTCTATGACCGCTTGTGTTGTGTGATACCCACGACCGAACCCATGCGACCCGACCCGACTAAACATTTCTATTAACGCTAAACACAACATTAACGCTTAACACAACTGTCAATAGGTGTTTGACAGCGCATCGTAAACAACACTTGGGAGACTTGCATCCTACACACTTGCTACATCATCTGTGAGTTTCACGGCCCCTATTTTACATCTCTTTCCTTTGGGGGAGAAAACATGCAAACAGAATACATTTACTTAAATGGTTGTAGTAATATTGATATCGCTTGTTACGTTAGTGCAACACACACAACATGTCCTGACACACTCGAACCGTTAGTAATGGGATTAGCGAGGTAATTTTGAGTAGTACTACTGGGTCTGACAAACCCCGCCCGGGCTAGTCGTGCTAGCTTGATTGGAGGTCAAACGGGCGCACAATTGACCTAACATACGATTGCCACGGTCGGTTAAGACGTGGAGGAAACACAAACATACGATTGCCACGGTCGTTAGACGTGGAGGAAACATAAAACATACGATTGCCACGGTCGGTTAAGACGTGGAGGAAACTCTGTCATGGTCTGATGAGACAGACGGAACATACGATTGCCACGGTCGGTTAAGACGTGGTGGAAACACGATAGGACTAAACAGTCAGCTTCGGTTCGAAACACTAAGTAACAAGAACATAGGCTAGCTACCTAACGATATGCTTTATGTACTAAACCATTGAAACGCAAAACATGAAAACGCTTACGAATACATCTCTTGTTGATTAAACCTGTGAACTCACCAACTTTATGTTGACACATTTTAGCATGTTTTCTCAGGTCCAAGAACGCATAAGCTTTTGAGGCACGCTTCAGGAAATGCACTCAGGACATGCATTCATCTAGTTTATTTTCAGCATTGAACCTTTTGTATAACATGGCTATTGTAACAGTTCTGTAATGGATTTACCACTTTGAACAAGCTTCCGCACCGTTGTAAACTTTTTTTCTGTTCTGTTGAATGAAGTCAAATGTTCATTTCTAAATTCATATAGTGTCGTTCGATATGACTGTGTCTGAGATCCTGGTATGTCACACGCCTAACGGTAGAACCCCGTTCGTGGAAATTGAGGGTGTGACGAATTCGTTTGCCTTCTGTAGCTGAAGTTATTAAAAAGTCAATCATCCAATGATTCAGGACCGTTATTCCAAATCAACTTCCTAGTAGTATTGTACAGTTTTGTTGAGGATGACACAAGATCAAAAGTAAACATGGAGTTTCTCACATCATTAGTAACAGGAGACATAAATCATTGGATTGGTGTTCATATATAATAACATGTTTGAACAAAACAAAAAGAAAATGGAATGGAATTCAGCACTACAATGGACCTGCTACACTTCTTATTCGTACGGTACGTCATACTATAACACCTATCATTTTTAATCTAGTACAGTGTACTAACATATAAATAATCTTTTAACAGTTGTATATGCATATGACTCGTACAAAAGAAGCAACCATAAGAGAAAAGGATCCCCGCAATATCATATAATACATCTAAACTCTTATGGATCTTGCTGAGAAACAAGGTTTACAAAATGACATGGTAACAAGGGTGAAGGACAAACAAGACAAAGAAAAGTTATAAAAGTAGGAAAAAGGTTGAGGGATGAGAAGATCCAGCACATTGCAACAAGAGTCTAAAAGAAGAAAAGAAGTGAGCAACCAGAAAAAATGAAATTGAGCATCGTTAAATCTGTAACAAGGATGATGTTGACACCCCGTAATTTCAGAATGACATTATTCAAACTGTTGTCGTTAACATTGACCCGTACTCGCAATACTTGAAACGTATACAAACACCACCACAGACATCGTTAAACGAATTATGATAAAACACTAACCGGGGGTTTGTAGAGGATTCACATAAACGAGATACCTAAGGAATCCTATTAATTAATAGAGCTCGCTCTCAACGTCGTTATCAGCCGAAAAAATTTGGGAATCGGTACCTAAGTGCAGGGACTAAACCTGCCAAATTGGCAAACTGGGGCTGGGTATAAATACCATCCACCAGCCCCAAACACCCAACAACTGCTCTTTCTCTCTTACGCTCCCTCACCTCCGATTCTTCACCCTAGCACCAAATTCCACCCGATTGAGCCCGTTTCGCCGGCTAAACCACGCAACAGTGAGAAATCACGTTCCCAGCAGGTAGGCGACCATTTTTCATCCGTTTTATCACCCGTTCACTGCTGCAAGTATGGGATTCGGGTGTTCAGGTTCAACCCGAATGCATGTGGTCGTGGGGTGCGTGTGAGGTCAATCAGCGTGTGCATTTCACTTAGACATGTTAGGAGAGTGTTTCTAGAAGTCCTGATTGTGAGAAAACCGAGCACGGAACAGCCGAGGGCAGTTCGACCCACCCTGCAGTCGCGACTGCTGCAGTCCGCGACTGGGCCAGCCGTGCGATGAGTCATGCGACTGGGCCCATCGTGCGATTGATCGGGCGACTGGGGTGAGACGTGCGAATGAATGCGTGCGACTGAGTCAACCGATGAATGTTTGCGATTGAGTCGACCGAATGTATGCATGCGACTGAGTATCACCCGACTGAAGGTCCAACCGCACGAATGAAGGTTTATCGTGCGATTGATATTGATTCGGGTGAATGAATGATGGTGGTACGACTGAAGGCTGAGTCGCATGAATGAGGGTTCAATCGTACGAGGGAAGTTGATTCGTACGATTGAAGGTCCATTCGTGCAAATGAAAGTGTCCAGTCGTGCGTCTAGCCTTGTTATGCGATTGGAGCATTTGAAGTGAATCCTTCTGGTGTACAAAGTGTCTATTGTGTGATGATAAGTTCACATCAATAAAAAATGTCATTTCTTGACCACAAAGATTAAAGTCAACGCAATCAACAGACATATACTTTTAACCCGAAAAAACCTAACTGTTACAAATATCAACAACCCATTTGAAATCTACATGAAGTCTAATACGTCTATGACCGCTTGTGTGTGTGTGATACCCACGACCGAACCCATGCGACCCGACCCGACTAAATTTTCTATTAACGCTAAACACAACATTAACGCGTAACACAACTGTCAATAGGTGTTTGACAGCGCATCGTAAAACTACATCATCTGTGAGTTTCACGGCCCCTATTTTCATCTCTTTCCTTTGGGGGAGAAAACATGCAAACAGATATACATTTACTTAAATGGTTGTAGTAATATTGATATCGCTTGTTACGTTAGTGCACAACACACAACATGTCCTGACACACTCGAACCGTTAGTAATGGGATTAGCGAGGTAATTTTGAGTAGTACTACTGGGTCTGACAAACCCCGCCCGGGCTAGTCGTGCTAGCTTGATTGGAGGTCAAACGGGCGCACAATGACCTAACATACGATTGCCACGGTCGGTTAAGACGTGGAGGAACACAAAACATACGATTGCCACGGTCGTTAAGACGTGGAGGAAACATAAAACATACGATTGCCACGGTCGGTTAAGACGTGGAGGAAACATACTGTCATGGTCTGATGAGACATGACGGAACATACGATTGCCACGGTCGGTTAGACGTGGTGGAAACACGATAGGACGTAAACAGTCAGCTTCGGTTCGAACACTAAGTAACAAGAACATAGGCTAGCTACCTAACGATATGCTTTATGTACTAAACCATTGAAACGCAAAACATGAAAACGCTTACGAATACATCTCTTGTTGATTAAACCTGTGAACTCACCAACTTTATGTTGACACATTTAGCATGTTTTCTCAGTCACAAGAACGCATAAGCTTTGAGGCACGCTTCAGGAAATGCACTCAGGACATGCATTCATCTAGTTTATTTTCAGCATTGAACCTTTTGTATAAACATGGCTATTGTAACAGTTCTGTAATGGATTTACCACTTTTGAACAAGCTTCCGCACCGTTGTAAACTTTTTTTCTGTTCTGTTGAATGAAGTCAAATGTTCATTTCTAAATTCATATAGTGTCGTTCGATATGACTGTGTCTGAGATCCTGGTATGTCACACGCCTAACGGTAGAACCCCGTTCGTGGAAATTGAGGGTGTGACAGAATTCGTTTGCCTTCTGTAGCTGAAGTTATTAAAAAAGTCAAATCATCCAATGATTCAGGACCGTTATTCCAAATCAACTTCCTAGTAGTATTTGTTACAGTTTTGTTGAGGATGACACAAGGATCAAAAGTAAACATGGAGTTTCTCACATCATTAGTAAAGGAGAGACATAAAATCATTGGATTGGTGTTCATATATAATAACATGTTTGAACAAAACAAAAAGAAAATGGAATGGAATTCAGCACTACAATGGACCTGCTACAATTCTTACGGTACGTCATACTATATACACCTATCATTTTTGAATCTAGTACAGTGTACTAACATATAATAATCTTTTAACAGTTGTATATGCATATGACTCGTACAAAAGAAGCAACCATAAAGAGAAAAGGATCCCCGCAATATCATATAATACATCTAAAACTCTTATGGATCTTGCTGAGAAACAAGGTTTACAAAATGACATGGTAACAAGGGTGAAGGACAAACAAGAACAAAGAAAAGTTATAAAAGTAGGAAAAAGGTTGAGGGATGAAGAAGATCCAGCACATGTGCAACAAGAGTCTAAAAAGAAGAAAAGAAGTGAGCAACCAGAAAAAATGAAATTGAGCATCGTTAAATCTGTAACAAACGAAAGGCTGAAGCTCAAGATAAAGGTAGCTAAAAAGAAAGATGTTGAGCTGAACTCTGATAAAATATCAGAGGTTGAAGAAGAAATAAGACTGGGTGATGATGATCAATTGTTGCCATCTCCAACACAACAGAAGATTGATAATATAGCAAGTAATGAACTGGATGACATAATACCAACTAATGATGATTGGGAGAACAGTCATTCTTTCAAGAAACAACTGGTTCCCTAGAAGGATTGTCTGGTTATGCATCACTTCAGTTACGCAGCCAACCAGTACATCCAAGGAATGAAAAGGTATATGTATTCTTTTAAAAACTATCTATTATTTTTATTAACATTTTATATAATATGTACCACTACACTGGATTTAGAAAACAATCTAATAATAATGAATTATGAGCTGCATTTGTTCATTCTACTAGGTTTACAAAAACACAACTCTTCTGTAAAAGAGTATAAGGATTTAACAACACATTTATAATATGTATATTGTGCTGCATTATAATACGTACATTATGTTGGATTATAATATGTACATTGTGCCGCATTATGATATGTACATTGTGCTGCATTTACAATTGCAGCACATTTGAAATGTTATGTAAAAAATATATATGTACAATTGTGTTGCATTTACAATTGCAACACATTTGAAAATATATATACATTTATAATATGTATATTGTGCTGCATTATAATACGTACATTATGTTGGATTGTAATATGTACACTGTGCCGCATTATGATATGTACATTGTGCTGCATTTACAATCGCAGTACATTTGAAATGTGCTGCATGTGTAACCCACTACTATATTAAACAACATGTGCTGCATTATTAAATTGAAATAGAATGTACATTGTACTGCATTTAAATATTCAGTATTCTAAGCCACGATTTACATTGTTATCAGAGCATATTATGTTCTGAATTTTACATCTTTAAATCAACCAGTCAATAACAAATCGTAAAATATAGTACTAGTAACAATAACTATGTATACTTTTTCTTTGATCTTAGGAGTGGGCATATCTTATAAGGAAAAAACAAATGATCTTGATGAATTTGGTTGAGGGTGTGTTGATCGTTTAATCGAAGAATGCATTGCAAAGTATGATTCAAATGATGAAATATTCAATGCTTTAGAAGGATGGATGTCAAAGCTAACAAAATATCAAAAAAAGAAAAGAAAATGAAATGAAAGAAGCTGCAGATGGAAATGGAGAAAACATAAAAAAGGGAGTTGATTTAGATGAAAAGAATAAAGAAAAAGAACATGTGGATACAGAAAGAGAAGATGTAGATGTTTTAGATGGAGAAATCATCATGAAAGAAGCTGATTTAAATGTTGATAATAGAGAAAAAGAAGATTTAGATCAAGTAGGAAACAATGTGGATGTACAGGAGAAAACAGCACATCAAGAGGACGCAGATAAAGAAGGGAAAGAACGAGAAAGAGTTTTAGATGGAGATAATATCGAGAATTCAGCTGGTTTAGCACAAATTATTGAGAAAGAAAAAGTTTACGGAGAAGGAAATGATGAGGCAGATGGACGGGAGGAGATTAGAAAACAAGATGAAGATGATGTTGAGAATGTTTTAAAAACAAAACAATTCTTGCAAACAATGATCCTCAATGGAAACTCTTGTACAAGAGATTTGGTTGAGAAATCTACTTTCACACATGAAAAAGTAGAAAAGGATATAGCTACAAGAGCTGAAGAAGAGAAGAAAAAAGAGAAAAACAACATGCATAACAAAGTTGTCTGAAGCTCTAAGATCGCCATTTAAAGAGCGTGTTGTGCAAATGAATCTTAAAAGGCACAAAGATGAAGAACTTGTAGCACAATATATATTTGCAGCAATTGGTGATATTTGGTAATTATATGACTATCTTGATTTATAATATAACACATTTAATATCACATATTTTTAAAATAACTTATCTGTTAAAATAATACAGGGAATCGTCTTTGAAACTGCAAGTGGGAATAAAACCTCAAAAATAAGCTTCGAGTCGTTTTATCCAAATGAATATTTGCATTGCGGTATCATGACTTGCTGGTCATTTGTACTCAACAACGAGGAACAATTCAGAGCAAATAACTCACCTAAAAGACCCTTCTGTCCATGCAATATGGTAGTATGATTTTTAATACTAATTGATATTTCTAATATAAAATTACAGTACAATAAATTAGTTGTACTATAAAAGAAAATACATTTGGATAAAATAGCACACATAATTAAAACACACATCTACAGCAGGTATTGTTAATTTAAAACAACACATATAAGGAAAAAACAGCACACATAATAAAACAACACATAATAAAAACAGCACGCTTTAAGAAAACAGCACACTTAATGAAAACAGCACGCATTAAGAAAACAGCACACTTAATGAAAACAGCACACATATAATGATAACACATAGAAACAATTACATTATGGTGGTATGATTTTTAATACTAACTGATATTTCTAATATAAAATTACAATACAATAAATTAGTTGTACTATATTAGAAAATACATTTCTTGTCATGAATAGTTGTTTTATAATGCAGTACATACTCTACACTGTTATCATGTATAATAATACAGTACAACTAATTATTTTTTTGGAAACATCGTTTACATGCAGGGGGATTTTAATGTGAATAAAAAAGTGTTGCTAACTGAGTCATTACAGAACTTCAGGATGAATGTAGAAAACACTCTATTTGATTCAACATTTGGTTCAATTAAAGAAGTAGACATGATGTTCATCCCAATTCTCCAAGATAGGCACTTTTATGTCATCTGTTTTGATTTCAAAACACCTTCAATTGACATATTAGACAACATAAAGGGAAAAATCAAACCGAAACAAGCCACACGCATTAAAATGGTGGCAATATACTAATTTAAAGCTCATGTTGTTTATCGCACAACATATCTTCTAAAATTTAAAATTATGTACTAATTTACAATATTCTGATTTCAGAAATCAATTATGATTCTATACTTGAAGGAAGAAGACCCTAAAAAGCATGAAAGAATAAAAACATTGAATCCAGCAAAGTTAGTTTTACCATGGGAAACTACACAGAACTTTGTTGATTGTGGCATCTTTGTAATGCGACACATGGGAATATACTTTGGTAAACATAAGAAATGGAACTGTGGTCTTTCAAAGAGTCAGATCAACAAAATGCTGAGTTGTATGATCTTAGAATCAAATATCTGACAAAAATACTGTTATCGGATATCAACTTATTGAAGGAAATGGTGACATCTGATGTACTGAACTTTGATAAAAAAGATGATGCTGAGAAGAAGAAACTGAAGGAAACAACAAGGAAAAGAATAGAAGAAAGATTAAAGAAATCCTTTGAATGAAATAGTTATATAATCAAAATATGTTTTTTTTCTTTATCAGCAACAGAAAGCAGTACACTTTGTATTTTGTGATACATTTGAATGGTTAGAGCTATAAAAAGTAGTACAACTTTGGTTGTTATATTTGGTTTGCTAGAAATTGAATGGTTATAATAAATGTCGTATATATGCTAAAAAAATGTAGTACAATTGCATTCTATATAGGTTTATTTATTTGTATACACTGGAAATGATATCCGATAATAAAAGGTATTTTGTACTGTATTTAAAAATGAAGCACAACTATAATACTATGTATGATTGAAGAATATAATTGATTTCATTTACATCATACGTATAAAATTTAAAGCAGCACATCATATGTGTTGAATATGTAGCAACATGTGCTGTATTTTTGAATTGTATTTTGTACTGTATTATAATATAAGGTTTTTGTACTGTTTTTAAAAATGAAGCACAGCTATAAAACTATGTATGAATAAAGAATATAATTGATTTCATTCACATCATACGTATAAAATAAAAAAGCGGCACATAATATGTGTTGAATATGTAGCAGCATGTGTTGTATTTTTGTACTGTATTTTAAAATGAATCACAACTATAAAACTATGTATGATTGAAGTATATAATTGATGTCTTTTACATGAAAAATGAAATATGAATTATCAAGTACTATTTGCATTATCAGAACCACCACCAGCATTCTTCAATGTACAACTTCGCTGATTATGGCCGCTCTTTGCACATATCGCACAACACCTAGTCTGTTTCCCTATTTTTTTCTCTGAAGATGATATCTCTTGAAAAGATTTATAACGTTTATGAGAACCCGAACCTTTGTTTTTAATTCCAACAGGTCTTCTAAAAGTAATAGATGATGGCTGATCAGAACCAAGAATATTCCCCAACCTCTTATTCTTAGATACTGGTCCTGAAGGAACAAGTAAAAAATCCACATTCGCTTGTGTTTTTTTACTTCTTCTAAGTAAATTTTTAACTGATCCATGTTTGTAACAAGTTTGTTGATAATATAATCATGCCTATACGCAATATCACGAACAATGATGTCAACAGAATCAACATTCTCACCAGCAGAATCTCGCTCAATAACAGTACGCATTGACTTATTTGAAGCAGCATCTCGGGTCCATCTTCTCATAATATATCTTTCAGGAAACTGTTTAATACCACAAGCTCTTAAACGTAGAAGATATGCCGACATAACAAACCGTATTGCTCGTATCTGTTGCAACTACATGTAATTATCATATAATTTTCTCTAAACAGAACCTACATCAGAAAACATAACATTTAATAACAATTGCAAAATGCAGCACAGGTAAAAAATATGTGTGCTGTATTATAAAACTAAAACAAAATAGTACAAAAACAGATGATTATATAAAAGTCACCACATTAATGGATAAAACAATATAATCTTTGTATAAATACCACACAAAAATATGAATTAATACCTCACATGTATATTAAGTACAACACAATAGAAAAAACCATTACTCTGAATGAAAACAGCACATATAAGAAAGATAACACACATTATAAAAACAATACACATAATAAAAACAACACACTTAATGAAAACATTACGCTTAATGAAAACAGCATTAAAATCTTTGTATAAATATCACACAAAAAAATGAATTAATACCTCACACATATATTAAATTCAGCACAATAGAATAAACCACAAATCTACATGAGGTATTTTTAATTTAAAACAGCACATATAAAAGAAAACAGCACACATAATAAAAACAACACACATAATAAAAACAACACGCTTAATGAAAACATTACGCATAACACATAATAAAAACAGCACGCTTAATAAAAACAACATTAAAATCTTTGTATAAATAGCACACAAAAGAATGAATTAATACCTCAAAGGTGGCCGAGACATTAGCATCTAACTCCTTAATTAAAAACTTGACAAAGTCACCAGCCGGTTCAAAGCATTTACATATACATTCATGAACAGCACCAATGATTTCACCTTGAACATCATAAAATATCTCTCTCGTATAAATTTTTTCAGCTTCATATTCCAACTCAAAATTAGTTTTTATCTCAGGTGTAGTGTATCGTGTATTGTGATCATTTTTACGACGTGTAAACCTTTGAGCCTCCATAGCAATATCAAAGTGACTTAAAAACTCTAACAAAGATAACTCTGTGTTGCTAATCTGACCAAAAAGTGGTTTTCACTCTCGGACCTAGATGTAGTACGCATAAGTCCAGACATGTGTTCATGACGATAATATGCAGGTATCCAATCTTGTCTCAAAAAGAACATGTCTAACAACCATTTGTTAGATTGTATGTTATACTCAACCATTATATCAGTCCAAGATTTTTCAAATTCAGCAGGTTGAATAGCATCAGTCCAAACAATGTCGCACAACTTACGCTTAAAGGACTCGTCTTGGGATAACTTGGGTCCAACCTGTTATAAAAAATAATTTTATTAGACTGAAGAAAACAACACATTTAATAGATCATATATAAAAACATTACAAAAAGTAAAATCGACCTTGGATGAAACTTTGGTCATAATATGCCACATGCATAGTCGGTGTCTACTAGTTGGGGAAACATCTTGAATTGCAATCTTCATGGCGGGTCTTGATCAGTAACCACAACTTTAGGTGCTACACCAAAACATTTCAAAAAAGCAGCAAGTAACCACTTATATGAATCTGCGCTTTCTGATGCTAACAAGCCAGCCGCAAACGTAATGTTGTGATGATGATTGTCAATTCCAGTGAAGGGAACAAAAACCAAGTCATACCTAAAAACAATAAAAACAACACACATAATAGTGTGAATTAAACAAATATAAAATAGAAAAAATAGAAAAAACTTCATTACAAATAATGATTCAATGGTTTAATACATATAAACAAAAACAACACACACATATATTAAATACAGCATAATAGAAAAAACCACACATCTACAGGAGGTATTTTTAATTTAAAAGAACACATATAAGGAAAACAACACACATAATAAAAACAGCACGCTTAAAGAAAACAGCACACTTAAACAAAAAATTTTAAAACAGTAAAAAGCAGCATAAAAAAGATACCTGTTAGTACGAAATGTAGCATCAAAAGATATAACATCACCAAACAAAACATAATCCCTCTTCATATTCTCATCGGCCAAAATAAACCAGCAAGAGCACCTTTCTCTCCAGTTAAATATTCACAAGAAAAATCGGGTAAATACTCCTTTTTCTTTAGAAGACGATTTACGGCCATATCAACATCAAATTCACCAAGAAACAAATTAAGGTCTCTTTTAAAGTTCTTGCAATCAACAGCAGTCACACCAACATTCTCAAACCCACCACACATTACTCTCATAATATTAAACGCCTTAACTGGACCAATATTCATTATAGAAAAATCGGTAATTAGTTGTTGTTGTGTGAATGACAAATCTATTGCTGCACATAATAGATGGTAGTCCTCAGGATCAACAAAGCTATGGTTATGCTTCTCATGAAAACCATAAATGGTATAGTATTTCTTACATTTACTTAACCCTAAACGAATGTGAGCCTTACAACCGGTACGTTTAGATGGACGCTTTCTTCGATCTTTTGATTTCTTATCAGAACCATCACTATCATTAACCGTGTCAATGTCACGAAATGTCTTATGACCCTCTTTTGCACAAACTATATATTTAATTTTAATAACACCGTTTGATGTACATTGAGTATGCTTCCGTGCCTCAAAACCTCCTAACTTGGCATAATTTTTGTAAAACTCAAAGGCTTCATCAATTGACAAAAACTTCATACAAACTATTGGTTTGGATGAATCTGGAACATTAGGAATATAATTCTTTTTTCTAGAAGTAGGGGATATACGAACACCTGAAACACAAAAAAGAGAACATTGAATTACAAATAATGATTTAATGAATAATACATATAAACAAAAATAACACACACATATATTAAATACAGCACAATAAAAACAGCACACATAATTAAAACACACATCTACAGGAGGTATTGTTAATTTAAAACAACAAATATAAGGAAAAAAACAGCACACATAATTAAAACAACACATAATAAAACAGCACGCTTTAAGAAAACAACACACTTAATGAAAACAGCACGCTTTAAGAAAACAACACACTTAATGAAAACAGCACACATATAATGATAACACATAGAAACAATTACAGCACAAACATATATAACAGAGAAACAAATACAGCAAACACATATATAGATACAGCACAATAGAAAAACCACCGATTCACATAATGTATTTTTAATTTAAAACATCACATATATGGAAAACAGTACACATAATTAAAACAGCACACATAATAATCTACAACATAATTAATTGTTCAAAACAGCACAGAACAACACATATATAGATACATCACACATCGAAAGGTATTTAACTCAAAACAGCACATATAACGAAAACAACACAGAAAGGAAAACAGCACAATTTCATAAAAAACAACGTACATAATTAAACAAAACTGAGTATATTAAAATTGTAATTGGAACCTTCATTGACTACATTGGAAGACATTGTAAGTACAGATTACAATAATAACTTGACTCTCGCTCCAAAATTGATAAAAATCACGAGCCGGGGCTTTGGTTTGGTGAAATTGAAGATCCTTATGATTGTTTCAACGATCGAACGCTGCAATAGTGGTATTGAAATCGGTTGGAATTGCAAATTATAATAAAAACTCACGATCTCTGGATTTGATTCGTGAAATTGATGACGATGACAACTTGATTCGATCAAAATCGCCTCGAATCAGAATATGATTTCGTCCCGACCGCTACAATACTGATTTGATATTGAAATCAATTTGAATATCGTGGATTCGAGTGTGAAATTGAGGTCGATCCACGCTGAAATCGTGAATTCTGTTAAAGAACAGAGAGTTTGAAGAGTTTGAATAATATCTTATTTCCAAAAATACCCTCCATTACTAAAAATTAAAAATGCCACATGTCACCATGATATTCATTCTTAGGCAACTTAGGCAACTAATTATTCTTAGTTGAACCTCTACCTATATATATATATATATATATATATATATATATATATATATATATATATATTTGTAATCACAAGTGACGTAGGCATTAGTGCTAGCGTTGGTGGAGGTGGGGGTCTCAACAGCCGGATGATGTTGATAGATTGATACTGAGTCGAATTTATCTCTAGCTTCTCTATAAATTTCGATAGTAAAGTTGTTCATTGAGCCTCTTAATTCAAGTAAATTACAAATTAACCTTTTTAAGTTTGATTTGAGTTTTAAACCATGCATTGCAATTTAGTGGTGAGGCTGAAGGGGACACCCAAATCAGTCTCCAGGGTATGGCGGTCCCAAGAACGACTAGGTTTAAATACCTGGGCTCGTACCTACAGGAGGACGGAGAGATACACAGCGATGTAGCTAACCGTGTCCAAGCAGGATGGTGCAAGTGGAGAGCAGCATCAGGGATTCTATGTGATAAGAGATTTCTAGCGAAACTAAAGGGAAAACTATACAGAATAGCAGTTCGTCCAGCTATGTTATACGGAACAGACTGCTGGGCAATAAAGAAATCGTACGAGAAACAAATAGAGGGAGCGGAAATGCGAATGCTGAGGTGGATGTGTGGACACACAAGACTGGATCAGATAAGAAACGAAGTGTTCCGACAGAAGTTAGAGATGGCTTGTATTGCAGATAAAATACGAGAGGGAAGATTAAGATGGCTTGGGCATATGAAGAGGAGACCTATGTCAGCACCCGTTAGAGCAGTAGAGAACTTCGTCTTAAAGGGTAAGAGGTGTAGAGGAAGACCGAGGTTGACTTGGGACGAGTTAATTAGGCGAGATATGGTATATTTGCACCTTTCTGAGCACATGATCGAGGATAGGAGCGAGTGGTGGCGTAGGATTAAAATTAAGGACTTTTAGTAGGATCCGTAGGTAGGAAGGTTTATTGTAGACTTGGTGCGGGGGCAAAGGTGTACGCAGTTCATAACTGCCCTCTATAGGTGAATCGCGCCGCTTCTCTGTTGTTTGCTATATCTTGTTCTTTATATGTTGGTGTCTTAATTATTTGCCCTCTATAGGTGAAACGCCCTGTATATTGGGTGCTTTGTGCTGCATGATATATTATTTGTTGTCTTGCTATCGTTAGTGCTTTTGTTTATCGAGTCGGGGGTCTCTTTGGAAGCGGTCTCTCTACCTACCTAGATAGAGGAAAAACTTGCCACTATCTACCCCCACAGACCCTGCTCTTGAGTGGGATATACTCGGTTTGTTTGTTTGTTTGAGTTTTAAACCATACTATATTTGACATCTTATTTCACTTTGTTACGTATTAGTCAATATTTTCAAAACATGTAATAATCATAACTTATCAAAAGTATTAGTTATTTTTCATAACCAATATACTATGCATCATTCATAACTAATTGAACATAATCTATTAATCATAACCAACCAAATGAGTAGAAAGTTAGTAATGTGGTTTGTTGTTTGTTAAGATCGATTTTGAGAAAGAGAGAACACAGGGAAGAAAGGGTTTACTCAATTCATCGATGATCTTATTCCTCACATTCGGGTGGTATATAACCACTTAACGAACATTAGTTAAGTCGTTATGACCGTTACACATGTACAATATCGACCTTACACAATAGCAAAGTTACAATTTGTCCCCCTCAACTATTACATTGTAACATACGTGTAACAAAACTCCCCCCCCCTATAGAAATTCTTGTCCTCAAGAATTGAAGGTGGGAAAGCGCAACATGAATTCGTCTAAAAATTCCCAAGAAGCTTCCGTAATGGGAAGTCCAGCCCAATGAACCAGAACCCGAGTAACCAACGATCCTCCCCGTCGAGCTAAACGCCGATCAAGTAACACTCGGGGCTGGAACAAGAACCGCGGATTAGTGGGTAGTGGGACAACTGGAGTACGATCACCATGTGCCGGTTTCAGCAATGAAACATGGAATACCGGATGAATTTGTGCATCCGACGGCTAATCCAATTTATAAGCCACCTTAACCATCTTTTCCAAAATTGAAAAGGGACCAAAATAACGAGGGCCCAATTTAGAATAACCCATAGTGCGTAATGAGGACTGTACATGACGTTGAAGCTTCAAATAGACCCAATCACCAACTTCGAAAGTTCGTTCAGTGCGATGGCCGTCTGTTATTTGAATCATGCGATTACGAGCTGCAGCTAAAGATTGCTTCAAAGATTGAGTCATTTGCACACGATCACGGTGAAGGTGTTCCACCGCCTCAATGGAAGTATCACCTGGAATATGAGGTATATGCAATGGGGGTGGATATCCATAGGGGTGTTCAAAAATATTCGAATCCGAGAATCTGATTCGAAAATCCGAAAATCCGAATCCGAAATATTCGCATTTTCGGATATCCGAAAATTCGGATATCCGAATTTCGGATATCCGAAAATTCGGATTCGGATTCGGATAGTAATTTTCGAAAGTTTCGGATATTCGGATATCCGATTATCCGAAAACTAAAAAATATTTTTTTATTTTTTAATTTTAGATAGATTTTTACTTAGATTGAGATTTTTTAGTGCATATTGTGAATTTTATGATATGAGTTGGTTTTTATATTATTTTTATAATATTATATGTCTAATTATTGTAAAAAAACTAAAAAACAAAAATAAAAAAAATAAAAATGAATTTCGGATACTGAATCACTATCCGAATCCGTATCCGAAATTTCGGATATCCGAAATTCGGATATCCGAAATTTCGGATACGGATACGGATAGTGATTTTCAGTATCCGAAATTTTCGGATATCCGAAATTCGGATATCCGAAATTTCGGATATCCGACTTTGAACACCCCTTGATATCCATACAATGCTTCAAAATGTGACATATTGATAGAAGAATGGTAGGTAGTGTTGTACCACCATTCGGCTAAGGATAACCAACGTAACCAATGATGAGGATTATCCATTGTCATGCACCTCAAGTATGATTCTAAGCATCGATTTAACACCTCTGTTTGACCGTCGCTTTGGGGGTGGTAAGCAGTGGAAAAAGCCAACTGAACCCCCTAAAGGCGCATGAACTCCTTCCAAAATTGACTGAGGAAAATTGGATCACGATCCGACACTATAGAAGTGGGATTGCCAGGCAACTTGAACACACCATCCAGAAAAAGTTGAGCCACTTGAGCAGCCGTGAATGGATGTGAAAGAGGAAGGAAGTGCCCTTACTTGGTTAATCTATCAACAACAACCAAAACGTTATCTTTACCCGCACTCTTGGGTAGGCCACTAATAAAATCCATAGTAATATCCGTGAAAATATGGTGAGGCACAGGTAATGGCTGTAAGAGACCAGGAGAAGCTATGGCCTCATACTTGGCCCGTTGACAAACCGTACAATCACGAATAAAAGAATGGAGTTGTTTGGAGCACCCATGCCAATAGCAGAAAGAGGTGAGGCGTTTAAGGGATGGCAAGAAGCCCGAATGACCCCCCACCGAAGAAGCGTGAATCAGATGCATGATGTCATCACGCAACTTGGCGTCTTGACCAACTACTAATCTGCGCTTTCTTTTTAAAAGTTGGCCATCCCATGAATAATGAGAAACACTCTCACCTTGCTTTAGCTTGCAAAGCACATTCGCCAAATGCGGATCTAAGGACCAAGAATCTTGAATTCTCTTCAATAGCACCGGGTCAAATGAATTGAAATTCATAGTAAATAAGGCTAATCCAGGTACACGAGATAAGCCATCAGCCACTTTATTCTCTACACCTTGTTTGTATGAAATGTCATACGAGTATCCCATCAATTTAGCGAGCCACGTTTGTTGCAATGGTGTAGTGATCTTCTGAGTCAGTAAGTATTTCAAGCTCCTTTGATCAGTACGAATCTCAAACTTCTTAGGAATGAGATAATGGTGCCATTGCTTGACCGCCAACAATATAGCCAACAGTTCTTTCTTATACACCGATAAAGACTGCTGGCGAATAGAAAGAGCCTTGCTTATGAAAGTAATTGGATGATGATCCTGCATAAGAACCGCGCCTAGACCTTTGGACGAAGCATCTGTTTCAACTACAAAATTCTTCTCAAAATTGGGAAGAGCAAGTACAGGAGCGGTTGTTAAAGCAAGTTTGAGGGACTCAAAAGCTTGTTGGGCTTCAGAAGACCAAGCAAAGGAATCTTTGCGTAAAAGATTTGTAAGAGGTTTGGCAATCACCCCGAATGATTTAATAAAGCGTCTATAATAACCAGCAAGTCCCAAAAACCCTCGTAATTGCTTCACATTGGTGTGAGTTGGCCAAAGTTGAATGGCAGTGATTTTTGTAGGATCAGTAGAAACGCCCTCGGCCGAGATGATTTGCCCCAAATATTCAACATGAGAACCAGCAAACGAACATTTAGTTCGTTTGGCTACCAAATTATTCTGCCGAAGTAAAGACAAAACCTTCTCCAAATCAAGTAAATGTTGCTCCATAGAAGGGCTGTATACCAGAATATCATCAAAAAATACCAATGTATATTTCCGCATGAGATGCTTAAACACCGAATTCATAAGAGCTTGGAAAGTTGCCGGAGCATTAGTGAGACCGAATGGCATCACTACAAACTCAAACAACCCTTGGTGAGTGCGAAACGCAGTCTTATGAATATCCATTTCATGCATACGAATCTGGTGATACCCGGCTCTAAGATCAAGCTTTGAGAAAACCACAGCTTGACCCAACTCATCGAGTAATTCTTCAATTAGAGGTATAGGAAATCTGTTTTTGATCGTAGCTTCATTTAGCTTCCTATAATCCACACAAAAACGCCAACTTCCATCTTTCTTCTTTACTAAAACGACGGAGATGCAAATGCGCTTTGGCTATTACGAATGACACCTGAGTCTAACAACTCCTGGGTCAATTGTTCAAGGACATCTTTTTGACCTGCCGGGTAACGATATGCTCATTGATTAATGGTGATTGATTCATCTTTTAAAGCGATCTTGTGGTCACATGATCTGCTTAGAGGTAAAGCATTTGGCTCTTTAAAAACGTCTTCATAAGTTCCCAATAACGACTCCAATGAGGGAGTACTCTGGACCTTAGAGATCATAGTTTCATGCTGATAAAAACTGTGATCGGTCGACTGTAGGCTAAATAATTGAGCCTCCGCCAAATGCATTGGTTTCTATAAGTATTGACCCATCTTCTCTATGGTTCACAAGGTGGCTTTATTATCAGTGGCTCCCTTCAATACAAACGCATGAGTCCCCACATTGAATCTCATGGTTAGATCCTTAAAGTTCCATACAATATCATTCAATGTACGTAACCATTGAATTCCCAAAACCATATCATAACTACAGATTGGTATGAGCAACACATCTGCGGTAAACCAATTGCCTTGCATAAGCCAATTGAAGTTCTTACATAGCTTAGTACAAGTCAAGGTTTTGCCATCCGCAATAGTTATACTCATAGAATCAACCGTAGTGCTTGGACACTTCATCTTATTAGCCAAATTCACATCCAAAAAATTATGGGTAGATCCCGAATCTATGAGTATGTGTAAAGGTTTGGTACCTATAGAACCTTGTATCCGCATGGTGGAATAAGATGATACTCCAGTTAAAGCATGTAAAGAGATTTGTGGGTTTGTGGCATCATAGATCAATTCAGGTTGATCTAAGGGAGATACTTCATCTTCATCCTCAACATCTGTCACCTCAATGGAAAATAGTTGTTTTCCCTTGCATTTATGCCCCGGAGTGAACTTCTCGGTACAACCAAAACACTCCCCTTTCAATTTCTTCTCTTCGATCTCCTTTGGCGAAAGCCTCCGGATGGGACGAGCCTTGATGGGAGGGGAAGGTAACAAGGGAAGATTAGCAGCGCCATTAGTTGAGAAATTCTTGTTCAGTGCTTCGCCTCCTCGATAAGAAGATGAATTGTAAGCTACTTTAGTGAACTTACTCCATGAAGACGAAGGAGTAATTGTCATTGCTTCATCTTGAATCTGCGCAAGCATGTAAGCTTCTAGAAGAGATTTAGGTCTTAACAACCGTAGGGGATAACCAATTTTAGGTTTCACAGCTCGTAAGAACAAGCTTACTGCATACTCATCACAAATTGATACTTTGGTCAAGGCTAAATCAAACGCTTGACACAATTCTTGTAAGGTTCCAGTTTGGCGCAAAGCTGCCAAAGCTCCCATCGCATCTTGCCCCAAAACTAAAGCAAAACGAGCAGAAATAAAACCTTTATACTCCGGCCAAAGCATTCCTTCGATCGAACCACCACGCGATCGCACGAACGATTGATGCCATAGAAGAGCTATGTCTTCTAAGTGAATCACTGCATATCGCACTTTAGATTGCTCTGGAGTTTCATCAATCGCGAAGAAGTGTTCGACTCTACACAACCATCCTTCTACATTTTCACCATTGAACTTAGGGAAATCGATCTTTGTCAATCTATTGTTACTTCGGTGATTGGAGGATTCACCAACCTCTGCTCCTCTGTTGCTCGAACTGCTTTGATTATTTCCAAGTAATTGTAAATTCTTCAAGATCTCCGCCATTTGAAGTTTCACTGAATCCATATCATTGGAGTTCTTCGACGCAGCAGCTTTAATTTCCTCCAATTCGGTAAGATTTCTGCCTGTTGCTGTCTCCAATCGAAGTAAGGATGCATCATGTTCTTGAATTCTTTGTTCCAAAGTTTGATTCCTTGTTGTCGCCATTGTTATCGAGCTTATCCGAGGATCGAACAGCTCTGATACCAATATTAAGATTGATTTTGAGAAAGAGAGAACACAGGGAAGAAAGGGTTTACTCAATTCATCGATGATCTTATTCCTCACAATCGGGTGGTATATAACCACTTAACGAACATTAGTTAAGTCGTTATGACCGTTACACATTTACAATATCGACCTTACACAATAGCAAAGTTACAATTTGTCCCCTTAACTATTACATTGTAACATACGTGTAACATTGTTAAATTACTCAATTGGTTTATAATTGTTTTTTAATACACTTTTGTGTTTAGCCAAAATATGTTAAATGCATCACATTATAGAGTTAATATATATGAATAGTTTTACAACATCGTTAAGCAAATGAGTGCGGTAAAAGCAAATGAGTGTAAGTTGCTTTTTTTGACCAAGTCGGACACGACTTGATTTTAGTCAATCCATTTTGACCCAACTTGAATTGAGCCAACTCATTTTTTTGCCTTCACTCACCAAAAACACTAGATCTACCACTGTATGTTTACATCTTGTAATTAATGATAAACAAATAAAATCATCTTTGAAAACATGAAAAGCTAGCAAATTCAAAGTAGCCAAACACCTCATTTATCCACTCACATCTATCAAATAGCTATCTTCTTTGACGTCGAATTGTATAGATTGTAAATTAAGTTGTATTTTTATCTTTTCATATCAAACGATATACATATCCTAGAAATTTTACCTTTTCTCTGGAAAAAGCCCTTTCAATATGCTCACAGTAAACTAAATTTAGGGCTGACAGTTTCTAGTTAACATGACACGAAACAGCATGAAGTTAAACAAGTTTGGGTTTTAGTTAAACATGTTTCATGTATTTAAAAAAACATGTTTGAGACACTATTAATTAACGTTTAACCAGATTAAATGTCTCTTAACCTATTGATGGCACACGACTTCAATGTTTAGCAAGACCAAGTGAAAAGACTAACGCATGGAAAACAACATTAGGATGATGAATTTAATCCGTGGTTACAATAATAAACGAGCCCCGCCTTTAAATATCAATGGAGACTAAGTTATAGACTAGCATTAGTCCATAACACTAATTTAGTGATACAATCATATAAATGCTGCAAAACTTGAAATGAGACTCTCATATAGATCAGCAGAAGATATAAAGACTAGAGAGAAATGACTAGTGAGCGCTAACCATTCAAGCTCTTTTTTTCCTAACCAATGCAGGTCGTGTGCCACTTGTTTTTGACTTTCCAGAATGTGGTAAGAACCCCCGCAAGATGGCCAAAACAGCAAAACCCAAGAAGGGAGAGTACATTTTCAAAAGCTTTTCTGATGCTTTTCCAGATCCCACTAGTTCTGATAGAATTGCAACCTGGAAATCAAAAATACAAGAATATGAAATAAGGCATATCATAGAATATAAAAGAACCCACACCAAGGCCTGCATATTGTTGCCAAACTCGAGGGTGTTGTGTAACAAATCTGAAAACTTATATGGCTATCTTGTTTAATTTGTTTTCAAATTTCAAAATTAATACTACTTAGTATGATCACAGTAGGTACTATGACCATAATGATCCAAGACTTTTGAATAAAGATGTTCAGGAGGTTGGAAAAACTTGATTATGATTTATGCCATGAGTGACCAGTTTTAAGCCATTTGACCCGTTTCTATTTTAGTTATACCTCTTTATATTTAACTCTTTCACAACAAAACTAGACCAGAATCGACCCTTTTTTAACATGAATGGATTGGTATCCGCCCCATTAGCAAGACGGATGCCAACTGTATAAGAAGAAGGTTAGCTAATGACATGCCTATAAGAATGACATGGGTGGGCTTATAAATGGTTTCCATTACCTGACTGGTAGGCTTCTAATTGTGATGGCTAAAAAAATAATAGATTGAATCAGCTTATAACGAATTCAAACAATAAAAGGTACTAAATCAAATGAAGGACAAGCAACCATTGCCATTTGCATAGGATACAGTGATACACTATGCATCCTTTCGAGATCCAAGATTTTTTCACTCTCACTCTTCGAAAAGGTATGAGTATGATGAATCGGTCAAGTACTCGAGTGCCAATACGTATATAACACATGAAAAACTAGTATCCGGTGGAAAGATGTCCAAGCACACATTGGCATTGGTTTGTTTAATGAGCAAATTACAAATTTCCAAAAGGGTCCTAATGGGGACACTGCATGGGTTTTTGGGGGTGGGCCGGTTCAAACGGTCACGGTTAGGTCTTGCGGTCACATTTTGGCACCTAAACGTGACCGCATGGGCTTGCTGTCACGGTTTGGGGTGTTTGTCCCCGTGACCGCATGGTCTTGCTGTCACGGTTTGTGGTGGTAGTCCCCGTGACCTCGTGACAACAAAACGACAAAATGACAAAATGGGCTGTTAAAGTTGAAAAGCGGTCACCAAACCGTCACGTGGAGGCCAAACCGTGACCTCTAGGGTACAAGGTCTCAGTTTAAGGTACGACGTAGACGTGATTTTGACAAAAGGCCGGGATTCCCGGCACAAACCGTCACGTGGAGGCCAAACCGTGACGGTTTGTGCCCCAGAATTTCACCTTAAATACCTTTCAGCTTCGAACAATCGGCATATCCATTTCCAAACTAAAAATTCGCAATTTCATAATCCAAATTTTCAGTTTTTAATCGACCTTGGATTTTGAGCTTTCATTCATCCAACACTCGAGATTTTTCAGCCTTCGTCATTCCAAAAACGCGTTAATTCGAAAACAATGTCGGGTTCGGGAGATCATTATCAAAAGCCGAAGCTTCCAGATTTGAATGAGGTGCCACATATCGAAGATTCGAACCAGGTTAAACTAGTATATGTTTTATTATAACTTATTATTTGAAATATCTAACCATTATCTTTTTTAGGAATATTACGTATACGGGAGTCACCCTCCGTGGGGGGAGGAGGAAACCAACCCGTCGAACACATTTGCTCAAGAGGCGTACAACTCTTTATTTGGACCGACAGGTTACGGTGAAGGGTACAGATATCCCCCTTGCAATTCTTACGGGCATGCCCCGAACACGTACCGCTCGCAAACAGAGCTGGATTACGGACATCCCCCGTACCAGTCAGAACTAGAAATTACACATGTGTCGGATACTTTTAATGGGAATGACACAGATGAGAGTGACGGTTCGGTTCACCACAAAGAAAACCATGGGGACACCGCGGAGCATGATGAGGATGAGGATCGGATAAGAAAGGCTACGGTTTCTTATAAAACCAATCAAGTACGAAGAGTTTTTATTCTTTTGTTATTTTATTTTTATTTGTTTTATATATTGTTTTTTATGTCTAGCTTTATCATTTTTTCAGTATTTTGATTCTCGTGAGGACTTGGAGAAGTGGGCTAAAACGAGAGGACGCGAGCATGGGTGCGTCATTGTGGTGGGTCGGTCACGAAAAAAGGATGTGGAACTAATATGCAATCGTAGTGGTGAACCTAAATTCACTGGCACAAGTAGACGTACTGGGAGCATAAGAAATTGATCTGTTGTGTACGAGGGCCACGCGCATCTTAGGAAGATGACCGCCGAAGAAATTGATCTTGTCGAGAAATTACACAGGCAGCACATGCGACCACGACATATCCATTCAGCCGTAAGGGAGCAGTTTCCCCACAGCGTCTGTGTTGTTCAAGACATATACAATCTGACGTCAAAGTTTAGGGCTGAGGTGAGAGAAGGCATCACACCAATGCAGGAACTTGAAAACCTGCTACAATCTAAAGAGCTCGTGTATGAAACACGAACGAATGCAACTACTAAGGCCGTGGAAGATGTTTTCTTTTGTCATCCTACTTCGTATAAAATGTGGCGCGCATTCCCGCACGTGATGTTGATAGACACGACGTACAAGACCAACATGTACAACATTCCGTTTGTTCAGGTTATTGGCGTTACGTCGACGTCGAAGTCGTTTTGTATCGCGCATGTATTTATATCGAGGGAACGGCAAGACAACTTCACATGGGTACTGGAGCAGATCAGAGATATGCTCGATGGGTGTGTGGAGCCCCGCGTTATTGTCACAGACAGGGACCTGGCCCTGATGAGTGCGTGTGACACAGTGTTCCCGAGTGCTACTAAAAACCTATGCAGGTGGCACGTTCGGGAGAATATCAAAAGACGGTGGAATATCCTTTTCAAAACCGACATGTGGAAGGATTTTTCATACTGGTGGAAGACCTTGTGTTCGTCTCCCACAGAGACAATGTACGATTACAATTGCAGGAAGATGGAAGAAAAGTTAAATGAAGATGGTAAAAGTGGTAAGAATTTCAAATTTATTTTACTCTAACAATTTATTTGTTCATTTTCTAAAATTTGTTATTTTCTTTCAGAGGTATGGGAATATATTTGGAATAATTGGTTGGTGCCGTACAAAGAGAAAATTGTTACTTGTTGGATGTACGACCGCCTTAACTTTGGTGAATTTACAACTAATCGGGTTGAGGGCCAACATGCCAACTTCAAGAGTTACCTCACAGGGACCAACAATACGTTGCACACACTTGTCGGATATGTTTGTGACCTCGTGCGCGGCCAGGAGATTGAAATTTGTAAAACATTCAGGTGTCCCGTGTGAAAATTAGAAAAGACCATCGCCTGACATTGTTTTCAAGATTACATTATAAAGTATCAACTTTTTGCCTTAGCCTCCTTGAATCAGAGTTGACGAAAATGGAAATGATTCAGGAGTCTGGGGGTTCATGTGGACACCAGTTGTTCACGTCCATGGGCTTGCCATGTGCTTGTCGTTTGGAGATACACGTCCGAGAAAGTTATATTTTTCTTAATACATTTTTTTACTGTTGTCACACAATTGCATATTTTTCACTAATAATTTAACCTTTAAATCCAGTCACAAGTATTCCACTCGATGCGGTAGATCCACACTGGAGGAAGCTTGATTTCGAGCCAGCGTACGTGGCGCCGCCTGAACCCGACTACGATGTGAAATTTGATGACTTGAAACAAAAGGTTATGTCGTCTCTCAATCCTCAAGTAAAGAAAAAATTGTTTAACAAAGTATTTGACTCTTTGTTTAAGAGTAAGTCAAAACTTAAAGAACCTGAGGTGCGTCATGACCGACGTGGTCGTCCAAATATTAAGAGCAACAAAGAAGAGCGGACTCCAATACATCACAGTATGAGGCTGCTAGACACAGCTCCTATACTTCCTCGCAACAAACTATGCCTGACCCGGCGAGGCATAGCTCATATACCCCTCAGTTTAAAATGCCCAATGACCGTTCTAATAAGGCAAAGGCTGCTTCAAATGTACCGATTACGGGAGCTGCCCTAGGGTTTCCTTTAATATTGAAACCAAAGGACGTGATAAAAGTTATGAAGTTTAAGGATCAGTTGCCCCAATGGATTCACCGGTACGTTTCGACTATAAAAGATGTGCGGCCTGATGGTAACTGTGGTTTTCGGGCGATCGCGGTGGCTTTAGGGAGAAAGCAAAATGAATGGGAATGGGTTAGGCGTCAAATGTTGTCGGAGATGGACAGAAACATGAGGTATTGGCGGAGCAATTTGAACCGTGAGATGCCTGGCTATTATGATTCTGTTCGTAATAGCTTAAATTGGTTTGGCACGACTAAACCCGCACCCGATACCCATTGGCTAACTTTTCCGGCCCATGGACTCGTAATTGCGGAAACATTCAACTGTATTGTGCAGCTTATTTCTTAATTTGGCAGCCAGACATGGTTCCCGCTGAGAACAGCCCCAGAGCCATTATTCACCTATCCAGTTGTCGCACTTGCTTATATTAACGGAGCTCACTTTATTTGCATACAATTGGAAGGGGATTACCCGACGCCCAGTGTGAGCTATCATTGGCCGAGATATGCATATCAAGAAGCACTAGAATGGCAAAATATGTATGAGGATCGTTTAAATAATTACGTTAGAATAATGGATCGTCATAGAGGCACCAATGTCTCCTGTAAGATATCATTACCCGATACTTCATCATATTAATGAAGATCCCTTTATTTGATGATGATGATGATGATGATGATGATGATGATAATAATAATAGTAATAAAAATAATAATAGTAAAATTAATAATATAGTAGTAGTAATAATAATAATAATAATAATAATAATAAAAATAAAAATAATAATTAATAATAATAATAGTAATAATAATAATAATAATAATAACAATAATAAATAATAATAATAATAGTAATAATAATAATAATAATAATAATAATAATATATAATATAATAATAATATTAATAATAATAATAGTAATAACAAAAAAAAACAATAAATAAGGCAAAAGGTCACGGTTTGGGCAAACCGTGACCTTTTGGGTTATTGCTCATCAGTAGTTGATTAAACAGCTGAAGGATTGCTTATCTGTAGTTTTGTAAACAAAGTGTCACGGTTGGACCAATACGTGACAGTTAGGGTTTCTCAACCGTCACGGTTAGGGCTAACCGTGACCTTTTGGGGTATTGCTCATCAGTAGTTAATTAAACAGCTGAAGGATTGCTCATCAGTAGTTTTGGTAAACAAAGTGTCACGGTTTGACCGATACGTGACAGTTAGGGTTTCTCAACCTTCACGGTTAGGGCTAACCGTGACCGCTTGCCGGGCGCATGTCCACTGTTCGGGCGCATGGTTCGCTATTTTTTATAAAAAATATTTACTCAGAAAAAATTTTAAAAAATCAAGCAAAAGGTCACGGTTAGGGCAAACCGTGACCTTTTGCCTAATTTTTTAAAATTTTCAAAATAAAAAATTTTATAAAAAGCACCTCACTAAACCGGTGGTAGTGGGTTTCGAGCCCACACCACTCCCCTATTGCCCTACCGTCTTAATCCTCGCATTGGCAGCCCACTTTGGGTGGGAAGTACATCATTTGGATGTTAAATCGGCATTCCTTCATGGAGAATTAAAGGAGGAGGTGTATGTAACCCAACCGGAAGGATTTGTGAAGAAAGGAAAAGAAAACCAAGTCTACAAACTAAGAAAGGCACTCTATGGTTTGAGACAAGCTCCTCGAGCATGGAACACACGCTTAGATAACACCTTAAAGCTGTTAGGTTTCATAAGGTGTAAACATGAGCAGGCGGTGTACAAAAGGGTGACAAACAAACAACTGTTAATTGTGGGAGTGTACGTAGACGACATGATTGTCACCGGGGGGAGACAATCAGATATAGCAAGTTTCAAGAAGGAAATGGAAGGCCGTTTTGAAATGAGTGATCTAGGATTACTCCGGTATTACCTTGGCATCGAGGTAAGCCAAGGAAGTCGTGGCATATCTATAAAACAAGCTGGGTACGCTCGCAAACTGTTGAAATTAGCAGGACTTGCAGACTGCAATGCAACAAAGTTTCCTATGGAGCCTGGTTTGAAGCTGTCTAAGAAGGATGTTGGAGCTGAAGTTGATGCAACCGAGTATAGGAAATTGGTGGGAAGTCTTCGGTACTTAACTCACACCAGACCAGATTTGAGCTACTCAGTTGGGTTCGTAAGTCGTTTCATGCAATCGCCACAACAAGCACATATGCAAGCTGTTAAACATATTCTGCGATATGTTAAGGGGTCAGCTGAACTTGGGATACACTATCCTAAGAATGGAGGCAAGGAAATCCATGGTTTTAGTGACAGCAGTCACATGACTGATCTAGATGATGGTAAGAGCACAACAGGTCTTGTTTTCTTTTTCAATAATGCACCAGTAGCATGGAACTCTCAGAAACAGAACACTGTGGCTCTATCCTCGTGTGAAGCTGAGTTTATGGCAGCCACTAGCGCAGCTTGCCAAGCACTTTGGTTGAGGGGTTTACTTGCTGAGATAACAGGCTGGAAGGAAGAAATGGTTATTATAAAAGTTGATAACCAATCAGCCATAGCACTTATGAAGAATCCGGTATTTCACGGAAGAAGCAAGCACATTAACACTCGCTACCATTTCATACGAGAGTGCATTGAGAAAGAAGAGATAAAGGTTGAACACATTAGTGGAAAGCTGCAGAAGGCAGACATTCTAACAAAAGCCTTGCCAAGACAACAATTTGCTGAGATGAAAGAGCTGCTGAGAATGAAGACTATCCAAGATTAAAGGGGAGATTGTTAGTTAATCTTGAATAAATTATGGGTCAATAAAGAATGATTCTAGGGGAGTAATCCTAGGAACAAAATCAGCACAGGGTCTGTTATTATTTAGTCATTATGGCTGAATATCCTGTGCCTTATTTTTGGTTTATTTCCTTTTTTATCTACCTACCTTACTAGTATAAAAGGAGCTGTCTGGCAGCTTTGTAATCAATCAATTTACTACTGTTTTTCTTTCTTTCAAGCAATAAGAATCAAGCCGATTGTTTGTTCTTTTCTTGTTCTTGATTTGTGGTTTCGATCCAATTGTCTTTCAAATTCTTAGCTTCTTCAAATATCTAACGAAATAATACAGATCATAAGAACAATAGTTATATTATATATTCACGAAAAGAACAATGTTTTCCTTTAACCGACGTATGAAACTTCCAAGCTGCTTCAGATGTTGTAAAGTTCACAAACGCATATCCGGCATTCAAACCATGCCTGTACGTATATATCAACGTCAAAACTTAGCTTACAGTGAGTACGTTAATAAAACTCCGATCGAACGATGTTTCCCGCCTTTTCATTCTCAAGTTTACAGTGATAAAATTACGGAAATAAAAATAAATGTTTAATGCTTAAGGAAGATACACGAAATCAAACTCCGATCGAACGGTGTTTCCCGCCTTTTCATTCTCAAGTTTACAGTGATAAAATTACGGAAATAAAAATAAATGTTTAAAGCTTAAGGAAGATACACGAAATCAAACTCCGATCGAACGATGTTTCCCGCCTTTTCATTCTCAAGTTTACAGTGATAAAATTACGGAAATAAAAATAAATGTTTAATGCTTAAGGAAGATACACGAAATCAAACTCCGATAGAACGGTGTTTCCCGCCTTTTCATTCTCAAGTTTACAGTGATAAAATTACGGAAATAAAAATAAATGTTTAATGCTTAAGGAAGATACACAAAATCAAACTCCGATCGAACGGTGTTTCCCGCCTTTTCATTCTCAAGTTTACAGTGATAAAATTACGGAAATAAAAATAAATGTTTAATGCTTAAGGAAGATACACGAAATCAAACTCCGATCGAACGGTGTTTCCCGCCTTTTCATTCTCAAGTTTACAGTGACAAAATTACGGAAATAAAAATAAATGTTTAATGCTTAAGCACGAAATCAAACTTCGATCGAACGGTGTTTCCCGCCTTTTCATTCTCAAGTTTACAGTGATAAAATTACGGAAATAAAAATAAATGTTTAATGCTTAAGGAAGATACACGAAATAAAAATAAATGTTTAATGCTTAAAAGAATAAAAAAATAAAAGCAATATGTCACGGTTTGCCCAAACCGTGACATATAGCCCCCCTGCGCACAATCAATACCCCATAATTACATACCCAATCATTGAGTACGGATCCCCAGATTTAACTGTCACGGTTAGGGTAAACCGTGACAGCTAGATCTCACACCTGACCTAGCGGTCACGGGGAGACCTAACCGTGACCGCTTGGGTCGGTTTTCTCCGGGAAAAGCACGGTGCTTCTAAAATTCCCGTTCCAAAAACTTAATCCACAATTTCAGATCATAAACACTGTGATCAGGTATTCAGATCACACTTATAAACTTCATCATCACAAATCATACCCTCAAGATAACAGACTACTATCACTGCCCAATCTAAGAAGCTTAAAATCAGCATGTAAAAGAACACAAATTCATACTAAACAACACCAGATCCAACTGAAAAATTCATACTTTCTAACAAATCAAAGTGGGAGAACCAAGATCAAAAGGGAAGATAAGAATACCATAGCAGTCAAAGTGGTGACACCATACAACAAACAGGTGGTATTCAGCCATGATTTCCGAGCAACAATCCCATAAATAGAAGCGATGGAAAGGGGCCAGGCGAAGAGAAGCTCGAACCAAATAAGACCCACGAAGAAATGGGGTTTTTGAGAGACCAAATAATCTCCGTATTCATGGGTGTACCACTTCTTGAGGCTCACGAGGACCTCAGGGAAGATATCGGAAGGAAGACATGTTTGAGCATCGAGAAGCGGGGCAGCAATTGCGATTACGAGGAAGAAGATGAAGAGGATTGCGTCGATTAGCTTCATCGTTGCCCCCATCCTCACTTCTGTGAATTTGAGCTTCTTCTCAAGTTTAGATTATGTGTAACATGAGTACAGTTTTTCTACTCAAGAACCCACGAGCAATGATTTCGTACCCGTGGTCCGGTCCGACCGGTTCGACCGGGAACCGGGAACATTGCCGGTTCGGTTCAGTAGATTTGGACCGTTTTCGGTTGAACAGGCCGGTTCGTGCGGTCGACCGGCCCGACCGGAACCGGCGAACTGAGTTGAACCGGTTTTTTGAATTTTTTTTAATTTTAATAGAAAAATATTATTGAATATGGATTAAGGAACACCAGTTCGTTAATTTGGACTATATTTAATTGAATGATATGTATTTTGGATGTTGTTTTGGATTAAGGAACACGGTTCGTTAATATTATACATTATACATACACACTAAATATTTGGATTTTTTCTTATATTTTTTTAAATATTTATGACGTCATGCGGTTCGTAATCCGGTCCGACCAGTGAACCTCTAGGCCGTCCGGTTCGCTTTTCGGTCCGGTTTTAAAAACATTGCCCATGAGGGTTAGATGTTAGATCTGTTTGTTATCTCTCATCTCTCATGCTATATTAAAATAAAATCATGGTTATATTCGTAATTTTTTATTTTTGTAACACAAATAAAATAATTATGATATAATTGTTTTATTTAAGTTTTTTTAAATTGTTCTCATTTAATAAATTTATTCTAATTAATACATGAGTTAATATATGATTAAATTTACTATATTAAGTATTACTTTAATTTATAATAGAGTAAATTACACGGATAGTCCCTGTGATTTGCACGTATTGCAAGTTTAGTTCCTACTTTTTAAAAATTAAAGATGCGGACCTGAACTGTGCATGATATGCACACGGCCAGTCCCCAATGCTAACTAAATTTAAGTTTCTCTGTTAGTTTTTTAAAAAAGACCAAAATACCCCTCTTTTGAATCTTCTTCTCCACATTGTGGTTCTCTACATTCAACACCCACCGCTACACTTAAACCACCATCACGATTGCCACCTACACCCTCAACCCACCACCACCATCGTCGTTTGCTCCCTCAGCCCACCACCACAGTCGCCCCTAACCTCAACCCATCACCACAGTCGCCCTTGACCGCAACCCATCACCATAGTCGCCCTTGACCGCAACCCATCACCATAGTCGCCCCTAACCTCAACCAGGGGCGGACCTAGAGAGGGCAAAAGGGGGTCAGCCGACACCGATGAACTTTTTCTTGTATATATTGTATGTATGATCAAAACTCAAGCGACCTCTAAGATTTTTAGATGCCGACTCCCATAAGGATATTATATCATTAAAAGGAAGCAAAAAGATGCCCAAAATGTATAGAAGAGGATGAATTTAGTATGTTACAAGTCAAATGAGAGATCCAAGATTTAGAAAAGAGACTTCTGCGTATTGTATATGAAAATAGAAGAAATGTCAAGATGGGATGTGAAGTGAATATTAAAAAGCATATAGTCAAGTTAATAGTTGAAGTCTTTATGTGGTGTGCATTGGAAGTTATAACGTACTAGTGTATAGGAAATTATGAAAATTAATTCATATTTATTGCAGGTTTGCACCAACGGCTTTAGTTATGTTTAATTTGTTTTTAAAATTTTTATTTATCATATATTACCTTAGTGATAAGATTGATATTTTGTTATACATTTGAATTTTTCTGTTATTCTTTATTTCTAATAATTCAAAATTGTAACTGTGACATCCGGTAATTTTCCGTTACCAAACTCCGTTAGTTCCGTTAAGTTTTGCATACACGTGTCGTAAGCACACACTAGTTGTCGTTTGACGTTGGTGACCTAATAATAATTAAAAATGTTAAATTAATAATAATCTAGTGGATTAGATGATTATTGTATTATGCTTATGTGTTTACGCGATTTAAAGATTATTTGAGAATTTTATCGCGTAACGTGGAAACGCGTGTGTTAATTCATATGTCTTGTGTTTTTATAAAATAAAATATATAAGTGTTACCATTAGTTTAGATGTTCATATTATTAAGTTAAAAACACTTCACAAGGAAATTTTATAAAAATACAAAACACAAGGGTTAAAGGGTAGATCTTGTAAATTGAACTAAACAAAACAAACCCTAGCCCCCACACACACCCCCACGGTCACGACTTCATCCCCTCTCCCTCTCCCTGCGAATTTCAGCCAAGAACAATCAATTAGTTAAGGTTTTGATCGATTACAAGCACTAGAACGCGATTTGGATCTCCATTAACATATATACACGTGAATTGAAGGTTAGTTTTGATGTTTTGTGGGTTTTCTCATTAGGTCCGAACCCTAATTCGTGAATGGAGTCAAAATTATCGATTATTGTTGTTGTTTGATGATGGTAACGTGTTAGTTTGGTTGTATGTATGTTGTTTAACGTTGATTATGCATGAATGATACGTTTATAATGAATGGATCATGAACTTTGAGTCTAGATGAGCCCTAATTCGAAATTTGTGATGATCATGAGAAGTTAATGATTGTTTGATGACTCCATGATGTTAATTAGATAGTATGAATGCTACAAAACATGAATCTTGCAAGAAATTGATGAATTGAGAGTTTTGTTCATAGGTTACTAATAGTAGTAACTTTATTTTACATGTAATGTTGGATTGTTAATGTATTGATGTTATGGATGTGTTCATGATGTTGATTAGGTGCTAGATTGTTGATATGAATGCTAGAAAACTTAGAATGAATGTTGTTCATATCTTGCCAAAAGTAGAAACTTTTTAGATATGAATGGATGAATTATGCTAGTTTGATGTTGTTGATCATGTTTAGGTGTTGTTATGAACTTGAAATAGTATATTATTGATGAATTTTATATACATTGGGTGTTTAGTAGATTTTGGGATATACTTTCCCAAAAGGGAAACTTTATTTTGGATGAACATTGGATATTAGGAATTGGACATGTTCATGACATTAGGATCATGCTAGAATGATTGTTGTGGACGCCTAACGTGATAGAACCTGTTCATTAGGTTGCATGGAATGTCTATTTGGTTATGTGTGATTTATGCACTTTGATGATCATGTATGGTATTGAATGTTAATTAGTAACCAGGACATCATGTTTGGGACTGGAAATTGATCATATTGATGTATGTGTATGTAATGGACACGTTGAATGTGTTGCAGTTAGTATGGATGATTAATTGGTAAATTATTTGTTTTGACCCGTATATGCTAATTTATGGTTATAGGTCATATAAGTAGGTTATGCTTGATTTGACCTTTATATGATGCACTAGTTGAGTTATGGATACACTGAGCATG
This sequence comes from Flaveria linearis, assembly GCA_024085815.1. Taxonomy (NCBI): domain Eukaryota; kingdom Viridiplantae; phylum Streptophyta; class Magnoliopsida; order Asterales; family Asteraceae; genus Flaveria; species Flaveria linearis. The sequence goes on along the minus strand of CM044008.1, from coordinate 46,819,946 downwards.
CTAGATATTAAGGAATTCCCTAACTTGTATGATATTTACATAGTATGATGATCTAAGCAATACATTGGGAATGTAGCATCATATGTGATTCATTGGAGTGTTAACCATGTATGATATATGATCAGGTTTGTTTAAATGGTTTACAACATATAATGTCACTAACGGGTCAAACAGGTCAACTGCGTCAAACGGGTCAACTGGGTCAAACATGTCTATTCTTCTAAAACCTTGAGTCTTTGGTTGTAGTGCACTTAGGGTTTCACATATTCTCTGTTTACACATACTCATGTACTTACATGATCTAGGTAACCTCTGAGGGTTGACTGTCCACTTGTTCTTTCAAGTAAACTCTAAGTACTCAATACGTGTATCAGGTGAGTTCATGCCCCATTGTTTACTTAATCTCTTTTGGGGGAGATAGCATACTGGTAACACTACAAATGCTTTATGTATTTAAGTTGTGTATGATATTAATATAGTGCTGTTTACCATGATAAAGTCCCACACTTTCGAATTGTTAATATTGAATAGCGGGGAAACTTGGGTAGTACTACTGGGTCTGACGAGCCCCACCTGTGTGACGCAAGGTCAACCGGGTGCAATTTGTCCTATGAACATTTGTCACGACCTGGTAAGTCGTGACAGGAGGCAAACATATCACAGTCAGCTTCAATTGCAAAATCACTATGTATTAATATCTATTGTTAATAGACTAGCTATCTATTACAGTACACATGCTTATATATCACAACTGTTAAACTGTTATGTTTAAACGCAAACTCTTGAACTCACCAACCATTGTGTTGACTTTTTAGTATGCTATTCTCAGGTCAATAATCCAGTTTGCCGGTAGGAGCACAGCACGAGTCAGCATGCATTCTAAGGATTTAAATTACAAACACAATTACTCGTCTTTTAGTTATGGTTTTCAAATATTTGGTTGGCGCATGTTTTGCCATGTTATACATTTACATACTTTGGGTTTGTCTTGTTTACAAAACGCTTCCGCATGATTTTTAAAGTTTGAACTGTGGTTTGTTTTATTTTAAACGTGGCATATAGAGTCGTTCTGAGTAACTATTGATTGTGATCCTGGTTTGTTCACACGCCTCGCGGTAAAACTCCGCACGTGGATTTTGAGAGTGTGACAGATTGGTATCAGAGCCATTGGTTATAGAGAACTAGGTTGCATACACACTAGACTATAACCGCACACAGTTAGTTAGTTACTTGTTCATGATTTCTCTACTGTATACTCATTGGCATACACATCACATACTCTGCAGCATGGCATCATCATCACGGGTTTTAGGAAAAAGACGTGCTCGTTCTGGATCCCCTCCACCTGTACCTCACCGAGTGTATGACTGGCCGCGACATCCTTACCCCGTGGTGAGATAGGATGGGATCAGCCGTTTGTGCCACCTGAACGCGACCCTCCACGAGATTGGAGTTATTACCCGACTTGTATAGATCGCATGATTTATAGAGAGCGTGTTCCGAAGCCGGCCACTGCTGGGCCTAGGACTAGGTCAGCAACTACCACTGCGAGACCCACCCTCCCATCTCTTGATGTACCCCTTGAGCAAGCCGTGGCGGCATTGACCGCGACACTTGAGACTGAGCGTCGACAAGTTGGAGTGCTCACTGACGAGAACTCCACACATAAAAATGATATACGCCGACTATGGCTAAAGATGGCTATAATTGAGGAGCGGTTGTCGATGTCCATCCTAGGAAATTTCAAAATGGCTGGTACAGTGATGGATCTTACTGAGCGTATGGGCGAACAGGGTCTCCACAATGTGGGCGTCGAGAGCAGACTAACCGGATTAGAAGCACAGCTCGGAGCACTACAAATCAAGGATAACCCTACACCTGTCGAAGACTCCGATGAAGACCCTGAGGAAGAACCAGAAGAATCTCCGGACGGTGGAAACAGTGATGGATCAGCCTTGTTCGATTGATTCTCTTTATTCTAATAACTTTGACTGCATAGCGTTTATTTTGAAACCTATGTGGGAAGGGTTGTTTCCCCACCCGAACGATAAACTCAAATTTGACATTGATAAATATTTTGTGACTCATTTGCAATTTATTTACCTTTGGTTATTATTTTGTTATAAATGTTGTGGTGGTGATGAATTCATTGTTTCTTATCATTTACTATACTTCAATGAGATAAATATGTTTGATGTTACTCATTTTTGTATTTGTAAATGTAAAGTAAATAATGGACGCCCGAGGACGTGGACGTGGTCGAGGACGCGGGCGCGGACGTGGACGTGGCGCCGGTGATCAAGGTGTGACATCCATCACCGAAGGTCCGTCATTTAATGTGTTCGATTAACATTTGTTATCAGTCATTCCTCATTTTGATAAACCATCTACGTGGATACCATATTTGCTTTGCTTAGTTATCCCTATATGCGTGCTATCGTTGCTTGACTTGTCGTTATCTTAAGACGTTTTTCTAAGATTTGCCCCGTTAACACTAAACGCGCCATTTTTATATAAAACCTATTGTCATGTATAAGAACCATTTTTTTAATTATAAATATCATTAACAACATTTTATCATCAATAAAACAAGACAAATTAATAACATTTTCAACCGAAATAAAATTTGGGAACCCGGGGGCAAAGTACGGGGACTAAACTTGACATTTGTGAAACTAGGCTGGGTATAAATACCCATTTCCCAGCCATTCTTCCCATCATCTTCATCTTCATCGCTTCTTCTTCATCTTCTTCACTCTCTCTCGAACTAGCATCGAAATCGGGTCCGTTTGTCGCGTTTTCACCGTCAAATCTTGAGTGTCATCGTGTATACTCGTTTCTAGCAGGTAGATAACCTCGCTTACCTCGTTTTTAGCTCGATTTAGCTGCTGCGTTTTTTAGGGTTTCGGGTGCTCGGGTTCATCCGAGCACATGAGGTCGTGTGGGCTTGTGTGTTGTGTTCCAGAGTGTGATTCACGTCTAGACATGTTAGGATATGACTTCTGGAAGTTTTGGTGGTGTAAAACTCGTGTTTGGGCAGCTGAAGGCCGCCCTGCACCTTCCTGCAGTCGCGACCTGCTGCACAGGGCGACTGGGCCTTCCGACCGACTGAGCCGTGCGACTGGGGTGAGTCGTGCGACTGGGTAGGGCGTATGAGTGTGTCACGCGACTGAGCCGTGCGATTGGGCAAATCGTGCGACTAAGTCAGGCGTATGGGTGTGTGCGATTGAATGTGTGTGCGAATGAATCTATGCGAGTGACTGTGCGTGCGATTGAGTCAATGCGGATGAAATGGAGTGCGATTGTGTGTGAGTCGTACGACTGAAAGGCCAATCGCACGAATGAATGTTCAATCGCACGAATGAAGCTGATTCGTGCGAATGAAGGTTCAATCGTGCGTATAGAGGTTGGGTCGTATGACTGAGTCTTGCATGGTACGACTGAGTGCTTAGTCGCACGAATGAAGGTTCAATCGTACGAAAGTAGCTAATTCGTACGACTGAAAGTCCACTCGTGCGAATGGAGTGTCAGTCGTGCGTCCAGTCCTATTGTATGACTAATGATGTGTGTGTGCGTATGGATCCCCTCTTCGGAGATCTCACGACGATAATGTAATATTAATAAAGTGTCATAGCTTGACCACAAAGATTAAAGTCAACGCTATCAACAGGCACATACTATTTAAAATGAACCTAGTCTAATATGTGTATGTCTGCTTGCGTGTGTACTACCCACGACCGAACCGAAACTACCGAGCCTATTGATATCATCTTATGCTTTATGATCATTATTAATGCTTGTCAGTAACTGTCAATAGGTGTTTGACGGTTCATAGCATCTAACACTTGGGATACTTCATCGTTGTGCTTACCATCTATTCAGTGAGTTTCGTGGCCCCTTTTTACTCTTATAAAACCTTTTCAAATATTTTAACTTGGGGGAAAAGAATGCTCACCCACTTAACTTGATTTCTGGCACCTTCCCTAGTGGAAGTTGGATACTACTTCTATGAGTATCTTAACTTGTTTATCTTGTGATTGCTGCTATGTGAACTTGAACTATGTGCTAGGTTACCCCTATGTATGACTTAGTGGTATCACCCTACTATGCACTACTACTTGATGTTATGTGTTGATTGATGTTACCTGTGGATGCCATTGACCTTGGATGCTCTCGGCTGTGTGGCTCTTCTGTGTGGTTCTTCTAAGCCGATCATCCACTACAACCATTAATCCCGGTAATTGGGACCTAAGGATTGGTTTGGTTGTAACCTAAACGTATGCGCTGTGTGGATCTTGCTACGTCATATTAAATTTATTATGCTGTGGAAAACATTTTCATATAACCATTAATCCCGGTAATGGGACCTAAGGACTGGTTTGGTTATAAACTATACGTACGCGCTGTGTGGATCTTGCTACGTCTTAATAAACTATTTAAACTTTGGGAATGTTTCCTTTCAGCCATCAATTCCCATCCGGAACCGATGTTTAGGTTTGGCTGTAGCTATTTAAAACTGGTAAACCGCCTATACATAAGTGTAGTCGCGGTAACGCTTATTGAACTTATTGTTCTCATCATTGATATCTTTTATTACTTAAAACCTGCGAAGCTCACCAACAATTATGTTGACCGTTTTGAGCATTTCTTTTCAGGTGATCAGGGTAATTGAAGATCTAGGAGTGCTGCCTTTTAGAGGAGACCCTAGGATACATTTTGTAATTATTACCCTTGTAAAGCTTGAACATGATCTTTTGTATACTTGTTCCCGAGTTGTGGGAACATTACATTACAAGTTATTATCAATGTTTATGTGATCTTCTTATGTCTATGCTTATGACTATGCTGTCGTGAACATTGATTATACACGACACAAGTCTCCATTTGTGTTCGGGTGTCGTCATGACACGCTTGTCATCTTATTTTTATTGCTACTCTATCATATACCATGTGTTATGACGATCCCGTCTAGCTCACATTCCCCGTGTTTCCGCTATTAGCGGGGGTGTGACAGACTGGTATCAGAGCCATTGGTTATAGAGAATTAGGCAATTACACTTGACCTAGACTATAACCTAGGAACCTTCATGTAGATTTGCATGCTTAAGCTTGTGTGCATTTATATATCTCGTGTATGTGTTCCTCTTTACATGTTCGATTATCTTACTGTCATGTGACCTTCACCTTGTGTTTGAGCCCTTGTCCTCGTCCCTCATGAGGTGCTTTCTATTAGATCTTCCGTTCCCTCTGTGCGCCAAGTTATCATAGCCAAATTCGAGTATTGAGACCCGAAGAGATCTTCACAGATCATACATCGCGCTTGACCTCATATACTGAGAGACCGACCCGAGGAGGCCATGTCTGAGTCCTTCCAAGGACGCGAGATAGACAACCTCCGCTAGACTATACGTGATTACATGTTTGGCTCTCAGTTGACTTGATGGATTATTATGGATATGATGTGAAGGAAGGTCGGATGTCATGTGTTGGACCAAAAGAACCAATGAGCCAAGATCAGGAAAACCTCTAAGTCCCACATGCCACTGCTACAACTGCTGAAGACTCCCATCAGTTACAATGTTCTCTTGCTTGAATGTCAGACTCGAGAACATCTGAAGACTCTCATCAGCTATTGTGTTCTCTTGCTTGAATGTCAAACTCGAGAGCATCTTAGCTCCAGCCTTCTGCTGTTATGACAAGTCTGAAGAACAAAGTATGAAGATCAAAGAACTGAAGAATATCAGCTAAAGACTCCAAAGTACTGAAGACCAAGTACTGAAGTCTGAAGTACTGATCTTACAAGTACTGAAGACTTCAAGTACTGAAGACAAGTACTGAAGAATCAAAAGTTGAAGAACTAAAGAACTGAAGACCTTCTACTGAAGCACAAAGTCTGAAGACAAAGACTGAAGACAACAACTGATGATATCTACTGAAGTCATCAGTTGTTATATCATCTGAAGCCAAGTCTGAAGACCAAGTACTGAAGACTCAGAGTTTGTCACAACAACTGAAGAAGTCTTCTTCAGTTGTTGTGGTGGTTTTTCCTTTTCAGTAGTTTATTTACTTTCAGTAGTTGTACAACAACTGAAGAGCATGTTCTTCAGTTGTTATAGTATCAGTAGTTATAAACGACTGAAGAGTTTGTTCTTCAGTCGTTGTAGGATTTCAGTAGTTTACTTTTGTCAGCACTTAGGAACTTTTGTAAGAAGATGTCAGTTGTTGACATCTTCAGTAGTTTTATGTTTTGACAGCTGTAATTTGAATATTCAGTGATGTCAGAAAAGGACATCACCACCATGCTCTTGCCGCCTATATAAGGATGGCAAGCATACAGTTTTAATTGCCGAAACGTGCGACCAATAGAACATTTATTGCTTCGCAGAACTCTTCTCTCTCTATGTTTATGCTTTAATTGCAATATCTTTTATGTTCTTGCTTTAATTGCTAATTAATGTGCTAAATCCGCTGCAAACATAATCTAATTGATCAACACGAGAGGCTGAGATCCTGTCAAATGGTATCAGAGCCGTTGATCTTAAATCAGTGGAAGGAGATGCAGAGCATTTTAAATCAGTGGCCGAAGTAGATGAAAAGAAACATGTAGAAGTAGTTGCAGAAACCTCCATGGCTTCTAAAATGGAGGCTAACCCTGCTGAAGAAAATGTTGAAAATGTGCAGAAGGCTCCAAGTCCCATTGTGCAGACTGGGATCATTGGAGAATCCCCATTAATCTCATTAGAAACTGAACCTGCTCCCTCTAAAATGATTGAAGAAATCTCCCAGGAAAAACTTGTACATGAGAAGGAAGAAGCTAATGATCTTATAACAGAAGATGTTAATGATACTAAGAACACATCATCAGAGCTTGCCATTACCCAGGGAGAAACAACAATTGACATAGCAACGTTGGAAGCTAGTACTAGTGTGTCAGATGATGTTGGGAAGATTGTATTTGGAGCTGAATTTAATGCAGAATCGCTGGCCACAGATGTCAAACCGTATGAGAAGGTTGAGGATACCACCCATCCTCATGGAGAAAGTGGACATGATAAACAAGTGGGTAACAATAATGCATCTAGTGGCACTACGGAGAAGGGGGGAAAAGAAGATGATGGTGGTACGATGATGGATAATGATGACACATCCCCTGTAAAGACGGAAGATATTGGGCAAGACGTTGCAGGTAGAATTTGCATGGTAGTGACCAAAGAGGAGCAATTAACTGAAGAAGCTCCTGTTGCACAGGAGGAAATGGAGGACGCCTCTATAACCATTGATAGTGTTATGCTGGTGGTGACCGAAGCCAAACCTTCTGACGAGAGCGATAAAGCTGTGCAGGATGATAGAGAGAAACTAGAAATTGATGCAGAAAATGGTAACGAGTCAGAAGCAGCCATGCCAGTGGAAACTGATTGTGCGAACCTGAGAGAACAAAATGTTGAGGGCGGGCAGGGTGAAAAGCCGTTGACCTTACAAAATCGCCATTATGGCCCAAATTTCACCAAGCCGTTGATCTTATGCATGACTCACCATACAAAACGGCTTTTCTATTGAACCCCACTCTATACACCGACTCCTTGACGGAGTTTTGGACAAATGTGACCGTCCAAACCGGAGAGCAGAATGCCGAGGTCTCCCTCCGGTCCTCCGTCAATGGAAAACCCGTGGTTATCACTCCAGCCACCATACGACAAACCCTAGAGCTGGAGGATGCCACTCACCCAACTTCCTACCCCAAAGGTACCCTTGATCTCTCCTTCACATCTCATGACTATCAGGGTAACCTCTCCGCCTCCACCTTGTTGAAGAAACATTTCCCTGACCCTCAACGATTGATCTTCCACATGGTGAATGTCTGTCTGGCTCCCAAGACCTCTTCGTGGGACCAGATGTCCACAAGGTGGCAGCAGGTATTGTATTCTATCCTTGAGAAACAAACTTTAAATTTTACTGATCTTTTATTTTTGGAACTCAAGGACATGGCCACAAAACCTTTTTCTAACCGTTGGAACTTGTATCCACGGTTCATAATGGCCATGATCGAATACCAGCTTCAGGCTGAGGGACTAGTTGGCACTGGGGTCCCTGCCATGGCTGTTCAAGCTGAGGTATACTCCAGGCACAACACTGACCCCACACTCAAACAGGCTGGCCGGCTGCGAAAACCCACGCAGCTGGAACCCACAGCCTCCACCTCCAAATCCACAGTCCCCACCAAGCCAAAAGCCAAAAAGAAGCCCAAAAAGGCTACTCAGGGAGATGAGTCCCTGAGGATGCCCCTGCCACACAAAGGCAGGATGTGCCTGCTGGTTCGATTCTCCCAGCAGGTACCACAACTCCACCCACCACAACCGCACAGGCTTCCTCTCAACAGGAGCCTGATGCAACCAATTTTGGGGCAACCACATTACTGGGGTCTTCCTCACTTGAGGAGGCTGCCATTGAAGAGCACAGTCCTCCCCATGTGCATACTGCTTCTAGCCCACATACAGAGGAGACCGCCCCACTAAGACCAACATTGGTTATAGCCAAAGTGCTGACTGATCTGAGCACTCCACCCTCTCCCGAGAAACCTATTACCACTGGGGAGACTACAACCGAAGAGGGGGTGGGCACAAGTGCTGATCGGAGCCCACAGCACAGAGAATCAGTTCAATCTCCCAGTGTGGCTAGGGAGATAGAACAATCTGGTGAGGCTGCCATTCCCCTGCATCAACATCTGAGCAGGGTGAAGCTGGTAACATCACTAAGACCTCACCAGAGGCAATGGCCGATGATGGATCCAATCCTGAGGCCAGAAGTCCCCAGTACCATGAACAAGGGGCACATGTCATTACTGAGCCACACTCAGGACATGTTCATCCTGACAATGTCAGGAGGTCAGGTGATTCAGCTCATGCTGATGATGACCTGAGCTTCTTCTACGATGTAGTAGCTCAAAACACTATCCTTGAGGATGAGATAAGCAGACTCAAAGAGCTGCTTGCTCAAATGACTCAGGATAGAAGTCCATCTGCCACCACTACCCCACAGATGGCACCTTCACCTGAAGGTCTCACAGACACTGAGCCACTCCCACAAACTCAGCCACCAGCCCCTGCTTCTGGCACTAGCTCTCAGGGACAGAACCCCCCTGAGCAGCTGGATGCTATCCTCCAGAAATCCCTGCCTCTCATCACACCAATCCTTAAAGATATAGTCATTCAGACCCTGGATGAGAGGCTTCCCACATATATACAACCCATGGTGGAGGTTGCCATATCTAAGGCTCTTGCTGATAGTCAAACCCCAACCAATGCAACCAAAAAGGGGGAGACATCAATGCAAGACAAGAGGAAGAGGGGAGAGGAGGAGAAAGAGGCAGAAAAAGAGGTAGTGGTAGAGAGGGAGTTGGCTGAGGAGAGTAGTAGGGTGAGGGAGAAGGGGAAGAGGAAAGTGAGGGAGGTAGAGCATATAGAAGTGGCTGAAATCCAAAAGGATTTCAGTATCACTGATAAGAATAAGGGAGAGGGAAAGAAGGTGGCTGATCCTGATCTAGCAATCCTTGTCAAGGAGGCTGATGCTGAACATAACCGTTCAATGAACAAAGTCATTGAACAGCTGTTCAGGCAAGGCTTTGACAAGGACACTGCCTTGCTAGATCAAGAGATCAGGAATATGGAGAGGAGAGAGATTGAGTACCGATGGACTACTCATAGCCAAGAGGAAAGACAAAAACTTGAGGCTATGAGTAGGTTCACTTCGAAGTACCTGGGCAGACCAGTCCTTGATGTTAAGGCATGGACCAGGGACAAACTCTTGGCAATAACCACCAAGATTTGTTCGGCTGGTGATTTTACAAAGGGACTGGTCGCAGAGGCCTTATCTGAAGCCGGTGCTGGGAACAGGACACTGCTAGTCAAGCTAACCAAACCAGCCCTTATCTCTAGGCTGCTAGCAGTGCCTGCCAACACTCCCACACCAACAACCCAACCACAACCCACAAAACCAACTCCTTTACCACCAAAACCCGCAGCCAATGATCCACCCTTGAAGAAGAAGAGAAGGGTGCTGAGGCTGCAATATGAAGAAGAGGATGATGAGGAGGATAGCCTGCCACTCTCAGCAGTTATACCTCTACCCAAAGCCAAACCACAAACCATCAATCCCACCTCACAGCAGGACACTGTGAAGGTTAAGTTAGAAGAGGAGGAGCAGCAGAAAAGACATGATGAGGAAATGCTGAAAAGCATTGACAAATGTTATACTGCTACCACCTCTATAATAAACATGCAGAGAGAAGCTCTGAGGTTATTCACCCTCAGACAAACCTTTCAATATGAAAGGGAGAGGGTGAGAACTTGGCCTGACCCAAGGGTGGCTCACAGGATAGTCAAGAAGGACATGCCTGTGAGATACAAAAGCCAACTAAAGAGAATCGTAGATGAAGAGATCTCTGTGGCTATTGTAATAACACCCTGGGAAATAGTAGATGAATTCGAGAAAGCTTATAGAGCCGGCCAATCACCCTTTTCAATGCTAGATAATAGGGTGGTTAGGAAGGGTCTGGTCTATAAGAAGCTTGAGAATTTTCATAGGAATGAGCTCACTTTGTTGTTAGAGGGTAAACACCCTGATGAGTTTGCATATAGGCAAATCACAACACTTGAGCTCAAAAATGGAAGACAGGTCAAGTACCTCTCAGAGCTGTACGGTCGGGAGGGGTTATTCAAAGGTGAGCCTGAAGACCTGTCCAAAGAAGAACAAATGATCTTTCTTCAGGCTTACTGTAGAGAATCCTACCGGCTTGTACGTGGGAGGTAGATCTCATGGATGGGGCAACAGCTCTGTGTCCAATTCCCCAAGACAGAGCTCCCATCCATACTTAGCCAAACAAACACTTGAGACTACCTCTCTGGCCAGTGCTTATCTGGGTCAACTTCTAATCTGATCTAGAAGGAAATAGACCAATCTTTATGCCATCAATAAGTGGGACATCCAATAATTAGAGGTTTTGGCTGCATTGGTTCAGGGGGAGTTTGTTGGACCAAAAGAACCAATGAGCCAAGATCAGGAAAACCTCTAAGTCCCACATGCCACTGCTACAACTGCTGAAGACTCCCATCAGTTACAATGTTCTCTTGCTTGAATGTCAGACTCGAGAACATCTGAAGACTCTCATCAGCTATTGTGTTCTCTTGCTTGAATGTCAAACTCGAGAGCATCTTAGCTCCAGCCTTCTGCTGTTATGACAAAGTCTGAAGAACAAAGTATGAAGATCAAAGAACTGAAGAATATCAGCTAAAGACTCCAAAGTACTGAAGACCAAGTAGTGAAGTCTGAAGTACTGATCTTACAAGTACTGAAGACTTCAAGTACTGAAGACAAGTACTGAAGAATCAAAAGCTGAAGAACTAAAGAACTGAAGACCTTCTACTGAAGCACAAAGTCTGAAGACAAAGACTGAAGACAACAACTGATGATATCTACTGAAGTCATCAGTTGTTATATCATCTGAAGCCAAGTCTGAAGACCAAGTACTGAAGACTCAGAGTTTGTCACAACAACTGAAGAAGTCTTCTTCAGTTGTTGTGGTGGTTTTTCCTTTTCAGTAGTTTATTTACTTTCAGTAGTTGTACAACAACTGAAGAGCATGTTCTTCAGTTTTTATAGTATCAGTAGTTATAAACGACTGAAGAGTTTGTTCTTCAGTCGTTGTAGGATTTCAGTAGTTTACTTTTGTCAGCACTTAGGAACTTTTGTAAGAAGATGTCAGTTGTTGACATCTTCAGTAGTTTTATGTTTTGACAGCTGTAATTTGAATATTCAGTGATGTCAGAAAAGGACATCACCACCATGCTCTTGCCGCCTATATAAGGATGGCAAGCCATACAGTTTTAATTGCCGAAACGTGCGACCAATAGAACATTTATTGCTTCGCAGAACTCTTCTCTCTCTATGTTTATGCTTTAATTGCAATATCTTTTATGTTCTTGCTTTAATTGCTAATTAATGTGCTAAATCCGCTGCAAACATAATCTAATTGATCAACACGAGAGGCTGAGATCCTGTCATCATGTACCGGATTAGGCATCATTCTCGGTACATCGTGGGTGTGGTGGGAATGCTGCGGGGAACCCTATATATAAACATCACCGGTATACCGAGAATATGCTTAAAATGGGCTGCATGGTGATCTTGACTGACTGGAACATGAAACATTGGAATTTGATAAGTGAAGTACTTGTGTATCTTAAGGTGACTAAAGCTTATATGTTGCCTCTTGTATGAATAGAACATGCCGCCTCGAAGATCCACCCGCAGCAATAGTAGCGGAAGTGAAGCCCCGAGGGGCAAGGCAGAGGCAGGGGCAGGGGTAGACCTCCAATAGCAAATGAAGGCCCTTCTGGCAATAACCAAGGGACTGGAAACCCTGATATGGCAGCCTTAATTGCTCAACAATTGACTGCCCTGATTCCAACTATTGTAGCTCAGGTGAGCGACGCTTTGCAACAGCAAAACCACCCCCACGGGGATGGTGGTAATGAAAACGAGGACACTGGGAACCCGATTGGGAATGAAAGCAATCAGGAGACTGGAAATGGTAGTACCGCAGGTATTGAAACTGGGGCTGCTAACGCCAAACGGGGCTGTTCTTACAAGGAGTTTGTGGCCTGTAAGCCCCGGGATTTCGACGGTAAAGGTGGGGTGATAGCCCTGATTAGATGGCTTGAGAAAATGGAGGCTGTGATCGACATCAGCGAATGCCTCGACAGCCAGCGCATCAAGTATGTTACATGCTCACTGCAGGGCCGAGCACTAACCTGGTGGAACACCCAGGTTCAAGCTAGGGGAAGGGAATCTGCGATGCAGATGACCTGGGACGAATTCAAAGCCTTGATTACCGAGGAATACTGCCCTCTCAACGAGATGCAGAAGCTTGAGCATGAGTTCTGGAATCATGCTATGGTGGGGGCAGGGCACGCAGCTTATACTGACCGATTCCACGAGCTGGCTAGACTAGTTCCACACTTAGCCACTCCGGAATCTAAGAGGATAGAAAGGTACATTTGGGGACTCGCGCCTCAAATCCTGGTAATGGTAACTGCAGCTGCTCCTCCAACAATCCAGAGCGCTATTCTGAAAGCGGGCGCTCTCACTGACGAGATGATAAGAACAGGAGTATTGGGTAGGAGAGCGGAGAAAAGGAAGGAGACTGGGGAAACAAGTCGGTCTGGCACTGGAAAGTCTGATAAGAGGGCCAAAACGACCAGGAACTTTGTGGCCGTGACTCAAGGGAAGAAGGAATATGCTGGGCCGCACCCGAAATGTGACAGGTGTAATCTTCATCATCCTCCAGCAACGCCGTGCCGGGTGTGTTTGAACTGCAGACGCCCGGGGCATCAAGCAAGAGACTGCAGAGTAGCGCCAAACCTGGTGGCACCCATCAACGCGGTTAACCCCGCCGGGAATGCCAGGGCTTGTTATGAGTGTGAAGGCCTCGACCACTTCAGGAATATGTGCCCCCGACTGAATAGGGCACCGGGTCAGCAGGGAAACAACCAGCAGCAGATAATGGCCATAGCGGGTGCGCAAGGCCAAGGAAACCAAGGAAATGCTGCACGGGGACGTGCTTTCGTCATTTGAGCTAATGATGCCCGTCAAGATCCGAACGTTGTCACGGGTACGCACTTACTCAATAACCACTTCGCATCTGTATTGTTTGATACTGGAGCAGACAATAGTTTTATATCATCTGAGTTTATGCAAATGCTTGATTTGAGTGCCAGTAGACTAGAAACTAGTTACTCCGTAGAAATGGCAAATGGTAGGGTTGAACAGGCAGAGGAAATTATTAAGGACTGCACCCTAATGTTGGAAGACCAGGTCTTCAACATAGATTTGATACCTTTCGAGTTGGGGAGCTTTGACGTGATAGTGGGAATAAATTGGTTGTCTAAGCATGGAGCCGAGATTGTTTGCCGAGATAAAGTAGTGCGGATCCCCATGTCAGACGGGAAAGTACTCAGAATACAAGGAGAGCGACCGGGAAGAAACTTGAAGCTTATCACCTGCATGAAAGCACGCCAAGGTCTACGTAAGCAGTGTTACACTTTTCTGGCTCACGTGGTAGAAAAGAAGGAAGAAGAGACAAAATTGGCAGACATTCTGATTGTACGGGATTACCCGGAAGTGTTCCCTGATGATTTGTCTGGATTGCCTCCTCTACGACAGGTGGAATTCCATATAGAGCTGGTTCCTGGAGCTACACCGATAGCTAAGACACCGTGTCGGCTAGCACCCTCGGAGATGCAAGAGTTGTCAAGCCAACTACAGGAACTACTGGAGAAAGGTTTCTTTCGACCAAGTCATTCACCGTGGGGAGCACCGGTGTTATTTGTCAAGAAAAAGGATGGGTCGTTCCGTATGTGTATCGACTACAGGGAATTGAACAAATTGACCGTGAAGAATCGGTATCCTCTTCCTAGAATCGATGACCTGTTTGATCAGTTGCAAGGAGCCTCGTATTTCTCTAAGATCGATCTCCGATCTGGATATCATCAGCTAAGGGTGTTCGAGGACGATATTCCAAAAACAGCATTTAGAACTCGTTACGGGCACTATGAGTTCTTGGTCATGCCATTCGGATTGACCAACGCACCAGCTGTCTTTATGGATCCGATGAATCGGGTGTGTAAGCCTTATCTTGATAAGTTCGTGATCGTGTTCATAGACGACATACTTATCTACTCCCGTTCAAAAGAGTATCACGAAGAACACCTTCGAGCAATTCTGTAACTGTTGCGGGAAGAGAAACTTTACGCTAAATTCTCGAAGTGTGAATTCTGGCTTCGAGAAGTGAGGTTTTGGGTCATGTGGTTAACAAGGATGGAATTCATGTGGATCCCGACAAGATTGAAGCTGTGAAGAAATGGGATACACCCCAAACACCCTCAGAAATACAGCAATTCCTAGGATTGGCCGGATACTACCGTCGTTTTATTGCGAACTTTTCGAAGATCGCACAACCGTTAACTTTGTTGACTCAGAAAGACAAGAAGTTCGATTGGGGGAAAGCACAAGAACAGGCGTTCCAAACATTGAAGGAGAAGTTGTGCAACGCACCGATATTGTCCCTCCCGGACGGAACTGATGATTTTGTAGTGTACTGCGATGCTTCACATCAAGGTTTGAGCTGTGTACTAATGCAGAAAGATAAGGTAATTGCTTACGCTTCGCGACAACTAAAGGTGCATGAAAAGAACTACACAACTCATGACTTGGAGTTGGGCGCTGTAGTGTTTGCACTCAAGATATGGAGGCATTATCTATATGGAACCAAATGCATCATCTACACAGATCATAAGAGCCTTCAACACATCATGAATCAGAAAGAACTTAACATGCGACAGCGACGCTGGGTAGAGCTACTTAGCGACTACGATTGTGAAATCCGGTATCATCCGGGGAAAGCTAACGTGGTGGCTGATGCTTTAAGCCGCAAAGAACGTGTGAAACCATTACGTGCTCGAGCGCTAGGTTTGACTATTCAAACCAATCTAAAGGCTCAGATTCAAATTGCACAAAGCGAGGCATTGAAAGAAGAAAACCTTACGGGGGAAGAATTCCGAGGGTTGGATAAACAAATGACTCGTAAGGATGACGACGTGCATTACTTCGTGGATCGTATATGGGTCCCCAGGTGGGGAGCTGTACGTACACTAGTCTTGGATGAAGCACACAAGACTCGATACTCTGTTCATCCTGGTGCAGACAAGATGTACCACGATCTGAAAGAGCTGTACTGGTGGCCAGGAATGAAGAAAGATATTGCTATATATGTGAGCAAATGCTTGACTTGTTCAAAGGTCAAGGCTGAACACCAGAAACCATCGGGATTATTGCAATAACCTGAAATTCCCGAGTGGAAATGGGAGAACATCACTATGGATTTTATTACCAAACTCCCGAGAACGCCAAGTGGGCACGACTTGATATGGGTCGTGGTGGATCGAATGACAAAATCCGCTCACTTCTTGCCTATCCGAGAAGACTATAAAATGGATAAGCTGGCAAGGTTGTACATCAAAGAGGTCGTGACACGGCACGGGGTGCCGGTGTCAATCATATCCGACCGAGACAGTCGATTTACTTCACGCTTTTGGCAGACGTTACAGAAAGCGATGGGCACTCGATTACACATGAGTACAGCCTATCACACCCAGACAGACGGCCAAAGTGAACGAACGATACAAACGCTTGAGGACATGCTGAGGGCATGTGTCATTGATTTTGGTGGTAGCTGGGACACTCATTTACCATTGATTGAGTTCTCTTACAACAACAGCTACCATACAAGCATTGGATGCGCTCCATTTGAAGCATTGTATGGACGGAAATGTAGATCGCCTGTATGTTGGGCCGAGGTTGGTGAAAGCCAGCTAACAGGTCCTGAAATCATTCAAGAAACCACCAATAAGATCTTCCAAATCAAAGACAGACTCAAAGCTGCTAGAGACCGCCAAAAGAGCTATGCCGACAACCGTCGGAAGCCACTAGAGTTTAACGTTGGGGATCGTGTGTTGCTTAAGGTCTCTCCATGGAAAGGGGCCGTACGGTTTGGAAAGAAAGGGAAGTTGGCCCCAAGATATGTTGGACCATTCGAGATCACAGAAGGAATCGGTCCGGTGGCGTACCGCTTAAGGTTGCCACAAGAGCTTAACAGTGTGCATGATACTTTCCACGTATCGAACCTCAAGAAGTGTTTAGCTGATGAATCACTTCACGTACCTATTGAGGACATCAAGATTGATGAAAGCCTCCATTTCGTGGAGGAACCTATTGAGGTCATGGACCGAAAGGTCAAAAAGTTGAGGCGCAGCAAGATACTTATCGTTCGTATAAGATGGAATTCCAAACGAGGGCCAGAGTTTACATGGGAACGTGAAGATCAGATGAGACTCAAATATCCACAACTATTCGAGGATGACACCCTTAGACCTAGCACCAGTTGAATTTCGGGATGAAATTCCCTCAACTAGGGGATACTGTGACATCCGTCACCGAAGGTCCGTCATTTAACGTGTTCGATTAAACTTTGTTATCAGTCATTCCTCATTTTGATAAACCATCTACGTGGATACCATATTTGCTTTGCTTAGTTATCCCTATATGCGTGCTATCGTTGCTTGACTTGTCGTTATCTTAAGACGTTTTTCTAAGATTTGCCCTGTTAACACTAAACGCGCCATTTTTATATAAAATTATTGTCATGTATAAGAGCCATTTTTTTTAATTATAAATATCATTAACAACATTTTATCATCAATAAAACAAGACAAATTAATAACATTTTCAACCGAAATAAAATTTGGGAACCCGGGGGAAAAGTACGGGGACTAAACTTGACATTTTGAGAAACTAGGCTGGGTATAAATACCCATTTCCCAGCCATTCTTCCCATCATCTTCATATTCATCGCTTCTTCTTCTTCTTCTTCACACTCTCTCGAACTAGCACCGAAATCGGGTCCGTTTGTCGCGTTTTCACCGTCAAATCTTGAGTGTCATCGTGTATACTCGTTTCTAGCAGGTAGATAACCTCGCTTACCTCGTTTTTAGCTCGATTTAGCTTCTGCGTTTTCTAGGGTTTCGGGTGCTCGGGTTCATCCGAGCACATGAGGTCGTGTGGGCTTGTGTGTTGTGTTCCAGAGTGTGATTCACGTCTAGACATGTTAGGATATGAGTTCTGGAAGTTTTGGTGGTGTAAAACTCATGTTCGGGCCGCTGAAGGCCGCCCTGCACCTTCCTGCAGTTGCGACCTGCTGCACAGGGCGACTGGGCCTTCCGGCCGACTGAGCCGTGCGACTGGGGTGAGTTGTGCGACTTGGTAGGGCGTATGAGTGTGTCACGCGACTGAGCCGTGCGATTGGGTAAATCGTGCGACTAAGTCAGGCGTATGGGTGTGTGCGATTGAATGTGTGTGCGAATGAATCTATGCGAGTGACTGTGCGTGCGATTGAGTCAATGCGGATAAAATGGAGTGCGATTGTGTGTGAGTCGTACGACTGAAAGGCCAATCGCACGAATGAATGTTCAATCACACGAATGAAGCTGATTCGTGCGAATGAAGGTTCAATCGTGCGTATAGAGGTTGGGTTGTATGACTGAGTCTTGCATGGTACGACTGAGTGCTTAGTCGCACAAATGAAGGTTCAATCGTACGAAAGTAGCTAATTCGTACGAATGAAAGTCCACTCGTGCGAATGGAGTGTCAGTTGTACGTCCGGTCCTATTGTATGACTAATGATGTGTGTGTGCGTATGGATCCCCTCTTCGGAGATCTCACGACGATAATGTAATATTAATAAAGTGTCATAGCTTGACCACAAAGATTAAAGTCAACGCTATCAACAGGCACATACTATTTAAAATGAACCTAGTCTAATATGTGTATGTCTGCTTGCGTGTGTACTACCCACGACCGAACCGAAACTACCCGAGCCTATTGACATCATCTTATGCTTTATGATCATTATTAATGCTTGTCAGTAACTGTCAATAGGTGTTTAGTTCATAGCATCTAACCCTTGGGATACTTCATCGTTGTGCTTACCATCTATTCAGTGAGTTTCGTGGCCCCTTTTTACTCTTATAAAACCTTTTCAAATATTTTAACTTGGGGGAAAAGAATGCTCACCCACTTAACTTGATTTCTGGCACCTTCCCTAGTGGAAGTTGGCTACTACTTCTATGAGTATCTTAACTTGTTTATCTTGTGATTGCTGCTATGTGAACTTGAACTATGTGCTAGGTTACCCCTATGTATGACTTAGTGGTATCACCCTACTATGCACTACTACTTGATGTTATGTGTTGATTGATGTTACCTGTGGATGCCATTGACCTTGGATGCTCTCGGCTGTGTGGCCCTTCTGTGTGGTTCTTCTGTGTGGTTCTTCTAATCCGATCATCCACTACAACCATTAATCCCGGTAATTGGGACCAAAGGATTGGTTTGGTTGTAACCTAAACGTATGCGCTGTGTGGATCTTGCTACGTCATATTAAATTTATTATGCTGTGGAAAACCTTTTCATATAACCATTAATCCCGGTAATGGGACCTAAGGATTGGTTTGGTTATATAACCATCAATTCCCATGTGGAACCGATGTTTAGGTTTGGCTGTAGCTATTTAAAACTGGTAAACCGCCTATACATAAGTGTAGTCGCGGTAACGCTTATTGAACTTACTGTTCTCATCATTGATATCTTTTATTACTTAAAACCCGCGAAGCTCACCAACAATTATGTTGACCGTTTTGAGCATTTCTTTTTAGGTGATCAGGGTAATTGAAGATCTAGGAGTGCTGCCTTTTAGAGGAGACCCAAGGATACATTTTGTAATTATTACCCTTGTAAAGCTTGAACATGATCTTTTGTATACTTGTTCCCGAGTTGTGGGAACGTTACATTACAAGTTATTATCAATGTTTATGTGATCTTCTTATGTCTATGCTTATGACTATGCTATCGTGAACATTGATTATACACGACACATGTGACAACCCGGAAATTTTTTTTTGAAACTTAAAATATATATATGTAACAATAATAATAATAATACTGATAATAACAATAATAATAATAATAATAATAATAATAATAATAATAAAAATAATAATAATATTGTTTTACAAAGGTTTAGGGGGTTAAAATGTAATTTTAAAACTTGTTTAAAAATGATTCTGCATAAAATGACACAAGTTAAAAACCACAGGGACCATTTGTGCAATTAACCAAAACCCAACCCCCTTTCCCCCCCGGTAACTCCGGCCGACCCTCCGGCCACCGCCGGAGCGGCTCCGGCGACTCCTCTAAACGCCAAAATATCGTGTATTTGACCTAACTAAAGTTACCAACACCTTTCAGTGGATGACTCGAACGTAGGGCACCTTTCAATTTAATAAAACGAGTGCGAATTCCACTGAAACCGACCCACTTCGTTTTCGGCCAAACAAACGGGCCACGAACACCACTAACACCAATAATCGACAAAATTAATCAAGTATAAATGAACGCGTACTTGTTACTGATCGATTGCACCATTCATTTCAAACAAAACACACACAGACATCGGGTTTGATCACTACCACCACCCGCGACCTGTTCTTCGTGAGTTAATCATCAAATCGACACCATTCTGGAAATCAAACACACCCACATGCTCGATTTTAGGTGAGGATCAAAAGCCCCATGTTTATTTCTATGATTACTGTCGAATTGGGTTTCGATTTTGGATTCAAAGATCTAGGGTTCTTCGGATTCGGGGGATTGTTAAGGTTTGTGTTTAAAAGATTTAAAACCCGGGTAATATCGCGGCTTAGGCCTTTGTTCCACTGGTTCCTGCGCTTTATGTCCAGCAGAAGGTCCCGGGTTCGAACCCGGGCACCTGCACTTATTTTTTTTAAAGCTTTTTTAAGCTCCTAAAAATTATGGAAAAATCCTTAAAAATTATAAAAATAATTTTAATAAACTTTCCTTATTTAAAATACTACATAAATATTTTCTGTAAATTTATTTCATTTAAAAACCTTAATAACCCTTATAAAATAAATCATGTAAATAACTACTTTTATAAAAATAAACATTTAATTGTGTTTAAATATGAAACAATCACGGGAATCATAGAAATTACACAACATGTAATTTCACAAATTGTTTACGAATATAATTATAAGTTATTTCTTATAAAATATATTTTAAATTAATTAAACTTAAATATATAAATCATCAAATTTATAAACCCACTCAAATATATATAACTGATTGTGGACGTCAAACCCAAACCGACCCGAATCCAACCAAATATATCTATTTGCAATCGAAGCCGTTTTAAAAACGTAATTACAATTAATAATAGGTGTTGAACGTGTTTGATCGTGCATTGCCTTATTCTTTGAAGCTCTTGTTCATTACATTACATCATATTCAGGTGAGTTTACAGCCCCACTTTTACTTTATACTCTTTTTGGGGGAGAGAAACATGCTGTTTTCATAAAAGTTACATTACATTTGGATTTCTGTAATACTGCATATACTTGATACTATGGTGTATACTTGCCCAACGGACCGTTAATATGGACTTAACGAGGTAATTGTTAGTAGTACTACTGGGATTGACATACCCCACCCGGGCTAGTCGCGCTAGCACAACGTTCGTCAAACGGGTGAACGGTTAGCCTAATTACAAGTGTTCTGGTGGGACCACATCCGGGCCTGGTTTATTATTTGATTACATGTCAGTTCGGCCGCACCTTCATACACATAGTGATCATTATGGACTAGCTACCCATTATATGCTTTAATTACTAATCCGGGAATTTCATTATACTTGACGGATTGATAATCCGGGGATTTCATATTACTTATCGGATTGATAAATCCGGGGATTCATTATACTTATCGGATTGATAAATCCGGGGATTTCATTATACTTATCGGATTGATAAATCCGGGAATTTCATTATACTTTTCGGATTGATAAATCCGGGGATTTTATTATACTTATCGGATTGATAAATCCGGGGATTTCATTATACTTATCGGATTGATAAATCCGGGGATTACATACTTGACGGATTACATAATCCGGGAATTACATATTTGACGGATTGCATAATCCGGGAACTTCATTACTGATAATTACTGTTTTCTGATAAACCTGTGAACTCACCAGTCTTGTGCTGAGATTTTTGCATGTTTTCTCTCAGGACATTGATGTGGCACGTTAGGAGCACAGCATCTACAGCATGTCATTCTGTATTCACCACAAACTGTTTTCAAGATTTAATTTGCATTTACTTTACATAAACTGAACGGGACACGTGTTCGTGTGTTTCAAAACAGTTGTTAAATATTTTACTATATACGCTTCCGCATTACTTAAACATAATTGGTTTGTTTCATTATTATTAAGCAATCTATATGTTTTGTAATTATCGAGTCGTTTGGTGTAACTAATGCTTATCTGAGATCCTGGTTATGTCACACGCCTGACGGTAAAACCCCGTACGTGGAAAATGAGGGTGTGACAGATTGGTATCAGAGCATTAGTTATAGCGAACTAAAATGGACTTGCATCTCATTTGCATTGCATTTTAGACTATAGCTGGATTTGCATTAGTTACACACACATAGATTTCTAAGCTATGTTTACTTAATTTAGCTGCCTGAAAACTTTTGCCTTAACATATCCCTGTGCTGTGAGTCACGGGAGGGTTTGAGTGCCTAATTCAAGTGATTTCAAACTCCAAAACCTCGATTGTTATTAATGGTTTCAAAGTCTCGTCAAAGTCTGTGTCTTACAACTTGAACACATGCAATGCTGGAAGAGTAAGATGCCTGTATCTCGGGGTGTTCTGTCTAGGCAAGGTATTCGCATATATCCAAATCAACCGATGGACCTGTTTACCTTACCTGGGAACCCTTGGGATGAGTATCTGCTTATAGGTACGCATGTCTTCAACAAAGTTGTGATTGACCCAATACTTTGATTAGTCAACGTACTCGCTTTGATTCTCGAATCAAACGAATACACTCGGAACTTCTATCATTGATGACCACTGTAAGATATGTTAGCCTGATAGGAGGAGCCGGGGTGATCATGCAAAGCAAATTACCATTACGGGTGCACACGTAATTGTAATTTGTCTTGCATGCTAAGTCCGGTAAATCTGGTCGGGAGGTAACATTGTAGTCAGTATAAGTCATCATTCCTACACGTTGAGCAAGAAAGCCTCGGTTCTCATAGAACATAGTCACTAATGTGGAAACTATTTATCAGTTCTATTTGTAGGAATGCTCACACTTACCTTGAATTTGGACGAAATTCAAACTATGACATTTATGTTAATCCCTCAGATTCGGACTGATTCTCTAGCTTGTCTATTTCTTTAAATCTTTGAATTTCTCTTCCTTTTCATTCCAAGACAAAAGGACTATTTTCATATGACTGATAGCTTTTGATATATGGTAATGTAAAGAATGTCGGGAAGAGGACGTGGACGTGGAAGAGGTAACATCTCACTGACGCCTGCGGAATTGGCAGCAATAATCAATCATAGTATTACCGCAGCGTTGGCAAACCAACCCCCTCCACAGCAGAACCCTATTGGTCAACCGACTTGCACCTACAAGTCCTTTATGGACTGCAAGCCTAATCCGTTCAATGGAACCGAGGGAGCGGTGGGACTGCTCCGTTGGTTCGAAAAACTAGAATCGGTGTTCGAAATCTGCAACTGCCCTGCTGGGAATAGGGTAAAATATGCTGCTGGCACACTGGATGGAGCTGCTCTGAGCTGGTGGAACACACAAGTTCAGATGCTGGGCGTTGAAGCTGCAAACGCCACAACATGGGTAGAATTCAAGACTCTGCTGAAAGAGGAGTACTGTTCACGAGACGAAATACAAAAACTGGAAACCGAATTTTGGAACCTGAAGATGGTAGGTTCTGAAATTGAAGCTTACACAACTCGTTCTCACGAGTTGGCTACTCTGTGCCCTACTATGATTAACCCGGCTTACAAACGGGTTGAAAGATACATCGACGGACTGGTACCTGAAATCCAAAGCATGGTCACCACAGCTAGACCAGCTACCATTCAGGAAGCTGTTCAACTAGCCCACAAGTTGACTGACCAGGCTGTCGCGCAAGGAAAACTGCCCCCGCGAGGTGCTGCATCTGGTTTCCACAATAACAAGAGGAAATGGGAACCATCTACCAGCGGAAAGCAATCTTCATCCTCCACTTATCAACCTCAACACAAGAAGTTTAATCAGTCCCAACCCTCTCATTCGGGCGGCTATCAGGGAAATCTCCCAAAGTGCAACAAATGTCAGCTCCATCATACTGGGCAGTGCACAAAGAGCACGTGTGAGAGGTGTGGGAAGTTCGGGCATGTTGCCAAGTATTGCCGGGTGAATCTCTCAGGAAAAGCACCTCAACAACAGCAGAACCACAATCAGACTGTGTGCTATGAATGTGGTCAACCCGGACACTTTAAAAGGGATTGCCCGAGACTGAAAAAGAATGGTGATAATGGTGCTGCTGATAAGCCCAAGAACAACAACAATGGTGGTGGCGGTGGCAGAGGCAGAGTCTTCATCATGGGCTCAGGTGAGGCTCGAAACGACCCTACTGTAGTATCTGGTAGATTCTCTATTAATGGGTGTTATGCCTCTGTTTTATTTGACTCTGGTGCTGATAAGAGTTATGTGTCCACCAAGTTTAGTAAAACACTAGGGATGGTGCCTACTGATTTGAGTTCTAATTATGCCATAGAAATAGCCGATGGTAGGACGATAAAGCAACACAAGTGTTTAAAAACTGTAAGCTAGGCTTAACCGGACACACCTTCAACATAGACCTTATTCCTGTCACACTAGGAAGCTTCGATGTAGTCGTCGGGATGGATTGGTTATCCCAGAATAGTGCTGAGATCGTCTGCAAGGAGAAGCTGATCAAGTTACCTATTTCGGACGATGAAATTCTTATTGTGGAAGGTGAAAAGGTGGGTGCGGTAGTCGGCATCATATCATATTTGAAGGCTCAGAAATATCTCAGAAAAGGACACCTTGCCTTGTTAGCACTTGTTACTGAACCGAAGGCGGATGAAAGGCGAGTTGAAGATATTCCTGTTGTTAGAGACTTTCCTGAGGTATTTCCCGAAGACCTACCTGGCCTTCCTCCACACAGACAGGTAGAATTTCAAATTGAACTAGCACCAGGAGCAACTCCGATCGCTCGGGCGCCGTACCGTCTGGCACCGAACGAACTACAAGAGTTGTCTAAGCAATTGCAAGAGTTGTTAGACAAAGGATTCATACGTCCCAGCTCTTCACCTTGGGGAGCTCCAGTGCTTTTCGTTAAAAAGAAAAATGGAACCTTCAGGATGTGTATTGACTACCGCGAACTGAACAAGGTGACAATCAAGAATAGGTATCCACTTCCACGCATTGATGATTTGTTCGACCAGTTGCAAGGATCTAGCTACTATTCCAAGATTGACTTGAGATCAGGTTATCATCAGTTGAGGGTTCGAGAGGAAGACATCTCCAAGACTGCGTTTCGAACACGCTATGGGCACTATGAGTTCACCGTAATGCCTTTTGGGCTAACCAATGCCCCAGCAGTTTTCATGGACCTCATGAACCGTGTCTGCAAACCTTATCTGGATAAGTTTGTCATTGTCTTCATTGATGACATACTAATCTACTCCCGTAATAAGGAGGATCATGAGGGACATTTGAGAACCATACTGGAATTGCTAAGAGATGAACAGCTTTACGCAAAGTTCTCAAAATGTGACTTCTGGATGCGTGAAGTGAAATTCCTCGGGCACGTGGTGAATGAAAAGGGTATACATGTTGATCCTTCAAAGATTAAAGCAATCAAGGATTGGCCGGCACCCAGGACGCCTACTGAGGTGCGACAATTCCTTGGTTTGGCAGGCTATTACCAGAGATTTATCGAAGGATTTTCTAAATTGGCGCAACCTTTGACTGCCCTGACTCATAAAGGAATAATTTATAAGTGGGGTAGCAAAGAGGAAACAGCGTTCAGGCGCTTAAAGACAAACTCTGCAGCGCACCAATCCTAGCCTTACCAGAAGGAACTGATGACTTTGTTGTTTACTGTGATGCATCCATCCAGGGTTTGGGGTGTGTATTGATGCAACGTGACAAAGTCATTGCTTATGCATCTAGACAGCTCAAGGTGCATGAGAAGAACTATACAACGCATTATCTGGAACTAGGAGCTGTAGTGTTTGCCTTGAAGATCTGGAGGCACTACCTATACGGAACCAGGTGCACGACCTATACGGATCATAAGAGCCTCCAGCACATATTTAACCAGAAGGAACTAAATATGCGGCAACGACGATGGTTAGAATTACTCAATGATTATGACTGTGTGATCAAGTACCATCCGGGAAAGGCTAATGTGGTAGCGGATGCCCTTAGTCGTAAGGAAACCCTAAAGCCTCGTCGGGTGCGCGCATTACAAATGACTATCCAATCTGACCTACCAGCACAAATCAAAGCTGCTCAATCTGAGGCCTTGAAGACGGAGAATCTGAAGGTAGAGTCCATGCGCGGCATGGAGAAACAGTTGGAGGTTAGAACTGATGGAATCCGTTATTTTATGAAACGGATCTGGGTACCACAGCACGGGAATCTGCGAGAGTTGATAATGGATGAAGCCCATAAGTCCCGTTACTCGATCCATCCAGGTTCAGACAAGATGTATCAGGACCTGAAAGAATTTTACTGGTGGCCGAGAATGAAAGGGGAGATAGCCACATACGTAAGCAAATGCCTAACTTGTTCCAAGGTTAAGGTAGAATACCAGAGACCATCTGGATTACTCCAACAACCGGAAATTCCAGTGTGGAAATGGGAGCAAATCTCCATGGACTTCATCACAAAGTTACCTAGAACTCCCAGCGGATGCGATACCATTTGGGTTATAGTAGATCGCTTAACGAAATCCGCACACTTTCTGGCAATCCGAGAGACTGATCGAATGGAGAAGCTAACACGTATCTATTTAAGGGAAATAGTCTCCCGGCATGGCGTACCAATATCTATCATTTCTGATCGTGACGCTCGGTTCACTTCTCACTTCTGGCAATCATTACAACGATCATTAGGAACGCGGCTGGATATGAGTACTGCATATCACCCGCAGACCGATGGTCAAAGTGAGCGTACAATCCAAACACTGGAAGACATGTTGCGTGCCTGTGTGATCGATTTTAGCAGCAGTTGGGAAACTCATCTACCATTGGTTGAGTTTTCCTATAATAACAGTTATCACACCTCGATCAAGGCAGCTCCATTTGAAGCATTGTATGGATGTAAGTGTCGATCACCTATCTGTTGGGCAGAAGTAGGAGAAAGCCAACTTACAGGACCCGAACTTGTGCACGAAATGACTGAGAAGATCGTGCAAATTCGTAACCGTATGGTAGCAGCACGTGATCGACAAAAGAGTTACGCTGACAAGCGTCGTAAACCATTGGAGTTTCGGGTTGGTGACAAAGTACTGTTAAAAGTCTCACCCTGGAAAGGTGTAATACGCTTTAGAAAGCGTGGGAAGTTAAGCCCAAGATACGTGGGGCCATTCGAGATTGTCAAACGGATTGGCCCAGTAGCCTATCAGTTGAATTTACCTGAAGAACTCAGGGGGATACATGATGTATTTCACGTATCCAATCTGAGGAAATGTCTGTCTGATGAATCATTGATCGTGCCTTTGGAGGAATTAAAGATAGATGATCAACTACATTTCATCGAAGAACCAGTGGAGATCATGGATCGAGAGGTCAAGACACTAAAGCGTAGCAAAATTCCCATTGTGCGCGTAAGATGGAACTCTAAACGGGGACCAGAATTTACATGGGAACGGGAGGATCAGATGAAGTCTAAATATCCGCACTTGTTCGTGGATACACCTTCAGAACCTAACTCCAACCGAATTTCAGGATGAAATTTTCTCATGTGACATCTCACGATATCAAGTAAAGAACATTGTGGGTCTATTTTCACATTTGTTCTACCTCATAAAGTTTCACGTGCGTGTGATAGCTCAGATAATACAGATGGTTTCATGGTCACCTTCTGATAAACAAAAGTACTAGAAACATTCAAGATATTCCCAAATCAGAAAGGAAACCTAAGATTCTTCTTATTGAAGATCATGTGGTAAACGTGATGGTGTGTGACATCTGTCACTAACTAGTATGTCAGTTAGCATTAAGCTCGTTAACTCACTGTGTGTATTAACTGTCCTCATGTATTTTCATGGTTTATTCATCGGTTAAACCGAATTCTCCGTATACTAGTTTATTTACTCCAGTGTTCCAATTTTCGGGACGAAAATTCCTCTAACGAGAGGATGATGTGACAACCCGGAAATTTTTTTTTGAAACTTAAAATATATATATGTAACAATAATAATAATACTGATAATAACAATAATAATAATAATAAATAATAATAATAATAATAAAAATAATAATAATATTGTTTTACAAAGGTTTAGGGGGTTAAAATGTGATTTTAAAACTTGTTTAAAAATGATTCTGCATAAAATGACACAAGTTAAAAACCACAGGGACCATTTGTGCAATTAACCAAAACCCAACCCCCTTTCCCCCACTGTAACTCCGGCCGACCCTCCGGCCACCGCCGGAGCGGCTCCGGCGACTCCTCTAAACGCCAAAATATCGTGTATTTGACCTAACTAAAGTTACCAACACCTTTCAGTGGATGACTCGAACGTAGGGCACCTTTCAATTTAATAAAACGAGTGCGAATTCCACTGAAACCGACCCACTTCATTTTCGGCCAAACAAACGGGCCACGAACACCACTAACACCAATAATCGACAAAATTAATCAAGTATAAATGAACGCGTACTTGTTACTGATCGATTGCACCATTCATTTCAAACAAAACACACACAGACATCGGGTTTGATCACTACCACCACCCGCGACCTGTTCTTCGTGAGTTAATCATCAAATCGACACCATTCTGGAAATCAAACACACCCACATGCTCGATTTTAGGTGAGGATCAAAAGCCCCATGTTTATTTCTATGATTACTGTCGAATTGGGTTTCGATTTTGGATTCAAAGATCTAGGGTTCTTCGGATTCGGGGGATTGTTAAGGTTTGTGTTTAAAAGATTTAAAACCCGGGTAATATCGCGGCTTAGGCCTTTGTTCCACTGGTTCCTGCGCTTATGTCCAGCAGAAGGTCCCGGGTTCGAACCCGGGCACCTGCACTTATTTTTTTAAAGCTTTTTTAAGCTCCTAAAAATTATGGAAAAATCCTTAAAAATTATAAAAATAATTTTAATAAACTTTCCTTATTTAAAATACTACATAAATATTTTCTGTAAATTTATTTCATTTAAAAACCTTAATAACCCTTATAAAATAAATCATGTAAATAACTACTTTTATAA
The DNA here is from genome assembly GCA_024085815.1 of Flaveria linearis. NCBI lineage: Eukaryota > Viridiplantae > Streptophyta > Magnoliopsida > Asterales > Asteraceae > Flaveria > Flaveria linearis. The sequence goes on along the minus strand of CM044008.1, from coordinate 46,790,925 downwards.
AAATAAACATTTAATTGTGTTTAAATATGAAACAATCACGGGAATCATAGAAATTACACAACATGTAATTTCACAAATTGTTTACGAATATAATTATAAGTTATTTCTTATAAAATATATTTTAAATTAATTAAACTTAAATATATAAATCATCAAATTTATAAACCCACTCAATATATATAACTGATTGTGGACGTCAAACCCAAACCGACCCGAATCCAACCAAATATATCTATTTGCAATCGAAGCCGTTTTAAAAACGTAATTACAATTAATAATAGGTGTTGAACGTGTTTGATCGTGCATTGCCTTATTCTTTGAAGCTCTTGTTCATTACATTACATCATATTCAGGTGAGTTTACAGCCCCACTTTTACTTTATACTCTTTTTGGGGGAGAGAAACATGCTGTTTTCATAAAAGTTACATTACATTTGGATTTCTGTAATACTGCATATACTTGATACTATGGTGTATACTTGCCCAACGGACCGTTAATATGGACTTAACGAGGTAATTGTTAGTAGTACTACTGGGATTGACATACCCCACCCGGGCTAGTCGCGCTAGCACAACGTTCGTCAAACGGGTGAACGGTTAGCCTAATTACAAGTGTTGTGGTGGGACCACATCCGGGCCTGGTTTATTATTTGATTACATGTCAGTTCGGCCACGCCTTCATACACATAGTGATCATTATGGACTAGCTACCCATTATATGCTTTAATTACTAATCCGGGAATTTCATTATACTTGACGGATTGATAATCCGGGGATTCATATTACTTATCGGATTGATAAATCCGGGGATTTCATTATACTTATCGGATTGATAAATCCGAGGATTTCATTATACTTATCGGATTGATAAATCCGGGAATTTCATTATACTTTTCGGATTGATAAATCCGGGGATTTTATTATACTATCGGATTGATAAATCCGGGGATTTCATTATACTTATCGGATTGATAAATCCGGGAATTACATACTTGACGGATTACATAATCCGGGAATTACATATTTGACGGATTGCATAATCGGGAACTTCATTACTGATAATTACTGTTTTCTGATAAACCTGTGAACTCACCAGTCTTGTACTGAGATTTTTGCATGTTTTCTCTCAGGACATTGATGTGGCACGTTAGGAGCACAGCATCTACAGCATGTCATTCTGTATTCACCACAAACTGTTTTCAAGATTTAATTTGCATTTACTTTACATAAACTGAACGGGACACGTGTTCGTGTGTTTCAAAACTGTTGTTAAATATTTTACTATATACGCTTCCGCATTACTTAAACATAATTGGTTTGTTTCATTATTATTAAGCAATCTATATGTTTGTAATTATCGAGTCGTTTGGTGTAACTAATGCTTATCTGAGATCCTGGTTATGTCACACGCCTGACGGTAAAACCCCATACGTGGAAAATGAGGGTGTGACAACACAAGTCTCCATTTGTGTTCGGGTGTCGTCATGACACGCTTGTCATCATATTTTTATTGCTACTCTATCATATACCATGTGTTATGACGATCCCGTCTAGCTCACATTCCCCGTGTTCCCGCTATTAGCGGGGGTGTGACACAAGGCGCCGGTACTATTAATATGACCCCTGCTGTGACAACCCGAGTTTTCGGTTAATATTATTAAAATAATTTTCACGGCTTACCGCCAATTTAATCCATTTACTATTATTTAAGAATAATAATAATAATAATAAAAATAATAATAATAATACTAATAGTAATAATAATAATAATAATAATAATTTAGAGTTAAAAGTGAAGGGGTAATTCTGTGACTTTTAAAACTTGTTTTAAAAACTTTTTGCATAAAATAATAATAGTACCAAACTCCAGGGGCTAAATGTGTAATTTTTCTTTTAAACCACCCCCCCGCCCGTCGCCTTCTCCCCCGTCCGGCCACCTCCGGCCACCTCTCCGGCGAGAGCCAAAACCGTCCAACAAACGCGGTTTTTACCTAATTAAAGTTCCCGACACCTTTCAGTGGATTATTCGAACGTGGGGTAACTTCCAATTCAATAATACGAGTGCGAATTCCACTGAAACCGACCCTCCCCATTGTCGGCCAAACAGTCGGGCCACGAATCACCACTAACATCAATAATCGACAAATTAACTGACTATAAATAGACCATCATCTGTTTTGAATCGATTGTACCATTCAATTTAAGATAAAACAAACACAAACACCCTATTCGATTACCACATTACCCGCGACCTGCAACCTTGTCGAAACCCGACATCCTAGTAATTTACACCCAAATTAACATAGGGCTTTGCAACTAGTGAATCACGCGAAGCTACACACGAAGTTAATTTGATTTTCATTAACATTTGCACACGAATTGGATCCAACCTACTGTCGCGACTGCTCATCGAATGTTCACCATCCATATAACTTCAAAACAGGTAATTAAATATACATACATGCTCGGTTTCATATGGGGATCAAAAGCCCTAACAATAATCTGATTAACAACGTTGAATTGGGGTTCGATTTGGAGTTAATCGAATTAGGGTTCTTCATTGATTTGGGGGTTTGACTTGGGTTGTGTTTAAAAGTAATTGGGCCAAGGAATACTGCGGCTGTACGCCTTGGTTCACTGGTTCCCGGTCCAAATTGCAAACCTAGGGGTCACGGGTTCGAACCCTGCCCCCAACATTATTTTTTAAAGGCCTTTTGAACCTTTTAAAAATATGAAAAATTTCTAAAAATATATAAACAGTTTTTATAACCCTTGTTTATTTCAAAAATTATATAATTATTTTCTGGAAAAATATTTCTTTAAAAACCTATTTATTTATTATTTATAAAAGTTATTACAAATGTTAAAAAAAACAGTTATTTTATAAAATGGACTTTAAACAATAATTATCAAGATATTAATGAACCTTATATTATTTTAATTACGGATTAATTATGTTAAAGATAAGAATTATATGTAATAATTATTCACAAATACAATTATTAACATTATAATTATACCATTGTTATCATTAATATCAAATTCATAATATTACTAATACATGGTATTGTTAGTATATCGAATCGTGTACGTCAAACCAAACCAACCCGAATCTTACCAAATATATTTATTCGCAATAAACACATTTTAAAGACTTAGTTATAATTAATAATAGGTATCGATCGTGCTTGATCGTGCATTGCCTAATTCTTTGAAGTTCTTGTTCATATACATTGCATCAATTCAAGGTGAGTTTACAGCCCCACTTTTACTTTATACTCTTTTTGGGGGAGAGAAACATGTTGTTTTCATAAACGTTACATTACATTGGGTTTTTGTAATACTGCATATAGTTGATACTATGGTGTTATACTTTGCCCTTCGGACCGTTAATATGCAAATAGCGAGGTGATTGTTAGTAGATCTACTGGGAGTGACATACCCACCCGGGCTAGTCGCACTAGCACAACGTACGCAAACGGGTGAACAGTTAGCCTGTTAAAGGTTGTGGTGTGTGATCCACAATCGGGCCTACTTTATTATTTGATTACATGTCAGCTCGGTCGCGACTTCATACACATAGTGATCATTATGGACTAGCTACCCATTATATGCTTTAATTACAAATCCAGAAATTTAATTATACTTGACGGATTAATAAATCCGGGAATTTCATTATACTTATCGGATTATTAAATCCGGGAAATACATACTTGACGGATTACATAATCCGGGGATTACATACTTGACGGATTACATAATCCGGGGATTACATACTTGACGGATTACATAATCCGGGAATTACATACTTGACGGATTACTTAATCCGGGAACTTTATTACTAATAATTACTGTTTTCTGATAAACCTGTGAACTCACCAGTCTTGTACTGAGATTTTGCATGTTTTCTCTCAGGACATTGATGTGGCACGTTTAGGAGCACAGCATCTACAGCATATCATTCTGTATTCACCACAAACTGTTTTCAAGATTTAATTTGCATTTACTTTACATAAACTGGACTGGACACGTGGTTGTGTGTTTCAAAACTATTGTTAAATATTTTACTGTATTCGCTTCCGCATTACTTAAACATAATTGGTTTGTTTCATTATTATTAAGCAATCTATATGTTTTGTAATTATCGAGTCGTTTGGTGCAACTAATGCTTATCTGAGATCCTGGTTATGTCACACGCCTGACGGTAAAACCCCGTTAGCGGATTTTGAGGGTGTGACACCTGCGGAATTGGCTGCCTTAATCAACGAACAAGTTCAAGCAGCAGTAGCTGCTGCCCAAGTAGGACAGCCAGCAGGTAAACAATGATGGAAAGTTACATCAAATGCCATAGTTAACCGAATAAGATATCTGATCAATGTTTATCGTGTTAAAGCAGAGTCCTTTATGGACTGCAAGCCACACATCTACAGTGGAACTGAGGGAGCTGTAGGGTTGGTAAGGTGGTTTGAGAAGAAGGAGTCCGTGTTCTCAAAGTGTAACTGTCCACCTGCCGACCAGGTGAAATACGCTATTGGAACGTTGGAAGGTGCCGCGTTGTCTTGGTGGAATGCACAAGTACAAATGCTTGGGCAAGCTATGGCAAATGAGCTTCCCTGGAATGAATTTAAGGAGATGATGACCGAGGAGTACTGTCCTCGAAGTGAAGTACAAAAGCTAGAAATGGAATTCTGGCAACTGAAAATGCAAGGTTTAGAAATTGAGGCTTATACCACTCGAACTCATGAACTGGTCACCCTATGCCCAGGAATGGTAAACGAGATGCACAAGTGGGTGGAGCACTACATTCGGGGATGGTGCCCGAGATTCGAAGCATTGTGACTTCCTCCAACCCAGCTACAATTCAGCAAGCAATTCGCTTAGCCCACAAACTGACCGATGAAGCGGTGGAGCAAGGACGGTTACCGAAGCGGGGCGCTGTGGCGAGCGTGCCCGATAAGAAAAGGAAATGGGATGCTTCCAACAACAACAACAAATCATCATCGTCCAGCGGTCAACAACAACCTCAGCAGCAACAACCGGTTCAGCAATAACAACGGAGGTTCGATAACAACCGCAACTTTAACCAATCGACTTCAAACAACCAAGGACCAAGCGGTTATGGTGGTAAACAACCGAGGTGCACGCGGTGTAACTATCATCATGTAGGAAGATGTGACAATTTCAAATGTCAGTGTTGCGGAAAAATGGGACACTTAGCCAAGGATTGCCGTGGTGAGTTGGTGAAGAAGCCACAGCAACCTCAGGAGACCCCCAAGGGTTGCTTTGAATATGGGAAAGAAGGGCACTACAGGCAAAACTGCCCGCAGTTGAGGAAAAATGGTAATGGTAATGGTCATAATAACAACAACCAAGGCAACAACAACAACAATGATGGCAACGACAATGGAAATGGTGGTAACAATGGAGCCAAAGGGAGAGCCTTCGTCATTGGCTCAGGTGAGGCTCTAAATGACCCTACAACTGTTACTGGTAGGATTTCTGTCAATGGATGTTTTGCTACGGTACTGTTGATACTAGAGCTGATAGGAGTTTCATATCCTTAAAGTTCTATAACCTTCTAATTGATATTCCTTCTACCTTAGAATCCAAATATACCGTAGAATTGGCCGACGGTAAACAAATCCATGTAACACACATCCTTAGAAATTGTAAGATAGAACTCGCTGGTCATACTTTCACTATAAATCTTATGCCTGTTACACTGGGAAGTTTCGACGTGGTGATAGGCATGGATTGGCTCTCTAATAAGCAAGCGGAAGTCATATGTCACAAGAAAATTATACGAATTCCTGTTGGTTACGAAATCCTTACAGTCAGAGGCGATAGGAGTGGTGCAGTGATAGGCATCATCTCTTACATGAAAGCACAAAAGTTGTAACGAAAAGGTCGTTTGGCTATTCTGGCACTCGTCACCGATAAGCAACCGGAGGAAAGGCGAATGGAGGACATACCTGTGGTACGAGACTTTCCAGAGGTGTTTCCAGAGGATCTTCCCGGACTACCACCTCATCGTCAAGTGGAATTCCAAATTGAACTGACTCCCGGCGCAGCCCCGATTGCTAGAGCACCTTATAGATTAGCACCGAACGAACTACAGGAGTTGTCATCACAACTTCAGGAGCTTTTAGATAAGGGCTTTATACGACCTAGCACATCACCTTGGGGAGCCCCTGTCCTCTTTGTTAAGAAGAAAGATGGCACGTTTCGAATGTGCATCGATTATAGGGAGTTAAACAAAGTCACAGTCAAGAACCGATACCCTTTACCTCGTATCGACAACTTTTTTGATCAGCTTTAGGGATCAAGTTATTAGTCGAAGATTGATTTGAGATCTGGTTATCATCAACTTAGAGTCCGTGAAGAAGACATCTCCAAAACTGCGTTTCGTACTCGTTATGGTCATTACGAGTTCTTGGTCATGCTTTTTGGGTTGACTAATGCACATGCGGTGTTCATGGATCTCATAAATCGCGTGTGCAAACCCTATCTCGATCAGTTCGTCATTGTGTTTATCGATGACATACTGATATACTCTAGGACCAAGGAAGACCATGAAGAGCACTTATGATTGATCTTAGAACTATTAAAGAATGAGAAACTGTACGCTAAATTCTCCAAATGTGACTTTTGGATACGGGAAGTGTAATTTCTAGGTCACATTGTTAATGAGAAGGGAATACATGTTGATCCTGCCAAGATTGTGGCGATAAAGAATTGGGCTATACCCAAAACACCGAGCGAGATAAGGCAATTTCTAGGGTTAGTAGGGTATTACAGACGATTCATAGAGGGATTCTCTAAGATCGCACAACCTCTCACAGCCTTGACCCACAAAGGAACGGCATACAAATGGGGTGAAAGTCAAGAGGCGGATTTTCAGCTATTAAAACAGAAACTCTGTAGTGCACCGATATTAGCACTGCCAGAGGGAACAGATGATTTCGTGGTGTATTGTGACGCATCCATTCAAGGATTGGGTTGTGTCGTGATGCAACGTGACAAAGTAATAGCCTACGCCTCGAGACAACTAAAAGTTCACGAGAAGAACTATACCACCCATGACTTGGAGTTGGGTACAGTGGTTTTTGCCTTAAAGATTTGGAGACATTACTTGTACGGTACTAAATGCACTATCTACACCGATCACAAGAGTCTCCAACATATCTTTGAGCAAAAGAAGTTGAATATGAGGCAACGACGTTGGGTGGAACTTCTGAATGATTATGATTGCGCTATCAAGTACCATCCTGGAAAGGCGAACGTAGTTGCCGATGCCCTAAGCTGAAAAGAAACAACTAAACCCAGGCGGGTGCGAGCCTTACAACTTACGATTAGTACTCATCTGCCCGAACAAGTTAAGGAAGCAAAGATAGAAGCCTTGAAAGAGGAAAATACTGGTTCTGAGTCATTACGGGGAATGGATAAGCAATTGGTAGTGAAAGAGGATGGAATTTGGTACTTCATGGATAGACTTTGGGTGTTTGTCTATGGAAATCTGAGGGATTTAGTGATGAGTGAGGCACACAAGTCTAAATACTCCATACATCCTGGATCTGACAAAATGTATCACGACCTAAAGGCGCACTATTGGTGGCCTAATATGAAGGCGGATGTAGCTACGTATGTGAGCAAGTGTTTGACCTGCTCGAAGGTAAAGGTGGAATACCAAAAACCATCCAGACTGTTACAACAACCCGAGATACCAATGTGGAAATAGGAACAAATCTCCATGGATTTTATCACTAAGTTACCCCGGACTAATACTGGTTATGACACAATATGGGTTATTGTGGACCGGTTGACCAAGTCCGCTCACTTCCTTGCAATTAAGGAAACGAATAAGATGGAGAAATTAACCCGACTGTATCTGAAGGAAATCGTTTCGAGACGCGGTATACCGATCTCGATTATTTCTGACCACGATGCTCGTTTCACGTCACACTTCTGGCAATCACTGAAGAAATCTCTGGGTACACGATTGGATATGAGTACTGCTTATCATCCATAAACTGACGGCAACCATACAGACTTTGGAGGATGTGCTACGTGCTTGTGTGATTGATTTTGGGAACAACTGGGAAGTTCATCTACCATTGGTGGAATTCTCCTATAATAACAGTTATCACACTAGCATACAGGCAGCACCTTTCGAGGCTTTGTATGGGAGAAAATGTAAATCACCAGTTTGCTGGGCTGAAATTGGTGATAGTCAACTAACGGGTCCCGAGCTAATTCACGAAACAACTGAGAAGATTGTGCAGATACGGAACCGTATGACTGCAGCGCGAGATAGACAGAAAAGTTATGCTGATAAGAGATGGAAACCTCTAGAGTTTCAAATTGGCGACAAGGTCCTATTGAAAGTCTCACCGTGGAAAGGCGTAGTTCGGTTTGGCAAGCAAGGAAAGCTAAATCCGAGGTATGTTGGACCATTTGAGATATTGGAAAGGATAGGTCCAGTGGCCTATCGGCTAGCCTTACCTGATTCACTGAGTGGAGTCCATAATGTGTTCCACGTTTCAAATCTGAAGAAGTGTCTATCTGATGAGACACTAATTGTACCATTAGAGGATGTTCAAGAGTGGATGAACAATTACGCTTTATCGAAGAACCAGTCGAGGTGATGGATCGTGAGGTGAAAACACTTAAGCAGAGCAAGATACCCATAGTTAAAGTTCGTTGGAACTCGCGATGTGGATCGGAATTCACGTGGGAACGTGAAGATCAAATGAAGCTTAAGTACCCTCAACTATTCGAGACGATGCCTGCAGACAAAGGTATTGACTTAAATTTCGGGACGAAATTTCTTTCAACATGTGGATGATGTGACAACTCATCCAAAACTCACTAGATTTCGATTTCTGTGTGCCAATGCAGTAGATCAGTGATGGAACACTCTCACCATGTGATGGAACACTCTCACCATGTAACGCAATTTTCGGGACGAGAATTCTTTCAACATGGGGATGATGTGACATCCGGTAATTTTCCGTTACCAAACTCCGTTAGTTCCGTTAAGTTTTGCATATGTGACACCCCGTAATTTCATATTTACATTATTTAAACCGTTGTCGTTAACATTGACCCGTACTCGCAAATACTTGAAACGTATACAAACACCGCCACAGACATCGTTAGACGAATTATGATAAAATACTAACGCGGGTGTTTGTAGAGGATTCACATAAACGAGATTACCTAAGGAATCCTATTAATTAATAGAGCTCGCTCATCAACGTCGTTATCAACCGAAACAAATTCGGGAACTCGGTACCTAAGTACAGGGACCAAACCTGACAATTGCCAAACTGGGGCTGGGTATAAATACCCACCCACCAGCCAAACACTCCCATTTCTGCTCTCTTCCTCTCCTACGCTCTCTACACCCCGATTGTTCATCCTAGCACCAAATCCCACCCGATTGAGCTCGTTTTTGTCGGATTAGACCACCCAACAGCTGAGAAATCATGATCCCAGCAGGTAGGCGACCATTTTCATCCGTTTTATCACCCGTTTCACTGCTGCAAGTATGGGATTCAGGTGTTCGGGTTCAACCCGAATGCATGTGGTCGTGGGGGTGCGTGTGAGGTCAATCAGAGTATGCATTCCACTTAGACATGTTAGGAGAGTGTTTCTGGAAGTCCTGATTTTGAGAAAACCGAGCACGGAACAGCCGAAGGCAGTTCGACCCACCCAGCTGTCGCGACCTGCTGCAGTCCGCGACTGGGCCAGCCGTGCGATTGAGTCATGCGACTGGTCCCATCGTGCGATTGATCGGGGCGACTGGGGTGAGACGTGCGAATGAACCCGTGCGACTGAGTCAACCGAATGAATGTGTGCGATTGAGTCGACCGAATGTATGCATGCGACTGAGTATCACCCGACTGAAGGTCCAACCGCACGAGTGAAGGTTTATTCGTGCGATTGGTTATTGATTCGGGTGAATGAATGACGTGTGGTACGACTGAAGGCTGAGTCGCATGAATGAGGGTTCAATCGTACGAGGGAAGTTGATTCATACGATTGAAGGTCCATTCGTGCGAATGAAGTGTCCAGTCGTGCGTCTAGCCTTGTTATGCGATTGGAGTCATTTGGAGTGAATCCTTCTGGTGTGCGAAGTGTCTATCGTGTGATGATAAGTTCACATCGATAAAAATGTCATTTCTTGACCACAAAGATTAAAGTCAACGCGATCAACAAACATATACTTTTCAACTCGAAACAACCTAACTGTTTACAAACATCAACAACCCATTTGAAATATACATGAAGTCTAATACGTCTAAGACCACTTGTGTGTGTGACACCCACGACCGAACCCATGCGACCCGACCCGACTAAACATATCCATTAACGCTAAACACAACATTAACGCTTAACACAACTGTCAATAGGTGTTTGACAGCGCATCGTAAAACAACACTTGGGAGACTTGCATCCTACACACTTGCTACATCATCTGTGAGTTTCACGGCCCCTATTTCACATCTCTTTCCTTTTGGGGGAGAAAACATGCAAACAGATTTACATTTACTTAAATGGTTGTAGTAATATTGATATCGCTTGTTACGTTAGTGCACAACACACAACATGTCCTGACACACTCGAACCGTTAGTAATGGGATTAGCGAGGTAATTTTGAGTAGTACTACTGGGTCTGACAAACCCCGCCCGGGCTAGTCGCGCTAGCTTGATTGGAGGTCAAACGGGCGCACAATTGACCTAACATACGATTGCCACGGTCGGTTAAGACGTGGAGGAAACACATTGTCATGGTCTGATGAGACATGACGGAACATACGATTGCCACGGTCGGTTAAGTCGTGGAGGAAACATATTGTCATGGTCTGATGAGACATGACGGTACATACGATTGCCACGGTCGGTTAAGACGTGGTGGATACACAATAGGACGTAAACAGTCAGCTTCGGTTCGAAACACTAAGTAACAAGAACATAGGCTAGCTACCTAACGATATGCTTTATGTACTAAACCATTGAAACGCAAAACATGGAAACGCTTACGAATACATTTCTTGCTAATTAAACCTGTGAACTCACCAACTTTATGTTGACACATTTAGCATGTTTTCTCAGGTCACAGGAACGCATAAGCTTTTGAGGCACGCTTCAGGAAATGCACTCAGGACATGCATTCATCTAGTTTATTTTCAGCATTGAACATTTTGTATAAACATAGCTATTGTAACAGTTCTGTAATGGATTTTACCACTTTTGAACAAGCTTCCGCACTATTGTAAACTTTGCTTATGTTCTGTTGAATGAAGTCAAATGTTCATTTCTAAATTCATATAGTGTCGTTCGATATGACTGTCTGAGATCCTGGTATGTCACACGCCTAACGGTAAAACCCCGTTCATGGAAGTTGAGGGTGTGACAGATTGGTATCAGAGCCACAGGTTATAGAGAACTAGGATTGCATTGCATCTAGACTATAGCCTTAGACACAACACTAGTATTTCACAAACACTTACACATGGTTACCACTGTTGTGCAAACAACCTTCTGGGGTACTGACATTACACTGCTAAGCAAACATAAACACTATGGGTATGACATGTGTGTCATTACCGGCTAACAGAGGGGCGGAGAGTCCCGCTCGCTCACAACCAACGCTTACACTTGATCCTTCACTAGCGGAGTGAAAGCAACAACGAATTGAATCAAACATTTCCATGATTGGAACACGAAACTCATTTCTAACGCACGCGATAAGCATAACGATGACAAACAAAAAGAACAATACCTCACTCTTCCAACTGTCTCACACTTGTTACTATTCCCAACATATCCTATCCTCTACGCTAGTCCGAGCAGTAAATGAGGGACAACTAAGATATTCAAGTCGATTGGAGAATCGGACTTGGACATCCAAACACCTAGAACCACGAAGGGAAAGAGGCCAAATTGTCTTGATTCCCGTTGTTACCTAAACCGAATCTCTTGTACAACTTTAGTTATTTGACTCTTGGTATAGCAAATACATCTCTGATGCTTTTATCATTGATAACACTCGGTACTGGACAAGGTATGTTATCTCGAATAGGAGGAACCATGTGTGACCATGCAAAGCAAATTAGAATCACGGGTGCACACGTAATTGTAATTTGTCGTGCATGAGAACTCTGGCAACTCTATTGGGTGATAACGGTAATGGCCAGTACAAATTTTCAAATTCCATACTTAGGAGGCATAAGGCCTCGGATCCTCATAAAGCCTTACTATCGATGTGCAAACAAACCCCTCATTCTTACTAGCATGATACAATATATATTACTGTCAATAATTGTTATCCGGTTATTGATTAATATGTGTTGTGAATTGAAGAGATCATGTCTGGAAGAAGACCTGGACGCCCGGTGGATGAGGAAATATCACCCTGACTCAAGCCGAGCTGAATGCTATCATCAACGAGCGCGTGGCTGATGCGCTTGCAGCTTATGAGCAGGCCCGCAATCAGGGCCAGAACGACCAGAATCCGAACCAAGGAGGTCTGACAGTCTGTACCTTCAAGATGTTTATGGATTGCAAGCCTCATTCTTTCAGCGGCTCAGAGGGCGCTGTTACACTGCTTCGCTGGCTAGAGAAACTTGAGTCAGTGTTTGCCATATGCAGCTGTCCTGATGGAAACAGGGTCAAATACGCCACCGGCACATTGGAGGGACCAGCCCTGACATGGTGGAATTCACAAGTCCAAACCTTAGGACTTGGTGCAGCAAACGGTATGGCATGGGAAGACTTCAAGATTCTAATGAAAGAAGAGTACTGCCCCAGGAGCGAAGTCCAGAAACTGGAGGCAGAATTTTGGAATTTAAAGATGATTGGTTCTGACATCGAGGAGTACACGACTCGTTCGCACGAGTTGGCAGCATTATGTCCGCAGATGGTGACTCCTGCCTACAAGCGGATTGAAAAATACATTGATGGTCTAGCCCCTCAGATCCAGGCTAGCGTGATGGCTGCTGATCCTGTCACCATTCAGCAGGCCATCCGACTGGCTCACAAACTCACAGACCAGGCAGTGGCACAGGGCACTTTGCCTAAACGAGGCACTGCTTCTGGTTCATCAGATCACAAAAGGAAATAGGAGGGTAACAACAACAAGTCTTCAAGCAATAATAACCCTCAGCAACAACCGACCAAAAGGTTCGGCCCATCAAGAAACTTCACCCACAACAACCCGAACAGCAACAACAATAATTATGGTCAGGGTTCGAGCAGCTACGCGGGCAAGAACCCTAGGTGTAACCGGTGCAACCTCCATCATCATGGCCCATGTGATCGACTTCGTTGTCAGAGATGTGGAAAGATGGGACACGCAGCCAAAGACTACCGGGGTGAAATAATGACTCAGCAACAACTACCTCAACAACGCCAGGGTGGAGAGACTAGAGCCTGTTATGAATGTGGTAAGGAGGGACACTACAGGAAGGATTGCCCACAACTGAAGGGTGGAAACAAGGGTAATAATGGGGGCAATGCCAAGGGTCGTGCATTCGTGATCGGTTCCGGCGAGGCAAGGGATGACCAGAATGTGGTTACTGGTACGTTTCCCCTGAATGGTTGTTTTGCTTCTATACTATTTGATACTGGAGCTGATAGGAGTTTTGTTTCCAACAAGTTCATTAAGTTCTTAGATGTAACCCTAGTTGTCATGGAACCTAGTTATGTGGTAGAATTAGCTGACGGAAAACTAATCGAGGCAACTCAAATCGCCAAGGGGTGCAGACTAGGACTATGTGGTCGTGAGATAGATATAGATCTGATGCCTGTCACACTTGGTAGTTTCGACGTAGTCGTGGGTATGGACTGGCTATCCAAGAATCAAGCTGAAATCATCTGTGGAGAGAAAATCGTACGCATACCACTTCCTAGTGGTGAAATTCTATCAGTTCAGGGCGAAAGGAGTGGCATGGTCTCTGGAATCATCTCCTACATGAAAGCTCAGAAGTGTTTGCGTAAGGGTCATAGCGCTTTCCTAGCCATGGTCACTGAAAAAGAAACCGAGGAAAAGAAAATTGAAGACATCCCAGTTGTACGTGATTATCCTGAGGTTTTCCCTGAAGACCTACCCGGTCTCCCACCGCACCGCCAGGTCGAATTCCAAATTGATTTGGTTCCGGGAGCCGCCCCTATCGCGAGGGCACCGTACAGATTAGCTCCAAGGGAACTGCAAGAGCTGTCTACGCAATTACTGGAACTACTGGATAAAGGTTTTATCAGACCTAGCTCATCACCATGGGGAGCCCCAATTCTATTTGTCAAGAAGAAGGACGGAACTTTCCGCATGTGTATCGATTACAGAGAATTGAACAAGGTGACAATTAAGAACCGTTACCCTCTCCCGCGTATCGATGATCTATTCGACCAAGTACAAGGGTCGAGTTACTATTCAAAGATAGACCTAAGATCGGGTTATCACCAACTAAGGATTCGAGAAGAAGACGTTTCAAAGACTGCTTTCAGAACGAGGTATGGTCACTACGAGTTTTTGGTTATGCCATTCGGGTTGACCAACGCACCAGCGGTTTTCATGGACTTAATGAACCGAGTGTGCAAACCCTACCTAGACAAGTTCGTCATTGTCTTCATCGATGACATCCTTATTTACTCAAGGAACAAAGAAGAACACGAAGAACACCTTAGACTGATTCTGGAGCTGTTGAGACGAGAACAGTTGTATGCAAAATTTTCAAAGTGTGACTTCTGGATGCGAGAGGTCCATTTCTTGGGTCATGTGGTCAATGAGAATGGGATACACGTTGACCCGGCAAAGATAGCAGCTATCAAGAACTGGGCTACGCCTAAGACACCGACCGAGGTACGACAGTTTCTTGGGCTGGCTGGCTACTACCGACGGTTCATCAAAGGGTTCTCGAAGATTGCTCAACCTCTCACCGCATTGACTCATAAAGGCACTACGTACGATTGGGGTGATAAACAAGAATCTGCATTCCAGATTCTGAAGCAGAGACTTTGTACAGCACCGATTCTATCCCTGCCTGAGGGAACCGATGATTTTGTTGTTTACTGTGATGCTTCCATACAAGGCCTCGGTTGCGTACTGATGCAGCGCAATAAGGTGATTGCCTATGCATCACGACAATTGAAGATACACGAGAAAAACTACACGACACACGACCTGGAACTGGGAGCTATGGTATTTGCACTCAAGATATGGAGACACTACTTGTACGGTACCAAGTGCACCATTTACACCGATCACAAGAGTCTCCAGCACATCTTTGAACAGAAGGAGCTAAATATGAGACAACGTCGTTGGGTCGAGTTGTTAAACGACTATGACTGTACGATCAAGTATCATCCGGGCAAGGCCAATGTAGTAGCAGACGCCCTGAGTCGGAAGGAAACGCCCAAGCCAAGACGAGTTCGAGCATTGCAACTTACCATTCACACCAGTTTACCCGACCAGATCCGCAATGCTCAACTTGAGGCGTTAAAGGACGAGAATTTGAAAGCCGAATCGTTACGAGGTATGGAGAAGCAACTAGATACCAAGCCTGACGGAATCCGCTACTTCATGGATCGAACGTGGATTCCCTCGTATGGAAACCTACGAGAACTGGTAATGGACGAAGCTCACAAATCACGGTACTCAACCCACCCAGGCTCAGACAAGATGTATCATGACCTGAAGGTTCTTTACTGGTGGCCAAACATGAAAGCAGATATCGCCACCTACGTGAGCAGATGTTTGACCTGTTCTAAGGTTAAGGTAGAGTATCAACGACCGTCTGGTTTACTCCAACAGCCAGAAATACCAGTATGGAAGTGGGAGCAGATATCTATGGACTTCATCACGAAACTCCCTCGGACTCCTAGCGGATGCGATACCATTTGGGTGATCGTGGATCGCTTGACGAAATCCGCACACTTCCTGGCAATCAGGGAGACCGATCGTATGGAAAAGTTAACACGTATCTACCTAAGGGAGATAGTCTCTCGGCACGGCGTGCCAATTTCCATCATCTCTGATCGTGACGCTCGATTCACTTCACACTTCTGGCAGTCCTTACAACGAGCACTAGGAACGCGGCTGGATATGAGCACCGCGTACCACCCCCAAACCGATGGCCAAAGTGAGCGTACGATTCAGACCCTAGAAGACATGTTACGTGCCTGCGTCATAGATTTCGGCAGCAGTTGGGAAACTCACTTACCGCTAGTAGAGTTTTCTTACAACAATAGCTATCACACATCGATCAAAGCTGCCCCATTTGAGGCACTGTATGGGCGTAAGTGCCGATCACCTATCTGTTGGGCGGAAGTTAGGGAAAGTCAACTCACCGGCCCTGAACTTGTGCACGAGACGACTGAGAAGATTGTGCAAATCCGTAACCGTATGGCAGCAGCCCGCGACTGACAGAAAAGCTACGCTGACAAGCGTCGCCGACCGTTGGAATTCCAAATAGGTGACAAGGTGCTTTTGAAAGTGTCACCTTGGAAGGGTGTGATTCGTTTCGGGAAATGCGGGAAACTGAGCCCTAGGTACGTGGGACCGTTTGAGGTTGTCAAACGGGTTGGCCCCGTAGCCTACCAATTGAACCTACCCGAGGAACTCCGTGGAGTACACAACGTGTTCCACGTCTCTAACTTGAGGAAATGCCTTGCCGACGAAACTCTTATCGTCCCGTTAGACGAGATACATGTGGATGAACAACTACATTTCGTCGAGGAACCGGTGGAAGTCATGGACCGAGAGGTCAAGACGCTCAAACATAGTCGTATCCCTATCGTCAAAATCCGTTGGAACTCAAAGCGCGGACCAGAATTTACTTGGGAACGCGAGGACCAGATGAAGTGGAAGTACCCTCAACTGTTCCAAAACCAGGCATCTACCTCTTAGATACACAGGTACTCTATTCCACATGCATCACAAACTATTGAGCCTTGTACTACCCCGTAAAAACCACGTAACAAGATATACTAATTTTCGGGACGAAAATTCCAGCAACAAGGGGATGATGTGACACCCGTAATTTCAGATTTACATTATTTAAACCGTTGTCGTTAACATTGACCCGTACTCGCAAATACTTGAAACGTATACAAACACCGCCACAGACATCGTTAGACATAGGAATGCATAAGCTTTTGAGGCACGCATAAACTAACGATATGCTTTATGTACTAAACCATTGAAACGCAAAACATGGAAACGCTTACGAATACATTTCTTGCTAATTAAACCTGTGAACTCACCAACTTTATGTTGACACATTTTAGCATGTTTTCTCAGGTCACAGGAACGCATAAGCTTTTGAGGCACGCTTCAGGAAATGCACTCAGGACATGCATTCATCTAGTTTATTTTCAGCATTGAACATTTTGTATAAACATAGCTATTGTAATAGTTCTGTAATGGATTTTATCACTTTTGAACAAGCTTCCGCACTATTGTAAACTTTGCTTATGTTCTGTTGAATGAAGTCAAATGTTCATTTCTAAATTCATATAGTGTCGTTCGATATGACTGTGTCTGAGATCCTGGTATGTCACACGCCTAACGGTAAAACCCCGTTCGTGGAAGTTGAGGGTGTGACAGCATACACGTGTCGTAAGCACACACTAGTTGTCGTTTGATGTTGGTGACCTAATAATAATTAATAATGTTAAACTGATAATAATCTGGTGGATTAGATGATTATTGTGTTATGCTTATGTGTTTACCCGATTTAAAGATTATTTGGGAATTTTATCGCGTTACGTGGAAACGGGTGTGTTAATTCTTATGTCTTGTGTTTTTATAAAATAAATTATATGAGTATTACCATTAGTTTAGATGTTCATATTATTAAGTTAAAAACACTTCACAAGGAGGTTAAAGGCTTAAATTTTATAAAAATACAAAAGACAAGGGTTAAAGGGTAGATCTTGTAAATTGAACTAAACAAAACAAACCCTAGCCCCCACACACACCCCCACGGTCATGACTTCATCCCCTCTCCCTCTCCCTATGATTTTCAGCCAAGAACAATCAATTAGTTAAGGTTTTGATCGATTACAAGCACTAGAACGCGATTTGGATCTCCATTAACATATATACACGTGAATTGAAGGTTAGTTTTGATATTTTGTGGGTTTTCTCATTAGGTCCGAACCCTAATTCGTGAATGGAGTCAAAATTGTCGATTATTGTTGTTGTTTGATGATGGTAACATGTTAGTTTGGTTGTATGTATGTTGTTTAACGTTGATTATGCATGAATGATACGTTTATAATGAATGGATCATGAACTTTGAGTCTAGATGAGCCCTAATTCAAAATTTGTGATGATCATGAGAAGTTGATGATTGTTTGATGACTCCATGATGTTAATTAGATAGTATGAATGCTACAAAACATGAATCTTGCAAGAAATTGATGAATTGAGAGTTTTGTTCATAGGTTACTAATAATAGTAACTTTATTTTGCATGTAATGTTGGATTGTTAATGCATTGATGTTATGGATGTGTTCATGATGTTGATTAGGTGCTAGATTGTTGATATGAATGCTAGAAAACTTAGAATGAATGTTGTTGTTCATATCTTGCCAAAAGTAGAAACTTTTTAGATATGAATGGATGAATTATGCTAGTTTGATGTTGTTGATCATGTTTAGGTGTTGTTATGAACTTGAAATAGTATATTATTGATGAATTGTATATACATTGGGTGTTTAGTATATTTTGGGATATACTTTCCCAAAAGGGAAACTTTATTTTGGATGAACATTGGATATTGGGAATTGGACATGTTCATGACATTAGGATCATGATAGAATGATTGTTTTGGATGCCTAACGTGATAGAACCTGTTCAATAGGTTGCATGGAATGTCTATTTGGTTATGTGTGATTTATGCACTTTGATGATCATGTATGGTATTGAATGTTGATTAGTAACTAGGACATCATGTTTGGGACTGGAAATTGATCATATTGATGTATGTGTATGTAATGGACACGTTGAATGTGTTGCAGTTAGTATGGATGATTAATTGGTAAATTATATATTTTGACCCGTATATGCTAATTCATGGTTATAGGTCATATAAGTAGGTTATGCTTGATTTGACCTTTATATGATGCACTAGTTGAGTTATGGATACACTGAGCATGCTAGATATTAAGGAATTACCTAACTTATATGATATTTACATAGTATGATGATCTAAGCAATATATTGGGAATGTAGCATCATATGTGATCATTGGAGTGTTAACCATGTATGATATATGATCATGTTTGTTTAAATGGTTTACAACACATAATGTCACCAAGGGTCAAACGGGTCAACTGGGTCAAACGGGTCAACTAGGTCAAACATGTCTATTCTTTTACAACCTTGAGTCTTTGGTTGTAGTGCACTTAGGGTTTCACATATTCTCTGTTTACACATACTCATGTACTTACATAGAGGGTTGACTGTCCACTTGTTCTTTCAAGTAAACTCTATGTACTCAATACGCGTATCAGGTGAGTTCATGCCCCATTGTTTACTTAATCTCTTTTGGGGAAGATAGCATACTGGTAACACTATAAATGCTTTATGTATTTAAGTTGTGTATGATATTAATATAGTGCTGTTTACCATGATAAAGTCCTCACACTTTCAAATTGTTAATATTGAATAGCGGGGAAACTTGGGTAGTACTACTGGGTCTGACGAGCCCCACCTGTGTGACTCGAGGTCAACCGGGTGCAATTTGTCCTATGAACATTTGTCACGACCTGGTTAGTCGTGACAGGAGGCAAACATATCACAGTCAGCTTCAATTGTGAAATCACTATGTATTAATATCTATTGTTAATAGACTAGCTATCTATTACAATACACATGCTTATATATCACAACTGTTAAACTGTTATGTTTAAACACAAACTCTTGAACGCACCAACCATTGTGTTGACTTTTTAGTATGCTATTCTCAGGTCGATAATCCAGCTTGCCGGTAGGATCACATCACGAGTCAGCATGCATTCTAAGGATTTAAACTACAAACACAATTACTCGTCTTTTAGTTATGGTTATCAAATATTTGGTTGGCGCATGTTTTGCCATGTTATACATTTACATACTTTGGGTTTGTCTTGTTTACAAAACGCTTCCGCATGATTTTTAATGTTTGAACTGTGGTTTGTTTTATTTTAAACATGGCATATAGAGTTGTTCGGAGTAACTATTGTCTGTGATCCTGGTTTGTTCACACGCCTCGCGGTAAAACTCCGCACGTGGATTTTGAGGGTGTGACATAAACCAGTCATACAATTTGCAATCTTTTATGTGAAATATGGAATCTATGATTTTTTCTTAAAATATATAATAGATGGAGAGTTTTACACAAATCACATCATTAAGAATCACATATTATAGTTTGTTTTTTATTTTGATTTTGATGTAGAGAGAGAAGATAATAGATAAAAAAAAGTACTTAAACAAAACATGTTCGTTAGAATTTGGTATTATAAACCCGCTTTGAGAGATATATAAGCGAGTGCTAAACACCTAGACATCAAAAATTAACGATACCCAAGAAATAAATTCTTGGGTCCGCCACTGACCTCAACCCATCACCATCGCTGATACCTTCACCCTCAACCCACCACCACAGCCGCCCCTACCCTTAACCTACAACCACCGTCGTCGCAACACTGTCAACCCGCCACCATCGTCACCGCAGCATCGTCAGCCCACCACCATCGTCACCGCAACACTGTCAGCCCACCACCACCGTCGCGACACCACCCTCAACCCACCACCCCCGTCATTGTCTTCTCCGCGACCGATCACCACTGTTGCTGTCTACTCCCTCGACCCACCACCGCCACAAACACCTGTGGCTACCACTAAACACGATGACGACCTAGTTTAATAGATTTGAAGAGAGAGAGAGATAGAGAGAGACTTTGACTAGTGGTAATGTTCGATTTCACATATAGGGGTGGTGATGGTGATGAAGATGAAGATGAAGATGAAGATGGAGGAAGAAGATGAATATGGAAAAAAAGATGAAAATGGAAGAAGAAGATGGAGAGATGGGGTTAGGTGTGGTGGGTGGGGTTTAAATGGGGGTAAGTTATGTTTTATTTAAAAATTAATATATTTTAAATTTTATATTCTAATTTTACCTTGACTTAACAAAGAAACTTAATCTCAGTTAGCGTCGGGGACTGCCGGTGTGCATATCATGCATAGTTCAAACCCGCATCTATAATTTTTGAAAAGGAGGGACTAAACTTGCAATACGTGCAATCCCCAGGGACTCTTCGTGTAATTTACTTTTTATAATAATTTAAATTAACATTATATTTATATATTTAATTTATACTTTTACTATTTAAATTAAGTATTATATTATTAACTAAATACTATTTACCAAATATTTACATAGTTATAATAGTTATAATAATAATAATAATAATAATAATAATAATAATAATAATAATAATAAAAATAATAATAATAAAATAATAATAATAATAATGATAACAATAATAATAATAATAATAATAATAATAATAATAATAATAATAATAATAATATATTCAATATTTAAGGATGATCGGAAAAGAGACTAAGTAGCGCCCGCGAATCACACGAGCCAATTCATTATATATAACATATAGAAATCAATAACGAATATCTCTATTATCTATACTATTTATATTACATTTTACGATGTCAAAATAATAATTTTATCTTGATCTTAAAGTACCTATAGGGTTAGTATGTTAATACCATGATGGATTTTAATTTAATTTTTTAATCGATAACAATTCATTGAATTTAATAACAACAACAGCAGCAGCAACACCAATAATAATAATAATAATAATAATAAATAATAATAATAATAATAATAATAATAATAATAATAATAATAATAATAATAATAATAGTAATACTAGTAATAATAATAGTAGTAATAGTAGTAACAACAGTAATAATAGTAATAGTAGTAATAACAGTAATACTAGTAATACTAGTAATAACAACAATACTAGTAGTAACAGTAATACTAGTAGTAACAGTAATACTAGTAGTAACAGTGGTAGTAACAGTGGTAGTAACAGTGGTAGTAACAGTGGTAGTAACAGTGGTAGTAACAGTGGTAGTAAGGGTGGTAGTAAGGGTGGTAGTAAGGGTGGTAGTAAGGGTGGTAGTAAGGGTGGTAGCAATGGTGGTAGCAATGGTGGTAGCAATGGTGGTAGCAATGGTGGTAGCAATGGTGGTAGTAATGGTGGTAGTAATGGTGGTAGTAATGGTGGTAGTAATGGTGGTAGTAATGGTGGTAGTAATGGTGGTAGTAATGGTGGTAGTAATGGTGGTAGTAATGGTGGTAGTAATGGTGGTAGTAATGGTGGTAGTAATGGTGGTAGTAATGGTGGTAGTAATGGTGGTAGTAATGGTGGTAGTAATGGTGGTAGTAATGGTGGTAGTAATGGTGGTAGTAATGGTGGTAGTAATGGTGGTAGTAATGGTGGTAGTAATGGTGGTAGTAATGGTGGTAGTAATGGTGGTAGTAATGGTGGTAGTATAGTAATAATAATAGTAATAATAATACTAATAATAATAGTAGTAGTAGTAATAGTAGTAGCATTTAACGTAAATATAATAGTCATTTACAAAATATAAACAAATTTAATAATAGTAATAATGTGTAATAATATACAAGTAATCAAAGTAATAATATATAAGATCTCGAAACTGCTTCAAGCTTCTGGATCTTATATTATTTTTCTCTTATTTTTATGATTGTTTATAAAATCTAAATTTTTCGTTATGATGTGTTAAATTATATTAATGTTTCGACATGATTTTTTTCCAAATCAGAGTTGTAAATATAATTTTTATCCATATCTACGGATTGAATACTAATGTACAAGTAATTGAAATAAAGTGTTATAAATTTAACATCCCGCTACAAAGACTAGTTCACACACTAGTTATTGTATACATGTTTCAGTAAATGTACGAACTGTTTCGAATTGTAGGTGGACTGTTATATTAATCGAGTCTACTTACTTGTTTTCCAGTCGGGATCGCACCCCTGACCCCCCTCAGAAGGAAATCAATTACTAAAAAGGCTTTCTAACTTACATTAACGAGGTAAGTTAAGGATCATTAGTGTTTTGATAGTCTTGATTAGAGCATTCACATTAACATATCTTTATGCATCTCTAACTTTTATTATTTGAAGATTTCTTTTGTTTTAAATTTAAATTTGGATCTCTGTCTCATCTTCTCTTTAAACTTTATAGATTAATGGTATTGTGAATGCTCTTAATAAAATAACAAGACTTGAGGAACATAAGTAGAGACATAAGGTTTTATGTTTAAACCTAGACATAATGTAATTTGATTTAATATAGAAGTATGATAAAATTACCATTCAAAAATAAATAAATAAAAAGAAAAGAAAAAAGAGATATCATTAAATTTAATCAATGAACTCTCTGAACATTAATACTTCTGACAGCTGTATATGGATTATTATTTTTAATGAAGAGGTACATTTTATTAAAAAAAAACTAACTTGTTAGAAAAACATACATCGTAAAAAATTACATTATACTTTTGAGTTTACACGATATTGAAGCTAATGAAATCCCTCCATCGTAATGTTTTGATTTTTGATTATTTTTCATCCAGAGGTACCTAAAAGATCGTTTATCTTCAACGATTTTCTCCACCATAAGGATTATGTATTAAGTGAAATGTTTATGAACTTTTAGCGACTTTTATTTCGCTAATTTATGATATATATCGCGTCTCAAACGGGTTGCATCGTGTAACCTGTTTAGAAACAGATACATGTACTCGTTTGAATAAAATGACACGTTTAGTTATCGTGTTACGATCATGTCTAGCACCTAGGTAATCATGTATTATTTTTAAAATTATTTTGACATGAACAGGGATGGATCACAGTCCTAAAGAGTATTACTTCTATAATATTCTCGCCTTTGTTTATTGGCTTGAGCCCCACTTTACCTTGTTAATACATATTTTTATTTCACGACTTAAGACGGAAGGAACCCAAAGAACACAACTCATACCCTAATTAAAAGTAGGAGTAAATTATAAATTATATACTTTATTAATACACGAAATTATATGGATTTTGTTTTAATACTTACATCCAATGTTCTTTTTTTTAAAATATGTGCTTTATATTAACTTTTATTTTAATGTACAGTTTACTCAGTTATGTCTTTTTCACATGAGATGCGTTTTTATTCTTTTTTTTCACATCTAATATATTAAACAAATGAAAAAATAATAAAAATTTTATATGGAAAATACAATTAAAAGATATCGAATCATTGGATAAGTTGGTGAACCAACATCATTTTTACAATCAATAGCATTTAATCCAGCATCTCCCTGTCTTTGATACTCCAATACTAGTCTTTTTCACCATCACCTACATTTTAGACAACTTGTAGTTGATTTGTGAATTTGACTTCTTACTTTAGTAAATGTTATTGGAGGTTGTTGTCATAAATTTTTTACGACTGGTCGAATGAAAACACACCAAGAGAGATTGGTCTCCTTGACTTACACAACAGTCCGATATCTTTTATTATTTATTTCATTTAATTTTTTTATTTTTTATATATATGTGAAAAGAAAATGATAAAAATACCCTTCATGTGAAGTGACACATAATTGAGTTAACTGTACATTTGAATGAGAGTTAGTACAAATGACAATATGTGTATAAATCTTTTAGTAAAAGGAAATTGTATGTAATTACAAAAACTAAATAACATACTATGCAATTTTGTATATTAATAAAGGACACAATTTATAATTTACTCTAAAAATAGACATATTGTTTGAACTTTAATTGAGTTAGCTGTACATAATTGAGTTAATTATACTTTAAAAGTAGATATATTATTTTTTATTTAAGTTTTTTATTTTTATATATTAGATGTGAAAAACAAATAACAAAAATACCCTCATGTGAAGTGACATATAATTGAGTTAACTGTACATTTGAATGAGAGTTAGTACAAAGGACAATATGTGTGCAAATCTTTTAATAAAATATCATCTTATGTAACTATTAAAACTAAAGGATATATCATGTAATTTTGTATATTAATAAAAGTAGACATATTGTTTGAACTTTTCTAGAAAAATCTAGAATTTTTTTTAAATAAATGACAACAATATTAAAATTGATAGTTTTTTATTAATATAAAAACAAATAAAAATAATGAGAAAAATAAAAATACATAAAATTAAAAAATAGCAAACTATTTGTCATCTGAATCTGAGATTTTCAAGTTTGTTACAATGCATTTCATAATATCAAATCAAAGTAAAAGATTATGCTTTGATCTCACAACTCCAAAATAATTTTATCTCACAACTCCATAATAATTTTATCACAACAACCATATCCATTGAAGTATCAGGAATCTACATTGGTGATATGCCATTCTCGTCTTTTTAAGCTCATACTTTACAATATAACAAACATGTGTACATCATATTTTTTTATATTCTCACACTTCATCACCCGTAGTGGTCTTGAATATAGCTCATTTAGATTTTAAAACACTAAAAGCTCATTTTGACATCTTTCTTGCCGACTCTTGCATATTCTTCAACTTTTTTTTACTTGTAGTTGGTTGGCCAAGAAAATATTTCACAAAAGTATACCAAATTGGATATATCTTATCGGTTAGGTAGTAGTTATGCTTGTATTGTAACTTGTTAACTTAAAATGGACACCTCTAAGTGGTTCCGTGCATCTTGTTAGTAAATATGGAGATTGGATGATAACACTAATGTTGTGTTTGAACCGCGACATCAAAGTATGCATGCCAAATTCATATATCATATAACGCCATCTCTTCAAGTATGATTGTTGAGTGTTAGTGGTCACTGCAGTGATATTGGCTTCAAACACGTTTGAGACAATTTCTCCAACCAAAATGTATATAATCATTGTTATGAAGCATCCTTGGAATGCCCTATCTATTTTCATATGCGTCATACAAAACTACAATGTCATGGCTAGTTAGTGCACATGAAATTTTTTACCATATAAAACGATGTTAGCCCTACAAAATTTATTCTAGGCATTCTCGTGATGTCCTAGAAAATACATCTAAATATTCATCAAACTTGTTGGGAACATTACTACTTATGAGTTGATGAATTACCATTGTACATTTTTGTAATGACGTGATTGCAAGATCGATACGGGTCTCTCAACACAATGGTTCTCTCTTAAACTCACCAAGTTACACTCAAACGATGAAGCAGAATCTTCTAAGAGTTGATAATAATATACTAAGTAAACAAGGCACAAGAAATGGTTTTCAAGATATTTGTATATATTAATTCTTAACTCAAAGTTTACAAGACTCTTACAAGCATGCTCCTATAAGCTTACAATGAGAACTATATGTACTACTATTGTGACGCCCTAAACCCGGCAGGGCACCGGAGGCACGTCACGCAGTTGGATTAATATTTTAAACACAAATCAGAGCTTTCTACTTACAGCGGAAGACTTAAACAACATTATATATTAACCCAACTCTTTAAATCATTTTACATATAATTGTGTTTAATTATACATCGCCCTATTTACAGTATTAACAGCCCTATATCCTATGCCAACAACTGCTCCGGGATAGCATCCTCGTTCAGCTCATACTTGCTTTCCTCTATTATCAGAGGATCCCTCCTTACCTAGCACACACAACACACTCAAAACATCAGATAAACTGGTGAGTTCTAAATTTTCATTAAAACATTATCAGCACCTTTACACACACAAAAGTCACGTATTGGCAATATTATAATAATCAACTTTTATCATTACTTTATCCCACTGGACCTTGCCCCATCGAACATCGGTTGCCCACATCTAGCAACTACCAGTTCTCATACCTAGTAACATCGGTTGCCCACATCCAGCAACTACCAGTTACTATACCCAGAAACGTCGGTTGCCCACATCCAACAACTACCAGTTTCCCATACCCAGTAACATCGGTTGCCCACATCCAGCAACTACCAGTTACTATACCCAAAAACGTCGGTTGCCCACATCCAGCAACTACCAGTTTCCCTTACCCAGTAACATCGGTTGCCCACATCCAGCAACTACCAGTTACTATCTCTCATC
Source organism: Flaveria linearis (assembly GCA_024085815.1). Lineage (NCBI taxonomy): Eukaryota > Viridiplantae > Streptophyta > Magnoliopsida > Asterales > Asteraceae > Flaveria > Flaveria linearis. The sequence goes on along the minus strand of CM044008.1, from coordinate 46,763,723 downwards.
CAGTAGGATGCTAAATAATCATCTAGGGTCGTCACCACAAGATGTTCAAAAAGCTGAGTGATCGTCATCACTCCTATCAACTGTACAGTTTCACACCCAGGCATCTTACCCTAACTGGCCTGTTGAGATTTACATTACATTACCATTTCAAAAACATTTCTTTTACTTATTGCCAATATTATCACATTCATTTACACCTCACACATTCTTTCTTTTATCACCAGTTTTAACATATTTTCATTAGTCATTTCACCCCATCTGACCCATTGGAATCATTACCGTCACGTAATGATTAACAATGTTCAGATGACCATCTTTTACACTCTACCTGACCCACTGAAATCATCACTATCACGTAATGATTACAATGTTCAGGTAATCATTTATTACCCCCGCTTTCCCCTAACAGCTTTACAACTGTTAGAAACATATTAACATCACTATCATAATTCTGGTACTAAAATATTCAATTCATTTATCATTGTATGTGTGCTAGCCCGAATGTTAAAACCAAACATTGGAAAAGGGCTTAGAACTCACCTTATCAACTTCCTCTCCACAGTCTACACAATCCGTGTACACAAGGTAACTAGTCCTTCCTCTAATCAAGGTATATCTAAAGCAATAAACCTTGATTTCAGTAAACTTATTCTCAAACAGGGCCCACATGCGATTGAACACTTATGCGAATGAGAAATCATGCGACTGGACCTATGCGGATGAACCATGCGACTGAACCTTCAGTCGTACGACTAGCGATTCATTCGCACGATTGAGTTCTCATTCGTATCCAGTGTTCGCTCGTCTTCATTCGGACTTCCAACCAGGCGACTGGGTTCCAATCGCACGACTCCATTCGCACTCAGTCGTACGACTAGACTCTCATTCGTGCGACTGAGTCATGCGATTGAGCCCATTCGCCTGAAACGAATCAGCAGCTGTGTTCTTGACGTTTTTGATCCAAACTTACTCAAAATTCGAGTTTTAACCATCCAAATCATACCATATTCAAAACAGATCCTATACACATTGTTTACAATGGTTTCGGACCATTATTTCATCAAAACTTCATAAAAACTTGGATTTAAATTCCTGGATTTTAAATTCAGAAATGAACCAGACCAATTTACTGATTTAAACTGGTTATTGGATCAAATTCAATCATACACACAGCTTATAACATCTCCGGATTAATCTGTGATGTTCAAAACTCACCAAAACGGAGTTGCCTTAGTCAATTTCGTGAGAACAGGGTGTTTGGGTGTGAAGGGGACAAGAAAATAGAGTAGATGCAGATAGAAATCTGCCCTTGAACCCCCTGCACCGCCCTACTTATCCATACACTCAACTTAGCCGCCTCACCTTCAGTCGCACGATTGAACCATTCGTACGACTGAACCGTGCGACTGAAGCTCATACGCCTACTATTCGTACGACTGAGTCTCAATCACACGTAAGGGGTGCGACTGAAGTTCATTCGCATATGACTTATGCGACTGAACACTTAAACACTCAAACAACTCAACTTAATTTAATTAATCATGACTATAATATAATTTACAAGTCCGGATTTAGAAACCGGATGTTACAACTCTCCCCCTCTTAAATAGGTTTCGTCCCCGAAACCAACTATTCAAACAACTGCGGATAATCTCTCTTCATTTCATCTTCTGATTCCCAAGTGAAATCAGACCCCTTTCTATTCGACCACTGCACTTTAACTAACTCAATAGTTTTATTCCTCAACCTTTTCACCTTCCTGTCTACTATAGCAGTAGGTTTCTCAACATAGTTCAACTTATCATCCACCTCTATATCATCTAAAGGTACATAAGCATTCTCATCGGCCAAACACTTGCGCAACTGTGACACATGAAAGGTTGGGTGGATTCCTTGCAACTGATCGGGTAATTCTAGTTTATAAGCCACTTCTCCAATCCTTTCTATAATTCTAAATGGTCCTATAAAACAAGGACTTAACTTTCCCTTCTTTCTGAATCTGATAATTCCCTTCCAAGGAGATACTTTCAACATAACTCTATCTCCTACTTCAAACTCTATATGCCTTCGCCTTTTATCTTCATAAGACTTTTGTCGATCCTGAGCTGCTTTAAACCGAGCTTTGATCTGATCCAGTTTCTCATTCGTAGCCTGTACACTTTTCAAACTGCCCAACTCTTTCTGCCTAACTTCTCCCCAGCATATCGGACTCCTGCACTTTCTTCCATATAACATCTCATAAGGGGCTCTCCCAATTGTAGAATGATAACTGTTATTGTAGGAGAATTCAACTAATGGCAGATGACTATCCCAGCTACCACCGAAATCTATAACATAAGCTCGTAACATGTCTTCAACTGTTTGGATAGTCCTTTCAGTCAACCCATCAGTTTCTGGGTGAAAAGATGTGCTATGTAATAAACGAGTACCCATATCTTCATGAAACTTTCTCCAAAATCTCGAAGTAAAACGTGTATCTCTATCTGACACAATAGATACTGGTACCCCATGACGAGCAATAATTTCTCGAATAAACAATTCTGCTAACTTCTTGGAGTTATACGTTTCCTTGATTGGTAAGAAATGCCCACTACGTGTCAATCTATCTACTATGACCCAAATGGTATCATAACCTTTAGCTGTACGCGGAAGCTTAATTATGAAATCCATCGTCAATTCTTCCCACTTCCATTTCGGGATCTCTAAGGGTTGAAGCTTACCATATGGCTTTTGATGCTCAGCTTTGACCCGAAGACACGTCAAACACCTATTCACATACTGCATCACATTAAACTTCATACGGGGCCACTAATATTCTTGTTTTAAATCCTTGTACATCTTAGTAGCACCAGGATGTATAAAATATCTGGACTTATGAGCTTCATTTAACACCAATTCCCTCATCTTAATCGGAATCCACATACGACCACACTTTGTCTTGACCCCAAAATTATTTTCTTCTAGATCCTTTGTTTGACCCTTCATTCGTTCCTGCTTCACGTTCTCTTCTCTCAATGCTTCTAATTGAGCTTCTCGTAACTGGTGCATAAAATCTGGGGTTATTACTAACTTATATGACTTAACTCGAATTGGAGGGTGTTCATTCTTTCTGCTTAGTGCGTCAGCAACCACATTTGCTTTACCAGGATGGTAAAGTATTTCACAATCATAATCTTTCACCAACTCTAACCATCTTCGCTGGCGCATGTTCAATTCCTTCTGATCAAAGAAATATTTCAAACTCTTATGATCCGTGTAAATCGTACATTTCGTCCCATATAAGTAATGCCTCCATATCTTCAAGGCAAATACCACTGCTGCCAGTTCTAGATCATGTGTCGGATAATTCTTTTCATGTTCTTTCAACTGTCTGGAAGCATAAGCAATCACTCGTCCCCTCTGCATCAATACACAGCCTAAACCTTGATACGAAGCATCTGAATAAATCACCAAATCTTCATTTCCATCTGGCAACGACAACACTGGTGATTGGGTTAATTTCTGCTTCAGTTCTTGAAATGCATTTTCTTGTTCTGGTCCCCAAACGTATTCTTCATTCTTCCTCGTCAGTTTCGTTAACGGGGATGCGATTTTGGCAAAATCTTGAATAAATCTTCTATAATAACCAGCTAGACCCAAGAAATTGCGGACTTCAGATGGCGTCTTTAGAGGACTCCACCTCACTACTGTTTCAATCTTGGCAGGATCTACTAAAATACCTTCTGCATTAATCACATGCCCTAAAAACTGTACCTCCCGCAACCAAAACTCATACTTAGAAAATTTTGCATAAAGCCTTTCTTTTCTCAATATTTCCAACACTTCACGAAGATGGCAGGCGTGATCTCCCTCATTCTTTGAATAGATCAGTATATCATCAATAAACACAATTACTGATCGATCTAACATTGGCTTGCACACCCTATTCATCAAATCCATAAAAGCAGTAGGGGCATTCGTCAACCCAAAAGACATAACCAGAAATTCATAATGACCATAACGGGTGCGAAACGCTGGCTTAGGTATATCTTCTTCCTTGACTTTTAGCTGATGATATCCAGAACGAAGGTCTATCTTAGAAAACCAACTAGCTCCCTGTAGCTGATCAAACAAATCATCTATTCGTGGGAGTGGATGCTTATTCTTTATTGTCAACTTATTTAATTCTCTGTAATCAATACACATACGCATACTCCCATCTTTCTTCTTTACAAACAATACTGGAGCACCCCACGGGGAAGAACTGGGTCTAATGAAACCTCTTTCTAGCAAGTCTTCAGTCTGTTTCACTAACTCTTTCAATTCTGATGGAGCTAATCTATAAGGTGGCTTAGCAACTGGCTTAGCACCCGGAACCAAATCAATTCTAAACTCAACTTCATGATCTGGAGGAATACCCGGTAATTCCTCTGGAAACACATCTACAAAATCTCTAACCACAGGAATGTCCTCTATCTTTCTTACAGGCTTTTGAGAATCAATTATATATATCAAATAAGATGCACACCCGCGGCTCATTAACTTATCAGCTTTCATCATAGATATTATTTTCACAGTTGACTCCTTTCTATCACCATATACATTAATCGTTTTCCCATCCGGTGCTCTTAATTGAATTAACTTCTTATTACATACAATATGGGCTTCATGGTTTGCCAACCAATCCATACCCAAAACTACATCAAATCCTCCTAACACCATAGGATATAGTTTAACAGGCAATCTATATCCTTCTAATTCAATATAACAACCATCAATCATACTACTAATCATCACAGATCTATCATTAGCAGTTTCAACTACAAAAGCTACCTCTAATGGTCGAACTTCACATGCAAGCATAGGGTAAAAATCAATAGATACAAAACTTCCACTTGCACCAGAATCAAATAACACATTAGCTGGAATTTCATTCACTAGGAACGTACCTGAAACTACATCTGGCAAAGCTTTAGCCTCACTAGCTGACATAGAATATACTCGCCCCTTGGCCACACTCGACCCTTCTCCTGACCCTTTCATCGATCTAACCGGTTCAGGCTTTCTAACTACCAAATTTGGACATTCACTTCGGATATGCCCCGTTTCTCCACACTCGTAACATTTACGAGGACCTTCACTACATTCATTAGCATAATGTCCCATCTTTCCACATCTAAAACAATTCCTGCTACCCATCATACAATCACCCTGATGTAGCCTACCACATTTCCCGTAGCGTGGCAGCTCATTTCTGACATTCCTCGGAAATTGACCCCTTCCAAACCTACCCTTCTTTTGAAAACTTAGATTCTCAAATCTTCTTTGCACTACAGGTTCTTCACGCCTCCTTTTACATCTATCAGGAGCAACATTACTACCATAAACTTCTTGATACATATCTGCAGCTAAGTTTACCGTCAACTGGTAACTACTCGGAGCAGATGATCTAACCAACTTTCTAACCTCCTGAGGCAACCCCTGTGTATACCTCAAAATTTTCTTCTCTTCAGGAACCACCAAATGAGGCACCAATCACGCCATCTCTTCAAACTTAGACGTGTATTCCCTATGAGACATATTACCTGCCTGAAATTGTAGGAAACTCATTTCTATTCGATCCATCTCGCCTTTCGGACAAAACTTGTCCGACACTAACTTTCTAAATTCAGGCCACAACATTTTGTCAGTAGCCTCCTCGCCTAACGTTTGGATAACCGTATCCCACCAATACAGAGCCTCACCTACAAACGAGTGGGCTGCAAACTTTACCTTCTGATCCTCCCTACACTCACTCAATTTGATCACGGCTTCCATTTCACGAAGCCATTTGTAGGTGGCTACCACATCCATAGCCCCAGAAAATCGTGGAGGATTACACTCTTTAAATGGCTATATGTAACTCCCTTTCTCTCACTAGACCCCTCAGCTTTATCAATATTCCTACTTTCATCAGGTCTAGCTGCATTCAAGGCTTTATGAACCTCCTCAGCAATTGCATCACGGAATTGCTGTCTCGTCATACTAAGCACCTCGGTGCTCTCATCAACATTTCTTCCCGAGGTTCCACCTTGCATTCTTTCACTCTCCCTATCAGCCATAACCTATTAAAACGAGATCAGGATTATTTGGTACCCATATGTAAGTATGTAACCAGAATACTATAAGTAAAGTAAATTATTAATAATGTTGGCCAAGTACTATTAATTGTTTACTTTACTTTTACTATTCTCGTTATTCCTTCTCATGATAATCCCATCACCTTCTCTTGTTTTAATAAACTATTCTATCTAGCTATCCCTGCTGGCATATCTATTTTCTAGTTAAAGTCTAGTTATTATGACACAAGATCCCTTTAACTACTGCTCTGATACCAACCTGTGACGCCCTAAATCCGGCAGGGCACCGGAGGCACGTCACGCAGTTGGATTAATATTTTAAACACAAATCAGAGCTTTCTACTTACAGCGGAAGACTTAAACAACATTATATATTAACCCAACTCTTTAAAACATTTTACATATAATTGTGTTTAATTATACATCGCCCTATTTACAGTATTAACAACCCTATATCCTATGCCAGCAACTGCTCTGGGATAGCATCCTCGTTCAGCTCATACTTGCTTTCCTCTATTATCAGAGGATCCCTCCTTACCTAGCACACACAACACACTCAAAACATCAGATAAACTGGTGAGTTCTAAATTTTCATTAAAACATTATCAGCACCTTTACACACACAAAAGTCACGTATTGGCAATATTATAATAATCAACTTTTATCATTACTTTGTCCCACTAGACCTTTCCCCATCGAACATCGGTTGCCCACATCTAGCAACTACCAGTTCTCATACCTAGTAATGTCGGTTGCCCACATCCAGCAACTACCAGTTACTATACCCAGAAACGTCGGTTGCCCACATCCAGCAACTACCAGTTTCCCATACCCAGTAACATCGGTTGCCCACATCCAGCAACTACCAGTTACTATACCCAGAAACGTCGGTTGCCCACATCCAGCAACTACCATTTTCCAATACCCAGTAACATCGGTTGCCCACATCCAGCAACTACCCGTTACTATCTCTCATCCAGTAGGATGCCAAAAAATCATCTAGGGTCGTCACCACAAGATGTTCACAAGTGATCGTCATCACTCCTATCAACTGTACAGTTTCACACCCAGGCATCTTACCCTAACTGGCCTGTTGAGATTTACATTACATTACCATTTCAAAACATTTCTTTTACTTATTGCCAATATTATCACATTCATTTACACCTCACACATTCTTTCTTTTAGCACCAGTTTTAACATATTTTCATTAGTCATTTCACCCCATCTGACCCATTGGAATCATTACCATCACGTAATGATTAACAATATTCAGATGACCATCTTTTACACTCTACCTGACCCACTGAAATCATCACTATCACGCAATGATTACAATGTTCAGGTAATCATTTATTACCCCCGCTTTCCCCTAACTGCTTTACAACTGTTAGAAACATATTAACATCACTATCACAATTCTGGTACTAAAATATTCAATTCATTTATCATTGTATGTGTGCTAGCCTGAATGTTAAAACCAAACATTGGAAAAGGGCTTAGAACTCACCTTATCAACTTCCTCACCACAGTCTACACAATCCGTGTACACAAGGTAACTAGTCCTTCCTCTAATCAAGGTATATCTAAAGCAATAAACCTTGATTTCAGTAAACTTATTCTCAAACAGGGCCCTCATGCAATTGAACACTTATGCGAATGAGAAATCATGCGACTGGACCTATGCGGATGAACCATGCGACTGAACCTTCAGTCGTACGACTAGCGATTCATTCGCACGATTGAGTTCTCATTCGTATCCAGTGTTCGCTCGTCTTCATTCGGACTTCCAACCAGGCGACTGGGTTCCAATCGCGCGACTGGGTTCCAATCGCACGACTGAACCTCCATTCGCACTCAGTCGTACGACTAGACTCTCATTCGTGCGACTGAGTCATGCGATTGAGCCCATTCGCCTGAAACGAATCAGCAGTTGTGTTCTTGACGTTTTTGATCCAAACTTACTCAAAATTCGAGTTTTAACCATCCAAATCATACCATATTCGAAACAGATCCTATACACATTGTTTACAATGGTTTCGAACCATTATTTCATCAAAACTTCACAAAAACTTGGATTTAAATTCCTGGATTTTAAATTCAGAAATGAACCAGACCAATTTATTGATTTAAACAGGTTATTGGATCAAATTCAATCATACACACAGCTTATAACATCTCCGGATTAATCCGTGATGTTCAAAACTCACCAAATCGGAGTTGCCTTTGTCAATTTCGTGAGAACAGGGTGTTTGGGTATGAAGGGGACAAGAAAATAGAGTAGATGCAGATAGAACCCTTGAACCCCCTGCACCGCCCTACTTATCCATACACTCAACTTAACCGCCTCACCTTCAGTCGCACGATTGAACCATTCGTACGACTGAACCGTGCGACTGAAGCTCATACGCCTACTATTCGTACGACTGAGTCTCAATCGCACGCAAGGGGTGCGACTGAAGTTCATTCGCATATGACTTATGCGACTGAACACTTAAACACTCAAACAACTCAACTTTAATTTAACTAATCATAACTATAATATAATTTACAAGTCCGGATTTAGAAACCGGATGTTACAACTATCTATAGCCGGCTATACAAAAGATAACTAGCTGGAAACTTACTTACTAAACAAATACTACATTGTTAGTAGTAAGGTATCTAGAATAAAACACTATCCTAAATGAGGTAATCAGAAGAGAGATAACTATGTCTTCGGAAGACATGATTCTCTTTGGAAGTTCTTCTATCGTTGATCTTCGGAAGTGCAGTTTTGTCTTTGGAAGTTCTTCACAGTTGCACCAAGATTATTCAAAGTGTAGTTTTGATTGCATCAGCCTCATATATTCTAACAAAATCCCTTAGGCTGATGCTACCAAAACCTCACTGTCTTCTACTTCTTAAAACTCCCAGCACCAAGGAGAGAAAATATTTGTCTATCTCCTTGTTCTTTCCAGAAGTAGTGCTGAGAAGTTGGTACAGATCCTTTATTGATAACAGTTCCAGTCTGTTACTTTGGATCATATGTACCATTTGTTGTGGCCCTCGGAAGAGAGATAGTTGACGGGAGTTATAGTCATACTCCCATCTGACTATTGGTTCCAAGACAGGGCCTTCAATCATTTGTAGGAAAGTATTTCATTTGATTGTCCCTTCCTCTTCAACCTTTTCTCTTAGCTTTAACTCTTCTTCAATCCTTGCTTTTGCAGTTAATTCAGCAAGGTGAAGGCTGCTTAGATGATTTTGAGTGTGAGCAGCAATTTGAGAGTTGGAGGGGTTGGAGAATGGCTTCTCTGCTAACTCAGCAATATCAAATCTGCTTGAGTGGAGCAGAGATGGAGTGTTAAGTCTGTTGACTTTGCCATTCTCTCTTTCCGTAATGAAGTTGTGAGAAGTGTCCTCGAATCTCCATTAGACAACTTTCTTCCTAGGAATGAGGGGTTGATTTGGCAGCTTGTTCCCCTTCCAAGTGTCCAAGAGAGTTACCGGTCTTTTTCTAAGTATCCTTTCCTCTTCATTGAGTAAATCAGAGTTGACTGCTAGGAGCTGAAGTGCCTGGTTCAAAGTTCCCCTAAGTAAATCAAGAAATCTCTCTCTTGTGAGGGACCTGGAGGATCCATCAACAAATATTAACTTGATGGATTCCTCTTTATAAGAAATTTCGCTCAGAGTAGTACAATTAATGAGCTCTTTCTTGATTTCCTTGAATTCCTCCAAGGTCAAAGGCTTGCTTGACTCAGAGGATGGCTTGGATGATGAGTGGGTGGTTAATTGTTGGGTAGAGGAGGGTTGAGTTCTGGGAAGTGTTTTAGGTTTTAGGATGGGTAGTAGAGGTGGTTGTTGTGAAGCAATAGGTGATGAGGGTATGGCTGGTGGTATAGGTTCAGAAGTGTTGGGTTCAGTGATTGGTTCAGTTTTTATTAGAAAAGGAAAGGGTGTTAGCTCAGGTTTAGTTTGGGGTTGAGGTTGAGGTGTAGGTTTGGGTGTTATCCTCTGAGAACTTGAGTAAACCTCTTTCCTTCTTCCTGAGCGAATGTCAGCTTTAATGTCCTAACATGTTACTGTAGGGTCTTATCAGACATGGGGCCAACTTGTCTGCCAGAGAAGCCATGGGCTTTAAGATATGCTTTCATCCATGCTCTGTCTCCCATCTTATTGGCCGCGACAAGTTGGGCTTTTTCTTCCGTCTTCTTCTTAGCTCTGAGCTTTTCCCTAGCAGCCTTTTTCCCCTCCTTGTCCTTTTGATCTTGTTCCTTGTTGAAAAGCCACAAGATCAAGTCATTATCATGCGGACCTAGTTCTTTAAAGGAGTAGCCCTTAGACGTTAAAAAGGCTATCCTTTCTTCTCTCAGTTGTTGCTCAGCTTCCTCTTTCTTCCTTTTCTCCTCCTCTTCTAAGGCCAACCTTGCTACTTTATCTTGTTCTTTTTGCAGTAGGGTTACCTTTTCTAACATTACCAGCTCCTCAAGTGTTAAGAGAAGCACATCTTCATTTGCTACACCTAGATTGACAAGATTGTCAATAATCTCCACTCCTTTTATTTTGTTGATAGCCTCTTGAGTTACCACAGCTGCTTTGCTACTTGCAGCTAGTAGCTTTCCAGTGGGGAGTCTACCTTTCCTCTTAAGCTTCTCCATCCTTTCCTCCTCTAACAGTTCTTCCGTAGTCATCTTTTTTTTTACCTTTGATGTCTTTGGAAGCTTGAGCCTTTGAGGACTCTGTTTTAGAGGATTTAGGTTAGTGAGTGGTGATATGAGCTTATGATGATAAAGGTGGTTGAGCAAGAGGGGTTGTGAGATAGTCTTCACTATTTATCTCAGAGGCTAGTTCAAGAATTGCCTTTATGACAATTAGATCATCAAACAAGGAAGATAGTCCTTCCGCAGCTTGGACTTTAGCTTTGAAAGTTAGTGAGGGTTTTTCCGCAGCTTGGTCTTCAGCTTTGGAAGTTAGAGGGATTACACTTCCTGTCCCAGCTGATTCAGTTGCTGGGCCATTAGTCCCTATATCCCCTTTGAAGTCAATCTCAGGTTCATTGTGGACCTTAGGTTGACCAACTTATTCCTTAGTGGTAGGAGGCGCATTCAACCTTTGAAGCTCTTTTGCTCCAAAGTAAGCCATAACAACGTCTGGACTTGGTTGTTCAAGTGAAAAGCTCATTAAGAATGTAGTTAGGAATCTATGAAGATCCATGAGCATTTTTGGGTCCACTTGAAGTATGATTGGAGGTGGTTCAGGGAAAACAGTTGGTTGTTGAGTAAGGTATTTTAAAGAAAGGGTTGAGTGGATCCTTGAACTACTAGTCTTTCCTTTTTCTTGATAATCAACCTCTGTTATCCTTTTTGTTTCTGAATACCCACTTTGTACAAATGGGTACTTGACCAGGTGGTAGTGGACATAGGTTCTAAACCTTTTGTCTTTTGAATTGAAGCAATTCCTCTTACATTGATTCAGTCCAACTACTATCCTTCAAAGCTTATTCTACCTTTCTTGGTTCCATCTATGAGATGAAGCATGAGTACAAGCAGACATTTCCATTATGATTTTGTCTTCTTGTTCTCACACCCTCAGAAACATCTCCGATGATGCTTTCAGCTGGGCGGGTGTTATGAATTCTGAGTCTAGGAATCACATCCATTTGCATGGACAGATCTAGATTTGAAAAGTTTTTCTCAAGATTATAAACATTTGGACCAGCTGGGGTTTCATATTCATTCAATGAGTACTGATTGAATGAAAAAGAAACCGCATGAGTAGCCGTTTGATTTGGAGTAGCCTTAACAGTTTCATGTTCTTCCTGATTGCCTATAACACTCGAAACTTTGTTAAAGTAAGAGAGAAATAAAAGTATCTTTCATAAAAGGAAAAGGAGCACAAGTGAAGGGGGGCAAAGTGTAAAATAGTACAAAAGTCAAATAATATAATATATATGGGTATGGCCACCCATATCAACCATTTCCATCTGCTTTTGTCGACAAAAGAAGAAGAAGAGAGAAACCCTGAAGTTTCTCTAGGTTTCAAGAAGAAGAAGGAGTGACTTTCGATCTAGTAAGTAATTCTTTGCATAATTAACTCGGTTTTGTTGGGTTTTCCACCTTAGAACCTATTAATATGTGTTTTATGTCTCCGGGTTGTGTGTTCTTGGTTATTTAGGTGTTTAAACCCGTGAACAAACAAGTTTGGGGGAGTTGTGCTCGTTTGATACATCAGGTGAGTTCTAGACCCCGTATTTCTACTAGTTTTATAACTCTTGGGGCTAAAAATGTATGTAAAACCATTTTTTTACAAAAGTTATATGACTAACCACATGTATCCATGCATGTACGTTGTTATGTTATGGTTATTATATGTTAGTTCATGCTTAGAATAGTAGGATTAAACTTAGACTAGGATAACATGATGTTTGGACTGGAAACAACATAGAAACATGTTCAACAGGTTGCCTATACATCCAAATAAGGCCCAACCGCCTAAAATTTTGCCTTAGAAAGTTTCTAAGTCTGGTCAAACGTCCAAACAGGGCCCAACCGCCCAAACAGTGCCCCATACGTCACGAACATACTTTACAATTTCTAAGTAATAGTCCATGCGCCTGAACAGTAGACCAGGCGTCTAAGACCTAGTCTCAGACGCCTAAGTATAATCCAAACGCCCAAATAGTGCCCATGCGGCTGAAATGGTTCGACGCCCAAGTATTGAAATGCCCAAATAGGGCCCATGCGCCTAAACAGGCCTCATGCACCTGCATAGTGCTCATGCGCCTAGAACACTTAGACTATTTTCTGAAATTTTAAGAAAAACATAATCATTAAGTTTTGACCCAAGGTTGACTTAGGGATTTTAATTGTTATTATATTGCATTATTATAAGTTGTTCTTATGATCATAGTAATTATTTTTGTGTGACTTATGTGGTGTGTTTATGATCATAAAAGCAAGTATTATTATTAACAAGTGAAAGAATAATGATAAATAGAAGTGGAACCTAATTAAAATAATAAAAGTCTTGCAAGCATATAGTAGGTGCACGACCATGTTGTCGTTAGCTCAAATGTTATGCGGTTAACTACACCAAAGGATGCACACAGGGTCATCAATTGAGATTGACGGACCTTTGTATCATACGCTAGGTGACTGGGTAGCCTAGTGTACAGTGGTCATAGTCTATTGATAGACCACAGGTCCAGCACTAGTTTTTCACGCACATAGTTTAGGGTATTGCTCTTTGGTCCACATAGACAGTGAAAGATAAAGTCAAAGAGTATGAAGTGAATAAAGGTATACAATAAAGAAAGAAAGAAAGAAAGCATTACCTTGTTGTATAGTTGAGGCGTGCCAACGTACAAGAGTAAGAGAAGTATTTTTATAAAAAGAGTATTTTCATATATACACATGATACAAGATATTTTAATACTTTTAAAACTAGGACTCACTCAGCAACGCTGACTTTTATACATTTTTCTGTTGGCAGGTAGATATTGCTGAGGATGGCACGAGGGTGAAGCTACTCGGCGGGAAAAGACTGACATCCACTCTATTGTTTTGATATTGTTGTTTTGTAATGCAATTAAACAATCTTTTATAACTTAAACTCCATTGTATTGCTTAACAACACTATTAATTAATAATAAAGAATGGCTTTTGTTATAGTAATTCCGCTGCTTATTTTAAGAAATGTATATTATTATGCACCTATAATGTGATGAATGACCAACTGTGAGGTGTCTGGGAATAGGGCCTTACAAGTTGGTATCAGAGCCATAGTTTAAGTGAATTAGGTAAAATATTTTCAAAACGTAAACTTAAACTAAAAATGGGACAGATAGAGGGATGTCAGCCCGAGTAGCTACATGCCATCAGGTATTTCTTTCCTTAAAGATAATTGGTATTATGTGCGTATGCTATTTGACTTATGTGTTCTTAGTAGATTTAGATACTAATGTAGTCAGGACAGGAAATGCTTGGGGTGTGAAGAGTAAAGTAAGTGGCTAATCGCAACTGGCCATTGTAATTAGGGACTTACTATACTTAACATAAACTGAGCCATTGCCTTGAATGACCATGTTAGTGTTTGAATCTTATAGCGTTTAGGGAATGGCTGGACGAAAATCTTCCAAGGCTTCTAGAGGCAGAGTTCGTCCACGTGTGACTAGGAGTAGTGCGAAGGCTCCTAAGACGACTCATGAGAACCCTGAGGTTCATGGCCGAAGTGAGGAGAATGAGAATGCTAGCCTGAATGCCTCAGCTAGGGAGGTGATTGCCGATGAGGTACACCAGGTCATGCAGATAGTCTTACCGTCTGTAGTGACCGAAGTCATCAGAGCTATGAGGAATAAGGAGAGGAAGGAGAAGGAAGATAGGAAAGGGTCAACAGGAAAGGGAAGCAAGGGGGAGGAGGAATGACCAGAGCCTGAGACCATGTTGTTCGATGAAGAGGAGGATGATTTAGTGGGGGTGACGACCAAGGGGTGCAGTTATGGGGCATTCCATAGGTGCAAGCCCCCCGACCTTCGATGGCAATGGTAATGCTGCTGCCGCTCACCGCTGGGTGAGGGAAATGGAAGCGGTGTTGGAGATTAGAGAGTGTCGCGAAGACCAGAAGGTGAAGTTCGCCACTCATTGTTTTGTCGACTCAGCGTTATGTTGGTAGGACAATATTTTCCAAGCTGAGGGTGCCAGAGCCATCGGGAAGATGCGATGAAAGGAGTTGAACCAGTTAGTGATCGAGGAATTCTGTCCTCACAGGGAACTCGACAGGATCGAGAGGGAGTTCCTGCAACTTGTGGCGGGAACCATGACCCACCAGCAGTACACCACTAAATTTAACGAAATGGCAAGGTTGGTGCCGGATCAGGGGATGCCGTTGTCAAGGAAAATCAAGAGGTACATCCAGGGACTGTCGGCTGATATTCGCAGGCACCTGATCACTGCATAGCCAGGTACCTTTCGATCTGCTGTAGACTTGGCAGGGAGATTGTACGATGAGCGAGAGGAGACTGTGGTGGAGGTGAAGAAGACGAGTGGTGGTGATAAGAACTGGAACGGGAAGAGGTTTGGACGTGGTGGTTTCACTCCAAACAACAAGAAGATGAAGGTGGATGATCATAGGGTGTCGTCAAGCCTGGGACTGAGGAAGTGCGGTAAATGTGGAAGGGGGCATGCCAGTGAGTGTAGGTTGGGATTGAATGTATGCTTCAGGTGTGGCAAGCCTGGCCACATCACTAGAGACTGTAGGGTGCTAAAGTGTTATATCTGTGGCGAGGAGGGCCATACGAGCAAGGACTGCAAGAAGCCAAGGGTGGAGAGCTCTGGGGCAAAGAAGAAGCCGACAGAAGGAGGGTAGAGGGCGTGTGCTAGAGCTTACACCATGACTCGGGAGGAGGCCAGAGTGGATCCTGATGTCGTGTCAGGTATGTTTCCATTAAATCAAACTTGTGCATCTGTATTATTTGACTCTGGTGCTAGTAGGATTTTTATTTCTACTACTTTTTGTGCTAAGTTGTCTGCTAGTAGTAGAAGTATTAGTGAGCCATTCGATGTAGAAACTACTATTGGTAAGTCCACTAGAATTATAGACATGATAGAAGACTGTGCCATAGAACTAGAAAGTCAGGTTTGCTGCTAAGTTACATGTGATGCCCCTAGGAGGATTTGTGTAGTACTAGAAAATGGACTGGTTAGCAACCTATTAAGCAAACATCGTTTGTCATAAGAAGATGATTCGACTAGTTGCGCCCGATGGAAGTTTGGTGACGATTTATGGTGAGGCGTTACTACGATCCTAAAGGTGATTTCGATGGCGGTGGCGGGGAAGTATATGTGACGTGGATGTAGCGCCTATTTGGCCTACGTGAAGGATGTGGACACGTCAACACCACAACTGTCAGATGTACCGGTGGTTTGTGACTTTCTGATGTGTTCCCAGAAGACTTACCCGACGTGCCACCGGATCGTGAAATTGAGTTCCAATTTGATTTGATACCTGGTGCTCAACCCGTTGCCAATGCACCATATCGATTAGCTCCGACTAAGATGAAGGAACTCATGGACCAATTGCAGGAGTTAATTAATAAGGGATTCATTCGACCGCGTATCTCTTCATGGGGTGCTTCGGTCTTGTTCGTGGAGAAAAAGGACGGTAGTATCGACTACCGTGAGCTGAACAAGTTGACAACAAAGAATCGGTATCCGTTATCGAGGATTGATGACTTGTTCGATCAGCTCCAAGGTGCCAGTTGGTTCTCGAGGATAGACCTCCGATCTGGCTACCATCAATTGAAGGTGAAAGAACAAGACATTCCTAAGACAGCTTTTCGTACGCATTATGGACACTATGAGTTTCTTGTTATGTCTTTTGGATTAACTAATGCGCCAACTGCCTTTATGGACCTGATGAACCGAGTGTGTCGGCCAATGTTAGACAAATCAGTGATAGTGTTCATTGATGATATCTTGATTTATTCTAAGAGTGAGGAAGAACATGTCGGCCACATACGCGAGGTATTAGAGACACTTAGGAGAGAGAAGTTGTATGCTAAATTCTCTAAGTGTGCTTTTTGGTTACGCGAGGTTCAATTTTTGGGTCATGTCGTTAATGCTGAAGGAATCATGGTGGACTTGGCAAAGGTTAAGGCAGTGATGAATGGAAGTCTCCAAAGACGCCATCCGAGATCCATAGTTTCTTGGGTTTGGCGGGCTACTATAGAAGGTTCATTCAAGACTTCTCCAAGATAGCTTCACCTCTGACAAAGTTGACTCGCAAGGATGTGATGTTTGTGTGGGGTCGAGAACAGGAGAGTGCATTTGAGGAGTTAAAGAGGAGATTGACTCAAGCTCCTGTCTTGACATTACCCGAGGGGAGTGAAGACCTAGTGGTGTATTCAGATGCTTCTTATTCTGGGCTAGGTTGCGTGTTAATGCAACGTGGAAGGGTGATAGCCTACGCATCCTGACAGTTGAAGACCCACGAAGTCAACTACCCTACACACGATTTGGAGTTAGCGGCCGTGGTCTTTGCGTTGAAGATTTGGAGGCACTACTTATACGGGACGAAGTGCACCATCTTCACCGACCACAAGAGTTTAAAGTACTTCTTTGAGCAGAAAGATCTCAACATGAGACAGAGAAGGTCGTTAGAGCTCATCAAAGATTATGACTGTGAGATCCACTACCATCCGGGCAAAGCCAACGTGGTGGGCGATGCCCTGAGCCGAAAAGAGAGACCCGAGCCGATTCGGGTGAAGGCGTATCAGTTAGTGATGACCTCGGACGTGATGACGCAAGTGAAAGAATTTCAAGGTGAGGCGTTGAAAGAAGATCGCCTAAACTCTGAATGAATGAGAGGTCTAGTCGCGAAACTGGGAGAAAACACCCACGGGGTTAGAACCTGCTTTGGACGAATGTGGATCCCTTGTTATGGAGATTCGTGAGGGCGAATCATGGATGAAGCTCACAAGACTCGATACTCCATTCATCCTGGTGCCACCAAGATGTATCAAGACATAAAGAAGGACTACTGGTGGCCGGGTATGAAACGTGACGTGGTAGAGTATGTGAGTAAGTGCCTTACTTGCTTGCAAGTAAAGGCAGAGCATTAGAAGCCCTACGGGAAGATCCAACCATTGGATATACCCGAGTGGAAGTGGGAGCACATCACCATGGACTTCATTACGAAGTTGCCCTGCACGGTGAGGGGGTACGATGCCATATGGGTGATTGTTGATCGTCTAACCAAGAGTGCACACTTCCTGCCGATTCGCGAGATGTATTCATCCAAGAGACTGGCAGATCCGTTCATCAAGGAGATTGTAGCTCGTCACGGTGTGCCGGTGTCTATTGTGTCGGATCGTGGCACCCGATTCACATCGAAGTTTTGGAAGAGATTCCATGACGTGATGGGGACAAGGCTATACATTAGCACGGCTTATCATCCTCAGACAGATGGTCAGTCTGAGAGGATGATTCAGATGCTCGAGGACATGCTTTGGGCATGTGTGATCGATTTTGAAGGAAGTTGGGATGATCACTTACCGTTAGCGGAATTCTCATATAATAATAGTTATCATGCTAGTATTGGCATGCCACCATATAAGATGCTATATGGTAGAAGATGTAGGACGCCCGTATGTTAGGGAGACATTGGGCAGAAGGATTTGGGAGGTGTCGAGGTGATCAAGGCTACGACCGAGAAGTTAGAAAAGATCAAGGCCTTCATGAAGGCGGCAAACGATAGACAAAAGTCGTATGCTGACAAAAGGCATAGACCGATAGAATTCAAGGTTGGCGACCGAGTTATGTTGAAGGTCTCACCTTGGAAGGGGATCATCCGATTCAGGAAGCAAGGTAAGCTAAGCCCGAGATACATAAGGCCTTTCCGAATCGTCACACGAGTAGGGAGGTGGCCTATCGACTCGAATTGCCAGATGAGTTAAGTGGGATTCATCCCACATTCCATGTATCTCATCTTAGGAAATGCTTAGCTGATGAAGACATGGTTGTACCACTGGAGGATATCGAGGTGGATGAACGGCTCAATTATGTAGAGCAACCAGTGGTGATCATCGATCGAAAGGAGAAGAGGCTAAGGAATAAAGTGGTTCCACTTGTACGAGTACAATGGAAGCACAAGAAGGGTTCCGAGTCTACGTGGGAGATTGAACAAGAAATGAGGCAACATTACCCATAACTATTCGAAGAGTGACAGGTTTCGGGGACGAAACCTCTTTAAGGGGGTAGACTTGTAACACCCGAAACTTTGTTAAAGTAAGAGAGATAATAGTATCTTTCATAAAAGAAAAAGGAGCACAAGTGAAGGGGTCCAAAGTGTAAAATAGTACAAAAGTCAAATAATATAATATATATGGGTATGGCCGCTCATATCAACCTTTTCCATCTGCTTTTTGTCGACAAAAGAAGAAGAAGAGAAAAACCCTAAAGTATCTCTCGGTTTCAAGAAGAAGAAGGGGTGATTTTCGATCTAGTAAGTAATTCTTTATATAATTAACTCGGTTTTGTTGGGTTTTCCACCTTAGAACCGATTACTATGTGTTTTATGTGTCCGGGTTGTGTATTCTTGGTTATTTAGGAAAGTTTGGGGGAGTTGTGCTCGTTTGATACATCAGGTGAGTTCTAGACCCCGTATTTCTACTTGTTTCATAACTCTTACGGCTGAAAATGTATGTAAAACTATTTTTCTACAAAAATTATATGAGTAACCGCATGTATCCATGCATGTATGTTGATATGTTATGGTTATTATGTGTTAGTTCTTGCTTAGAATAGTAGGATTAAACCTAGACCAGCATAACATGATGTTTGGGACTGGAAACAACATAGAAACATGTTCAACAGGTTGCCCATACATCCAAATAAGGCCCAACCGCCTAAAATTTTGCCTTAGAAGGTTTCTAAGTCAGGTCAAACGTCCAAACAGGGTCCAACCACACAAACAGTGCCCATACATCTAGAAAATACTTTAGAATTTCTAAGTAATAGTCCATGCACTTGAACAGTATACCAGGCGTCTAAGACTTAGTCTCAGACGCCTAAGTATAATCCAAACACTCAAATAGTGCCCATGCGCCTGAAATGGTTCAGACGCCCAAGTATTGAAACACCCAAATAGTGCCCATACGCCTAAACAGGACTCATGCGCCTACATAGCACTTAGACTATTTTCTGAAATTTTGAGAAAAACAGAATCATTAAGGTTTGACCCAAGGTTGACTTAGGGATTTAATTCTTATTATATTGCATTATTATAAGTTGTTCTTATGATCATAGTAATTATTATTGTATGACTCATGTGGTGTGTTTATGATCATAAAAGCAAGTATTATCATTAACAAAGTGAAAGAATAATGATAAAGAGAAGTGGAACCTAATTAAAATAATGAAAGTCTTGCAAGCATATAGGAGGTGCACGACCATGTTGTCGTTAGCTCAACTGTGATGCAGGTTAGCTACCCCAAAGGATGCACACAGGGTCAATCAATTGAGATTGAGGGACCTTTGTAGCATACCCTAGGTGACTAGGTCAGCCTCATGTACAGTGATCATAGTCTATTGATAGACCACATGCCCAACACCAGTTTTTCACGCACATAGTTTAGGGTATTACTCATTGATCCATATAGATAGTGAAAGATAAAGTTAAAGAGTATGAAGTGAATGAAGGTATACAGTAAAGAAAGAAAGAAAGCATTACCTTGTTGTATAGTTGATGCGTGCTCACGTACAAGAGTAAGAGAAGTATTTTTATAAAAAGAGTATTTTCATATATATACATGAGACAAAGTATTTTAATACTTTCAAAACTAAGACTCACTCAACAACACTGACTTTTATATATTTTCAGTTGGCAGGTAGATATTGCTGAGGATGGCACGAGGGTGAAGCTACTCGGCGGGAAAAGACTGACATCCACTCTATTGTTTTGATATTGTTGTTTTGTAATGCAATTAAACAATCTTTTGTAACTTAAACTCTATTGTATTACTTAACAACACTATTAATTAATAATAAAGAATAGCTTTTCTTATAGTAATTCTGCTGTTTATTTTAAGAAATGTATATTATTATGTACCTATGATGCGATGAATGACCAACTGTGAGGTGTCCGGGAACGGGGGCCTTACATTGCCATTTCTATCAGCTTGGTGTTGTGCAGTGTTTGAGTTGTCACCCAATGAGTTTTGAGGCTCACTTTGTTGACAGCTGGTTGAAGCTCCACTTGTTATTTTTTTAGGAGATTGAGCTTCAGAGATTCTTGAAGAACTTGGAAGAGGTCTGGGTAACTCAAATAGTTGATCATCATCTGAGTCACTTTGAGTTCCTGTTCCAGTTAAACATTCTCACAAGAAGGTTTAAAGTAGTTTGGAAACAATTCTAAATTAAAGATATGATCAGGGCCATTCCCCTTAACACAAGGAGTGTGCTCGTTAACAACGACATTGGATGATTCCTCTAATTGTTAATTCTTAATGTTGTATACTTTATAAGCTTTGGAGCTTGAAGAATATCCAAAAAAGATAGCATCATCTAACTTTTCAGCAAACTTTGCTAAATTGTCCTTTGTGTTAAGTATGATACACCTGCTGTCAAAGGACTTAAGAAAACCAATGAATGGTGGTCTCTTGTTCCATAGCTCATAAGGGGTTTTTCCATGGGGCTTGACTATAAGAACTCTATTTAGCACATAGCATGCAATGCTGACTGCCTCTACCTAGAATGTTAGAGGTACCTTTGAATCAGCCAACATAGTTCTAGCAGCCTCGATAAGTGTCCTATTTATCCTCTTAGTAATA
This sequence comes from Flaveria linearis, assembly GCA_024085815.1. Taxonomy (NCBI): domain Eukaryota; kingdom Viridiplantae; phylum Streptophyta; class Magnoliopsida; order Asterales; family Asteraceae; genus Flaveria; species Flaveria linearis. The sequence goes on along the minus strand of CM044008.1, from coordinate 46,742,318 downwards.
CCGTTTTGTTGAGTAGCTCTTGGGGTACTGTATTGTCTGGCAATACCTTTTGAGTTACAGAATGAGTCAAGAACTTCGTTCTTAAACTTAGTCCCTTGATCACTTCTGATTATTTTAACCTTGTGATGTATTTGATTTTCTATTTTAAGAATGTAAGATTTTAAAGTTTCAGCTGTTTCATCTTTAGTTCTTAAAAAGAGTACCCATGTATATCTAGTAAAATCATCAATAATCACAAGACAGTATGATTTTCTTACAATGCTCATTAAACTTGTGGGACCAAATAGATCCATGTGCAGTAAGTGTAATGGAGTGGTGATAGAGTTAACTTCTTTGGATTTATGAGGAACCCTATGTTGCTTTCCATTTAAACAAGCAACACAGTTATCCTAGCAGAGAAATTCCTTTTTAGGCACACCATGTACCAAGTTATTTTTAACCAAATTATTCATGGTTTTAAAATTAACATGACACATTCTTTTATGCCATAGAGTTGACTCATCACCATTAGCTTTAGAAAGAAAGCATGATATGTTACCCAAAGGGGAAGCATTTTTTCATATCAAGCTTGTACATATCCCCTCTCTTAGGAGATCTAAGAAGCACCAATTCCTGAGGAATTGTCATCTCAGGTTTGAGGATAATGCACTTATGTTCTGTGAAAATCATTTGGTGCTTTTGATTACATAATTGAGAAACACTTAACAAATTGTGTTCAAGCTGTTTGACAAAGGTTACTTTTTCAATTTTTAACTTACCATTAGATACACTGTCTCTGCTTGAAATATATCCTCCGGTTTCACCTTCAAACTGAACAGGTCCTCCATCAAAATGTTGAAATTGTTAAAGAAGAGATCTGTTCCCTGTCATGTGCCTGAAGCATCCACTGTCCACAATCCATACATTTCTATTTTTGTCATGTGGATGTCCCTGCATATAAGGTGAGAAAGTTAGTTGCTATTAGAAACCCAAGCCTTGTTGGTCTTGGGTTCTTCCAATTTGGATGATATAATTGAACCAAAATGTAGACATGGGGGTTCAATTATGGTTTGGAAAGAGGAGGTTTGAGCTGTAACATCTTCTCTAATCTTCCATTCCATCCTTAGGTTGATCAGTGAAGATGAGCTTGATGAAGCTTAAGTAGCATAGCTTTCTTCCAATGCTTCTTTCTTCTCGGAAGAAGCTTTCGCAACCTTTTCTTCCAAAGCAGTCATCTTTTTGAAAGATTTCAAAGGAATTCTCTTGTTTTTTGGAATTTTCTTTGACTTATCTTCCAAAGTTATTTTCCTTTTGGAAGAGTGAGTTTCTTCCGAAAGCAATTTGGCTTCGGAAGTAAGTTTTCCTTTCTTTAACATTTGAACCATGTGATAAGGTCCAAATGTTAAACCTTCCTTAACTTCTTCCTTCTTAACATTATTTGCATAATGTGTGCTTGCAGGATTGTAGTAATAATCCTTAGCCATGAGGTTGTGCAGACCACACATTATGCATTCAATGTTACTCTTCTTAGGGTGTGATGACTATTGTTTCTTGAATTTCTTGACAGTCTTCCCCTTTAGTTTCTGATCCTTCAGCTAGATAGGAGTGCTGATACCACATTCCCTTCCTGGATCAGATCTTCTAACCACCTGGAATCCAGCTGAGATAAACACACCCTTTTGCTTTAGGTCTATTTTCTGCTTGGACTCAGCTATTTTCTTGGCAGTTTTCCTGGCTGCCTTGGCTTTGTTTCTTCTGCCTTTGGTGGTCAGGGTTTGTTCATTACAGGTGAGGATTGATTTATCTATCTGATCCTTTCCTGTAATGGTCTTCATACTTGTATCATTCTTCTTCTCATAAGATAGGGGTTAGCAGATGGAACCTCTTGCTCTTCAGTACTGCATCTTGGTTGTCTGATAGACTCATAAGAATATGGTGGAGCAATTTCATTGATTCCCAACCCACTTTTTTTATAACATAATTTTGAGTGGGAGGATGATGCAAGAATGGTTTGGAAGTTATGCTCTTCAATAGCATACTTCTTTGCTTTAGCCTCAACTATGACTAGCTGGGCTTGATCCTCAGTTAACTTAGAAATTAAATCTTTGATTTGTGTCCTATAATTGGATTATTCATGTTTTAAATAGGACACGGTTCTTTCTAACTCTTCAATTTTCATTTTATAGTCAGATTCTGCCTTTTAAAATTAGATTTTAAGATGTTTAAGGACTCAATGTCAGATTTGATTTCCATGTTATAGTCCTGATACAATTTGACTTTAGCAATACAAGCTGGAGTGCAAAGATGTTCATGTACTTTACTGTCATCAGTTCCAGCCATAAGTGCTTGAGCAGGAGTTACTTCTTGCACCATGAAGCTCCAGTCAACTTCTTAAGCAACAACAACAGTTTGTTGTTCAGTTGAAGCAGCTTTATGTGTGGTAGAATGTGTGGTGGCTTGAGTGGCTCCTGGGTTAGATTTTGGAGCTTTGCATTCCCTGGCAAAATGACCAAGTTGATTTCAGTTATAGCACTTGGCCTTGCTTTTGTCAAACCCGAAATTGCTATTGGTTGGGTTTTGAGGGAACTGCCTTCCAGTTCTTTTAAAGAACTTCTTTGCTCTACAAGTCAGAAGAGCCATTTGTTGGACGATGTCCATATATTCAAGATTATCTGGGTTGAAGCATTCAAGATCGTCAAAGCAGAACTGAAAGTCACAAGAATGTTCATTTCCTAAAACAAAGGCACAATTGTCCGGGAAGGGAATTGAGTGAGCCTGTTGAGACCTTGGTGTCTCAGGAAAAGTAATGTATGGCCAAGAATAAATGGTTGTTGCTGGGAGTAAGTAAGGTACTATTGGGACTGGGCGTTTCTTGATCCTTTAGCAACAACTAGAGCATTGCTAGTGGAAGGACCCGAGATTCTATTCATCTAATGGCTTTTATGAGTCTCCATCTCTACACGGTATCCATCAAGAATGCCAAATAGTTCAGTCATTGTGAGAGTGTTCAAATTCTCTGTTCTCTTGATAGAGACATAGTAGAATCCATGTACTTTCTTGAGGAAGTACACTCACGAACTTCCTTGATAGCTCTCTTTTCTCAAGTGATACTCCAACTGATTGAAGTGATGAGATAAGATCCATGTGCCTAAAATATTGCTAGCTAAGAGTCTCTCCAGTAATATAGGTAAAGTTTTAGAACTGCTGCTTCATGGAATCTTTCTTAGAGTCATTAGAACCAGAGTGCATCTGAGTCAAAGCACTAAAGAGTTCTTTGGCTGTCTTGCAATGCTCAAAGCCTACCATGATGGAGTTTAGTATGGCTGTAAGCAGTACAATCATGGCTTTGCTATCGATGTCCATCTTCTTACGGTCTTCATCTGAGTACTCGATAACCTTTTCTATCATCTCACCTTTACCATTTGGTGATGCCACTATTGGCTTGTAAGGACCATTAGTGATAGATCTCCACATTTGACTATCGTGATACTTAATGAAACCTTCAATGCACATATGCCAGGATCTGAAGTTTTTTGGGGTGATGATAGGAGCTCTAGTCATCGTTCCCATTTCAAATTCTGGTGATTTCTGGTTCATGGTCATTTTTGAGTGGGGTGAGTGTATGAGTGAAAAGTTAAGATGATTTGGGATGGTAACATCTCACAATCAAGAGTCTGGAAGCTCTGATACCAATTGCAGGATTGATACGGGTCTCTCAACATAATGGTTCTCTCTTAAACTCACTAAGTAAACAAGGCACAAGAAATGGTTTTCAAGATACTTGTATATATTAATACTCAACTCAAAGTTTACAAGACTTTTACAAGCATGCTCCTCTGAGCTTACAATTAGAACTATATATACTACTATCTACAGCCGACTATACAAAAGATAACCAGCTGGAAACTTACTTACTAAACAAATACTATATCATTAGTAGTAAGGTATTTAGAATAAAATACTATCCTAGATAAGGTAGTCATGACATGTCCATGACTTACCTTTTTGTTTACCAACTAAAGTTAGTAACTGTACTAGCTGATAAGGAATGAACAATGGACTAAAGTATGGTCAACCACATCGTCGTGGGAAAACGTCATACAGTATATTAGAGGTTGCAGCGGCTTGTTAGAGAGATCATACTAATATCCACCTGTTCATAGTAGGTTCTTCTGAAGGTTAATTGGCTTTGAAAGAACAAGTTCTTCCAAAGCCATTTATACTTCGGAAGTATCTACTTCTTCCGAGACTTGTGTTGATCTTCAAGACTTTATGCTTCGGAAGTCATTGTCTTGAAATCTTCTTAGGTGTTGATACTTCAGAAGAGAGATGACTATATCTTCAGAAGACATGATTCCTCTTCGGAAGTTCTTCTATCTTTGATCTTCGGAAGTGCAGCTTTTGTCTTCGAAAGTTCTTCACAGTTGCACAAAAATTATTCAAAGTGTGATTTTGATTGCATCAGCCTCATATATTCCAACATGAAACTATTTAGCATCCTTGCGCTAAGCCTTCAATAAACCATTCAAAAATAGCATTTATATCCACAACAAATTTTCAGAAATAAATTCTTTAACATCTAAAATATCATCATATTTTGGCTTATCGATAAAGTAATATATCATTAGATCCTTATGAGCATTTACACGATCACGACGCACATTCATTTTTTAGCGTGTCATATCTTCAAGTTCGAATGCGGCATCCACAACATTGGCAAGAAATTGAATCTTGCTAGATATTGATGAATCAGAACTCGTTAATGATAACATTTTGTCTTATTTTGTAGTGTAGATGAATTTTTATAGTAATAGAAGAGTATAACGAGAATAGTGTAAATATTGGTTGAATAATTATCACACACATCCAAGTGTAAATATTCTAGACGTGATGATATGGACTAAATTAAATATAAATTCTTAACTATCTCCTATACTTTTGAACAATTTTTGATCACTTTTATTAGATATTAAGTCTAACTTATTTTTCTTGTGTGACGCACTAAACCCGGCAGGGCACCGGAGGCACGTCATGCAGTTGGATTAATATTTTAAACACAAATCAGAGCTTTCTACTTACAGCGGAAGACTTTAAACAATATTATATATTAACCCAACTTTTTAAAACATTTTACATATAATTGTATTTAATTATACATTGCCCTATTTACAGTATTAACAAGCCCTATGTCCTATGCCAGCAACTACTCCGGGATAGCGTCCTTGTTCAGCTCATACTTGCTTTCCTCTGTTATTAGAGGATCCCTCCTTACCTAGCACACACAACATACTCAAAACATCAGATAAACTGGTGAGTTCTAATTTTCATTAAAACATTAACAACATCTTTACACACACAAAAGTTATATTTATATTGGCAATATTATAAATTTAACTTTTATCATTACTTTGTCCTACTGGACCTGTCCCACCGAACGTCGGTTGCCCACATCTAGCAACTACCAGTTCCCCACATCCAGAAACGTCGGTTGCCCACATCCAGCAACTACCAGTTTCCCATACCCAGAAACGACGGTGCCCACATCCAACAACTACCAGTTTCCCATACCTAGTAACGTCGGTTGCCCACATCCAGCAACTACCAGTTACTATACCCAGAAACGTCGATTGCCCACATCCAGCAACTACCAGTTTTCCATACCCAGTAACGTCGGTTGCCCACATCCAGCAACTACCAGTTACTATCTCTCATCCAGTAGGATGCCAATTAATCATCTAGGGTCGTCACCACAAGATGTTCACAAAGCTGAGTGATCGTCATCACTCCTATCAAACTGTACAGTTTCACACCCAGGCATCTTACCCTAACTGGCCTGTTGAGATTTACATCACATTACCATTTCAAAAACATTTCTTTTACTTATTGCCAATATTATCACATTCATTTACTCCCCACCCATTCTTTCTTTTAGCACCAGTTTTAACATATTTTCATTAATCATTACACCCCATCTGACCCATTGGAATCATTACCATCATGCAATGATTAACAATGTTTAGATGACCATCTTTTACACTCTACCTGACCCACTGAAATCATTACCATCACGTAATGATTAACAATGTTCAGGTAATCATTTATTACCCCCACTTTCCCCCTAACAGCTTTACAAACTGTTAGAAACATATCAACATCACTATCACAATTCTGGTACTAAAACATTCAATTCATTTATCATTGTATATGTGCTAGTCCGAATGTTAAAACCAAACATTTGAAAAGGGCTTAGAACCCACCTTATCAACTTCCTCACCACAGTCTACACAATCCACGTACACAAGGTAACTAGTCCTTCCTCTAATCAAGGTATATCTAAAGCAATAAACCTTGATTCAGTAAACTTATTCTTAAACAGGGCCCTCATGCGATTGAACACTTATGCGAATGAGCACTCATGTGACTGGACCTATGCGGATGAACCATGCGACTGAACCTTCAGCCGTACGACTAGCCACTCATTCGCACGACTGAGTTCTTATTCGTACCCAGTGTTTATTCGTCTTCATTCGGCCTTCTAACCAGGCGACTGAGTTCCAATCGCACGATTGAACCTCCATTCGTACTCAGTCGCACGACTAGACTCTCATTCGTACGACTGAGGCATGCGATTGAGCCCATTCGTCTGAAACGGATCAGCAGCTGTGTTCTTGACGGTTTTGATCCAAACTCACTCAAAATTTGAGTTTTAACCATCCAAATCATATCATATTCAAAACAGATCATATACACATCGTTTACAATGGTTTCGGACCATTATTTCATCAAAACTTCACAAAAACTTGGATCCGAATTCCGGATTGTAATTTAGAAATGAACCAGACCAATTCAATGATATAAAACACGTTGTTGGATCAAATTTAACCATTTACACAGCTTATAACATCTTCGGATTGATCCGTAATGTTCAAACTTACCAAAACGGAGTTTAGCCTAGTCGATTGGTAAGAACAGGGGTGTTTGGGTGTAAAGAGAACATGGGAATGAAGTAGATGCAGATAGAAATCTGCTTTTCATCTCTTTTCACCGCCTTACTTATCCATACACACAACTTAACCGCCTCACCTTCAGTCGCACGACTGAACCATCCGCACAACTGAATCGTGCGACTGAAGCTCATACGCCTACTATCCGTACGACTAAGTCTCAATCGCACGTAAAGGATGCGACTGAAGTTCATTCGCATATAAGTCATGCGACTGAACACTTAAACAATCAAACAAACTCAACTTAGTTGATTAATCATAACTATAATATAATTACAAGTCCGGATTTAGAAACCAGATGTTAGATCTTGACATGCTAAAGTCTCAATAGACCACGAGCTAAAAGATGTATTTTAACTAAATTTGATACCTACCGTGAAATTTCCGAATAGGTTTATAAAAATAGATTGATTTTTAAATAATATTTCCTTAAGAGAAAAGTTAAATACAAAGGGAACATTATGTAAAAAGTGTGAGAAACAATCGGTGAGTGACATGTGGCATATTTTTAAAAATGGAAGGAGGGGTATTTTAGGAAGTTTAATTTATTAAGATGAAGGTGTGGGATATATTGACTTTTTCTGTACGATTGAGGTTTTCAAACGATCAAACGATCGAATTCATCTTACATCAATTTCAATCGTTGAAGATTTAAACGTACGAAGTTTCAGCTTACATCAATTTCAATCGTTGAAGATTCAAACGATCGAATTCATCTGTTGAAGATTGCTTTACATCAATTACTTCGCCGATGTCGACGATTGATCATCAGTTTGGTACGTATGAAGACGATTATATACTGTAATTGAAATAGTATGTTAATTTTTGCACCGTAATTTTGTCGTTTGGATCATCATTGTGTCTATACTGTCTGATTTCTGTGAATTTTGTTATTGATTGACATCATCATTATGTCATAAGTATCATCATTATGTCATAGGTATCATCATTGTGTCATAGGTATCATCATTGTGTCTTTTTGTTCGTCATTGTGTCTTTTGTATTGTCATTGTGTCTGAATAAAACAGTTATTGTGTATATACTGTTAGATTACTATGGACATTATCAATATGTTGTTGAACATATTTTATAAATATCAGGTGAGTCTCTATATGTTGTGTCTTTTATGCTGTTATGTTTGTTATATGAATTTTGTTATTGATTGACATCATCATTGTGTCTTAGATATCATCATTGTGTCTCTTTGTTCATCATTGTGTCCTTTGTATTGTCATTGTGTCTGAATAAAACAAATATTGTTAATCAATTGGTTACGAACAAAGACGAGTTGTGTTTTTATCTTGATTATTTGAATAGTTACAAGTCTAAGGCTGATGAAGTCCATATGGTCGCCCCACCTCCAAGCAGGAGAGATAGGTTTGCAGAGTTAACTGGAGGTAGCGAATGAAATGAAGCAAAATTCCGTGTACCTGTTAAGCAAAAGACAAAAGGTAGGCCGAAAAGAATGAAGTCAGCTCATGAGTTAGCTATTGAACAAGCAGAAAAAAAGTTGAGAAATTATAGGTTTTGCAAACAACCTGGTCACATTATACGCAGTTACAGTTTATATCTTCAAAGTATTAAGGATAAACAAGCTTCAAGCACCTCAACAGTTGATTCTATGCCTATTCAAGAATAGGATTCATTATGTCATAAGATTAATTGTGTCATTATATTCATTGTGTCATTGTATTCATTGTGTCATTATATTCATTGTGTCATAAGACTCATTGTGTTATATTTGAAGAGTTTTGTTTACGTTTGATTTTGACGATAAAAACAAGTTACCAAAATACTATTGTGTAATGTAAAGCAACATATAACAACAAATATTAACATGCCAACACATAACAAAATATAACAACATGCCGACATACCAAATTACTATTGTTTCAAATTAACATTGTGTCAAACTACCATTGTGTCAAACTAGCATTGTGTCAAACTACCATTGTGTCAAACTACCATTGTTTCAAACAATCATTGTGTCAAACAACCATTGTGTCAAACAATCATAGTGTCAAACAACCATTGTGTTAAATAACCATTGTGTCAAATTACTTTTTTGCCCCTCCACCTGTTAGCAGTTTTCCACTTATTTACATGTTTGCCACTGCGTTTTTTTGAACCATTGATCTATTTTAATGAGTTGATCCAATGATCAGAATTACTTCTCACCCTTTTTAGAATATATAGCCTTTGTAGCATATCCTCTCCCTTTTCTTAATATACAACATTAAGCCAATAAAAAGGTAAGTTAAATTTTAAAACGACATTAAATTTGCTTAGTACATTAATCTTATTGGTTGTATATTTACGTGCTTTCACGTTTTATATTAATTGATTGTTGAATATGTGTGGCCACCAATTCATTTTGTTTAAATGAGATTAATTGCGAGTTCAATGAAAGTTCGCGTGGAAAACATTTAAACATAAAAGTCCATCAAGTCTCTTAATTTAAAATTCAAAACAGGCCCACAAGTGGAATCTACATACGTGAGAATGTGAGATTGAGAGAATATATGAAGTTAATAAAGCCCAAGAAAGATAAGAGAACTAAGCCCACAAGGAGGAAGTGTCATAGTCAAAAGTCATGTAGCTGGGTCGAAAAAAAAACAACCACCTAAGGATGGCTATTTAAAAAAAAGGGATAATCATTGATGGCTGATTCAAAAACCAAAAGAAAAGAGTTCGCATAGGAGGTAATTTTGGAGACAAACAAGAGATTAAGGGTAACATTGGAGTAAACCTAAACGGATATGATATCGATCGGGATAGTCCACAAGAAGCCGAAGCCCAACTGTTTGAAGATCCAGCGGAAGCCCAAGATCCAGCTGAAGCCCAAGATCCAGCCGAAGCCCAAGATCCAGCCGAAGTCCAATTGCTTGAAGGCAAGCCAACGTGATTGTTGCCTGGGTTATCAGTTTGCATGTTTATCCTTTTTTTAAAGTTTGAATAAGGATTGTTTTTATCCAAAGTTTCATGCCTACCTTTGAGGAGGAGCTTTTATGTAATCAGTTGGATTCTTTCTTTGGGTTTTTACGTTCTTAATTTTATTGAATAATTTCATTGAAGGTTCTCGGTTAGAAACCTGGTTATACGTTGCTGGATTTTGGCAACGGGTTTTTTTCTTATCGCTTCCGTATCAAGTGGTACCAGAGCTATGGCATATTTTCGGAGGAACCAGCGTGACAATGGCCGTCGATACGCCGCAGGAGGCAACGGTGATTATCACCACGATCCTCGGGATGAAGAAATTGATCGCCTACAGCAGCGGATCAGAGAACTTGAGTTACGCTACGAACAGCACGACGATGAACGAACGGAATCTGATTATGAGGACGGGGATGCGGAACATCAAAACCCATTCGGAGGCAGGAACAATCGCAACCCGATAGACTCGTTGCGATCTTTGGGGATACGGGTGGAAATTCCAGAGTTTGAAGGACGGTTTCAGCTCGATGACTTTATCGACTGGAACCATACGGTGAAACGACTCTTCGATCTGAAAGATATTCCCGAAAACCTGAAGGTAAAACTTGTGGCAGTAAAGCTACGTAAGCACGCTTCATTGTGGTGGGAACACGTTAAAAAGAAATGGCAACAGGAAGGAAAACGGAAGGTAGAGACATGGAAAAAGATGAAGAAGGTCCTCACAGCGAAGTTTCTTCCGGCCAACCATCGCCAAGACTCCTACCTAGATTATCACGATTGCAAACAAGGTTCACTTTCTGTTGAGGATTTCATTATGGAATTCGAAAAACTAAGAATGCGGTGTGGGAACGAAGAAGAAGAAGAACAGGTGATTGCACGTTTTCTCGGGGCTCTCCGAACCGACATATCTGATGTTGTTCAATTACAACCCTATTGGTCGTTTGATGACGTTTGTAGGTTGGCACATCGGGTGGAAAAACAACAAAAGAGCAAGGCCAGACTCGGCTCAACAAAGCCGAACACCACCCCTAAAACACCGATCAGCACCCCTAGCCCAAACCGTCCAGGCTCCATCAAAACCGATGGTCCAACCACATCAGCAACACCCGCTGTCCCGTCAGTCATGCGGTGTTACAAGTGTCAAGTAATCGGTCATCTTCGGCGAGATTGTCCCAATCGGCAAGTCGTTGCCCTTACGGATGAACCACCACCCATGTATGATACTGAGACCGAAAGTGTTGAGGAGCCAAGTGAGACAGTTTACCCCGATCGTGGGGAAGCCCTTATCACCCAACGGACTCTTAGTTCAGCCGTGGACAAGACAGAAGATGATGCCACCTGGTTGAGAACTAACATCTTCCGGACTAAGTGTACTTCAAAAGGAAAGGTTTGTACGATAATCATTGACGGGGGAAGCTGTGAAAACATGGTGGCTACATCCATGTTTGAGAAATTGGGCCTTGAAAAGCAGGATCATCCGGGTCCGTACCAGCTTACATGGCTGAAAAAGGGAAATATTATGAAGGTTACACATCGTTGTCTCATGAGTTTCTCAATCAGTAATAAATACGTAGATGAAGTTTGGTGCGAGGTCATTTCGATGGATGCATGCCACATCCTTTTGGGGCAGCCATGGCAATACGATCGGCGAGCGAAACACGATGGTTTCCGAAATACTTACACGTTCAAAAAAGACGGCATCAACATTACACTCGCACCTTTAGATCCCCAAGAGTCACAAACGGCAGCCTTGATTGTTTCCCGCACAGAATTCTTGGATTATTCGTGTCTCACCGGCACCACTCTTATTCTTGGCCTTCTTGTCGCCGAGGAAAATCCTATTATAGACAACACTCCGGCCGAAGTTCATCCTTTGCTAACCGAGTACGGTGATATCTTCCCGGATGACATACCATCGGGTCTACCATTGATGCGTGAGATCCAACATTGCATAGACTTTCTGCCGGGTGCAAGCATTCCTAACAAACCCGCCTACCGTATGAACCCAAAAGAATTCGAGGAACTACAAAGACAAGTGCTTGAACTTCTTGACAAGGGTCTGATAAGAGAAAGCATGAGCCCTTGCGCGGTACCGGCCCTTCTTGTTCCAAAACCAAATGGAGCATACCGTATGTGTATCGACAGCCGTGCTGTCAACAAAATAACGGTAAAATACCGTTTTCCGATACCTCGTTTTGAGGATCTATTGGATCAATTGTGTGGTGCCAACGTCTTCTCCAAGATAGACTTACGGAGTGGTTATCATCAGATCCGAATGCGACCCGGTGATGAGTGGAAGACCGCGTTTAAGACACGGGATGGGTTGTACGAATGGATGGTCATGCCCTTTGGCCTCTCCAATGCCCCGAGCACCTTCATGAGCCTCATGAACCATGTTTTTAAACCTTTCATCGGCAAGTGTGTTGTCGTTTATTTCGACGACATCTTAATTTTTAGCAAGAACATTCCGCAACACCTAGACCACCTTAAAGCCGTTTTTCAAGTCCTACGCGAACAGAAGCTCTTTGCAAACCGAACAAAGTGCCATTTCCTTACCTCAGAAGTTGTTTTTCTTGGATATCTTGTATCGGGTCAAGGCATTCGAATGGATAGTACAAAGGTCTCGGCAATCACTTCATGGCCTACACCAACGACACTTCATGAAGTTCGTAGTTTCCACGGGTTGGCTTCGTTTTATCGACGCTTCATCCGTAATTTTAGTTCCATCGTTGGGCCCATAACCGATTGTTTGAAAGGATCCAGATTTCAATGGAACCCCGCGGCCCAAGCTGCCTTCGAAACACTTAAGCAAGAGGTTACCAAAGCTCCTATATTAGCCCTCCCCAACTTTGAAGTGGTTTTTCAAGTGGAGTGTGATGCATCGGGGATCGGCATTGGAGGGGTACTTTCACAACAAAACCGACCGATCGCCTATTTTAGTGAAAAACTAAATTATTGTCGACGGAAGTATAGCACGTATGACAAAGAGTTCTATGCCATTATCAGAAGTCTTGAACATTGGCCCCATTATCTTCTTCCAAATGATTTTGTGCTCTATTCCGATCATCAAGCCCTATGTTACATTCAGGGCCAAGCAAAACTCAACCCAAGGCATGCAAAATGGGTGGAACTACTTCAAGACTATTCTTTTGTAATCAAGCATAAAGCTGGACATGCTAATTCCGTAGCCGATGCCCTTAGCCGGCGACCGTCTCTAGCCACTATCCTTAAGGCCGATGTTACCGGGTTCGACTCAATTCGCCACCTCTATCAAGATGACCCGGACTTTAAGGATCTGTGGGCACGTTGTCAGTCAGGGGTCTACAATGATTTTCAGACGCGAGACGGTTTTTTATACAAAGGCAGTAAGTTGTGTATACCGCAATCATCCTATCGCGATGCCATAATTCTCGAGTACCACCAAGGAGCACTAGCGGGGCATTTTGGTCGTGATAAAACAATAACACTCGTACGTGAACAGTTCTTTTGGCCGAGGCTCGATAAGGATGCTGTGCGGATTCTAAAACGTTGTCGTACTTGTCATGTGGCAAAGACACACGGAACGAATCAGGGCTTATACACACCATTACCAACTCCAGCAGTTCCATGGGAGGATGTAAGTCTAGACTTTGTGTTGGGGCTGCCGAGAACTCAGAAACAAAAGGACGCAATCATGGTGGTCGTGGATCAGTTTTCCAAAATGGCTCACTTTATACCTTGCTCCAAAACTTTTGATGCATCGCAAGTAGCCCGGTTATACTTCAACGAGATAGTCCGACTCCATGGAATTCCGAAAACAATCACTTCGGACCGAGATGTGAAGTTTTTTAGTCACTTTTGGAGGACCTTGTGGAAACGGTTGGGTTCACAACTCCAATTTAGTAGCTCGCACCACCCGCAAGCAGACGGTCAGACGGAGGTCACGAATCGTAGTCTTGGTAATTTGCTACGAAGTTTAGTGGGTAAGAATCCCAAACAGTGGGACACGGCTCTGCCACAAGCCGAGTTTGCTTATAACAGGTCCATGCATGGTTCTACCGGGTTGTCTCCATTCTTTGTTGTTTACGGTCGGAACCCCTTCACTCCAGTTGATCTCGTGCCCTCTGTTGATCCGAAGCATTATTTTGTTGATGGGGCAGGCCGGGCTGAGCAGATTCAAGAACTTCATCGCCAAGTCCGTGATCAAATTGTAAAGCACAATCTTCAGTACCAAGCCCGGGCTAATAAACATCGGAAGAAAGTGATATTTCAGGAAGGTGATCTCATTTGTTTTCATCTCCGAAGGGAGCGTTTTCCACCCGGACGTTTTGGTAAGCTTCAGCATCGGGCTGATGGGCCATTTGGCGTTCTTAAACGGATTAACGACAATGCTTACAAAATTGATCTTCCGGTCATTACAAGGTATCTGCTACGTTCAATGTGGCCGACTTAGCTCCTTACGAGGGTGACAATGACAATGCTGCTGACACGAGGACGAGTCCCTTTCAAGAGGGGGAGAATGATATCGATCGGGATAGTCCACAAGAAGCCGAAGCCCAACTGTTTGAAGATCCAGCCGAAGCCCAAGATCCAGCCGAAGCCCAAGATCCAGCCGAAGTCCAATTGCTTGAAGGCAAGCCAACGTGATTGTTGCCTGGGTTATCAGTTTGCATGTTTATCCTTTTTTTAAAGTTTGAATAAGGATTGTTTTTATCCAAAGTTTCATGCCTACCTTTGAGGAGGAGCTTTTATGTAATCAGTTGGATTCTTCCTTTGGGTTTTTACGTTCTTAATTTTATTGAATAATTTCATTGAAGGTTCTCGGTTAGAAACCTGGTTATACGTTGCTGGGTTTTGGCAACGGGTTTTTTTCTTATCGCTTCCGTATCAGAATATATCTTATAGCTTGGATTGAAGATCTATCATTCGGTTAACATGTACTCGCGTAAATCGAATCGGTTTGATATTTATATTTTGTTTTCTTTGATTTCCTGATTATGTATGCGATTGAGTTGTTATGTTCTTGATTATGATCTGCTAGTTTATTTTTATCACTTCAGTTTTGGACAACTATTGACATGACTTAACTATTTTTCGGGTTTAATCATTCGTATGACTTGAGTGTTATTGAAAATATATGTTCTTTACTAATTTTTAATGATTACGAGAGTTAGTTTGTGATTAATGATTTTCTCTTGTTCTCATGCTTACTAGTTTGATTGATTTTGTATCCTTTTGGCTAGTTTTACGTGCCTCGATTCTTTACTTTGGGTTTATGATAGTTAGGACTATTAGACTAGAGATAAATAGGGTTTGGTTGTTGTTGGATAAGTGTTCTACCGAGTTTTGAGATTGAGAGGCGATAAACTTTGCTCAATGCCCTCTTTGTCATTGTGTGTTAGGATTAGATTGCACTAGGGTGAGTCTACCCTTTCATTCATGATTAGAGTGTTTTAAGGTTATTATTACTTATGTGTTAAGGTTTAGATAACAGTGTTTTACAACACTCTGATTGTTGAGACCAAGAGGAGATATATCGTTAGAGTACTTTAGCATTCTAGGTTAGCTGAGACTGAGAGGCGATCCGTTCCTTTATCCCATGAGCTTCATATGACCCTTAGGATAATTTAGGTGTATTTGTAATACTAGGGAGGCTTAACATAACTTGGTGATTTTTAGGTGTCAAAGATGTGATGCCATATGATTAGTTATTCCTGAGATTAGTTAAGTTGGTCAATAGGATTCCTTGCCTAGGTGGTTTAATTCTCCTATCTTAGTTTCCGTCGTGCCTTAGTTTTAGTTTGTGTGTTGATTGTTTTCTTAGTTTCTTTCATTCTTAGTTTTAATATTCATTAGGTTTCATTAGTTTAGTGATCTTTACTTAGTTAAATAATCATTCACTTAAATAGGATAGGAATTGATTTATGGTTAAGTATTGAGAGATGCATATCAGTGTCTCATGGATTGACACTCAGACTTATCTTAGCTATATTGCATACACCAGGTACGTTTTCCTGTTTTGTGTGATCTAGTTTAGGCGATTCCTTAACTCTAGGTTGTGATTCATATCTTTAATTTTATATATACATATATAAATCACACGTCAAGTTTTTGACGTTGTTACTAGGGATCAAACCCGGGTCACCCACGTGACAGGCGGGAATAATTGCCACTATACTACAATGACATTAGAACTAATTCCTTAAGTACAATCTATCTCATAATTTGGAGCGAAGATCTATCATCCACTTAACATGTATTAACGTTAATCGAATCAATTTGATATTCATATTTTGTTTTCTTTCCCTTTCAGATTATGTATATGACTGAGTGGTTATGTTCTTGACTATTGTAACATCTCGGATTTCGTCGTTTAACCTTTTATAATAGTAATAATAATAATAATAATTATATTAATATTAATATTAATAATAATAATGATTATAATAATAAAAATAAATAAAAACAATAATAATAATGCTAAAAAAATGATAATAATAATAATGATCATAATACTAATAATAATAATAATAAAATATAATAATAATAATAATAATAATAATAATAATAATAATAATAATAATAATAAAGTTCAGGGGCCATTTTGTCATTTCTGAAACTTCAAAAGAAGTTTTGTGCATAGAATAAACAAAACAGAAACCGCAGGGACCATTTGTGTAACTTTTTCAAAACCCAGCCCCCACCCGCGTTTTCCCGGCCGCACTGTTCCGGCCATCTCCGGCCGAACTCCGGCGGGTTAAAACACCCAATTTCACGCGGATTTGACTCAAAATAATGGTCCCGACACCCTCGTGACTGAGATTCGAATCCAAAGAACCTTTAAACACGCGTTAATCATCGATGTAAGCATAACATTGGATCCAACTTTTTCTCCCGACCGTTCAAAGCTAATCAACCCATTCAAACATCACTTTAGACAAATTGACTCAATCAAATTGAACTTTATCACAATACAAATGGAATGCAACCTGCAATTCCAATCAAACTCGCACAAACAATCCGAAATCATTCTGCGTCTTCATCGGACCTGCAACTCTATTGAACACCATCTTCCGAGTCTTCTAAACCCAAATTAACAGAGGGCTTATGATCATTATCATCAATAGAAGCTATCTGCAAAGTTAATTTGATTATAATCGAGGTCTGATCATCATTTGGTTTCGAAACAACCACGACCTGTTCTTCATTCTGTTCGTCTTCAATTCATCACCAAAACGGTAATTAAACATACATACATATTCGATTATACACGGGTAATAAAAGCCCTATGATTTCAGAAGCGTTTGAAAACGAATTGAACCTTAATTGGGAGAGATTCGAACCTAGGGCTCGATTGGGAATTTGGGGATCGAATGGAATGGTGTTTAAAACCATTTAAAACAGCATCATATCGCGGCTAAGGCCCTTTGGTTCACTGGTATGTGGGTGTGTGTATGTGTTGGAGGTCCCGGGTTCGAAACCGGCTACCTCCAACTATTTTTTTTAATACCTTTTAAACCTCTAAAAATTCCAGAAAAATTCTTAAAAATTATAAAAATAAATTTTATAAACTTTTCATAATTAAAATGTTACATAAATAATTTCTGTAAATATATTTTTAGTTAAAAACCTTAATAAAATTTATAAAATATTATTTAATATTATAAATAATTATTTTTATAAAAATGGGCACTATATCATGTTTAATTATGAAATAATCCCGTAAATTATAGAAATTATACATCTTATAATTTTACAATTATTTACAAACGTAATTATAGGTCATTTCTTATAAATATACTTTAACAATTAATTCGGATTAATAAATTGTTATCGGGTAATACGTTATCATAATGATATTTATTACCAAGAATATATACAAGATATATTTGAACATTATCAGATATTAAACCTAATTTCACTCCTAGGATTTAAAAATACTTAAAATTACGTATTTCCTTTGAATAGATTGAAATACAAGTAATATTCATTACCTGTCAAAACCTCAAATTCCATCTAAGACTCTAATTCACATTAAACCGTTAATCTTATTATAAATCTTAATATGTATTTCTAGGTACCTTATAAAGGGATTCGTTGAAACGACACGCGTTATTATTTCTTATTAATCATCCAATTTATACTTAATCGCCAAGTGAGTATTTCTATACCCATTTTATTATTTCACACACTTTTGGGTGAAACATGTTACCGTATAAACGTTACACTTGTAAACACGTTGAATCTTGTAAACTTATGGCAATTTACTTGTATGTTGTGATTAGTCGAATCATGTAGCTACCATGAAATGTCGAATATATGTACAATCATTAACTATTGCTAGCCTGGCGACGTCATAGATCTATGGGCCTGACAAGCCTGCTTAGTTTACCCAAGTACACTTAGCTAATCTTATATACTTGTAAACGTTTGAGACTTGTAAAACTTTGTCAAGGTTTGATTGTGCATTCTGTCTTACATCCCTAGTTACCTTTTTCTCTAATTTACAATATGAATTGCCATCTTTTATATACTTATGTACTTCAAACTATAGAATGCTCACCAACAATATGTTGACCCTTATTTTAAACATATTTCAGGCAATAGCGTTATGTGGCTGTGAATAATCTTAACTCTCACGCCTCGACGATTCGGCCGTCAA